>BPTQ01000008.1:146389593-146882977 GCA_019973895.1 Chrysanthemum seticuspe | reverse complement strand
ACAGCTCCTACTCTAAGGCACTCTTCGGATGTTTTAGCCTACAATCACTCAGGTAATCATACTCTAAGGTTCACAAAGATGAATCAAGCATTAAGTACACAACGAATGACCTATCGCATTACTAGATCATTAATCAACTAAGATAAGAAACAACCAATCAATATTCAATAATTAAGTTTCATACTTCCTAAGCAAACACACAAATAAATTAGCCGGACATGGAGAACATGCAAGCATACACACAAATAATCAAAGACATAATTGAATTAATGAAGCAAAGACTTATCTTGGTGTAAGATAGGGTTAAAAACCCTAAAATACTGTACAAGACACCTTAGGTTCGGTTTTAGGTTTTTACTCCAAAGACTCTCCACCAAAGACTGAAAAATTCGGATTCTATATATAAGATTACAATTGCGACGGCGTCACCTTATGTTTAGTGACGCCGTCGTGTCGCCGCCATTAGGGTTTCGTCTTGGCCACGTTAACCTTGCGACGGCGTCACTTTATGTCCGTGACGCCGTCCTCTTCAGCTTCTGACGTCGTCTGGATCGCATCTAGGCCGTCTGAGTAGCGACGGCCTACTCTTTCACACTAGACGCCGTCTCTTGAAAACACGAGTTTTGAGTTCTGACCCGTCACAACAATTCTCCGACGGCGTCGTACATAGAACCTGACGCCGTCGCCTTCTACATTCAGCGACTGTGAGTGTCAGATTTCGACTTTGGCCATTTTCTTCATATATTCGCGCCTTTCTGTCCAAATAAGTGTCATTCCAGCATTTTGCCTTCACGAGACCTAAAAAGTGAAAAGGAACGATATTAAGCAATAACGGATACAAAAGTGATCAAATAAGGACTTAAACGACCCCTCAAAATGGTACCTTTTAAAACCTTATCATTCCGCAACATCAGGTGCAGCAGGTTCATTAGCAAACGGGTTAAAGAACGCATTTGGATCAAAATCTGCAGGTGGGGGTACTTCATTAAGAACATCATCAGCTGGTTCAGCGTCATTGGAAGCAGTTTGTTCAACTGTTGTTGTAGAGTCAACTGGTGGTGCTTCTTCAACAGTGGTTGTTGTAGCAAGTGTATCAGGTATAAGAGTATGATCAGGTTGAGCAGCGGAAACAGCAGATACACCTGGAGCACGTTCATCAATGTAATCACTAAACTGCGGAGCAAATAGCTTTTCCATTTTTTGACGAGTAAGCTGGGGGCTTAGTTCAGCTGATGATGGGGTTTGAGGGAATTTTAAACGGTTGTGACCGGGTTCCAGGCTGTTATACTCAGAAGCCATTTCAGTAAGTTCATCGAAATTTGCATGAATCGTTTCCATAACATGTTTTGTACGACGATTCCAGATCCGGAAACCCTTAGAATTTTCACAATATCCTATAAAGACTCCAATGTCAGCTTTTGCTTTAAGCTTTCCAAAGTGATCACGATCATTATTTGGGTAGCAAAGGGATCCAAATACATGAAAGTGTTTGAGATTCGGTTTATGGTTGTGGATAAGCTGAAAAGGTGTTTTGTTGTGGCGTTTTGTAATCATTGAACGATTTTGAGTATAGCATGCAGTTGATACAGCTTCTGCCCACAAGTAATCTGGAAGTTTAGCATTGATTAAAATTGTTCTTGCTTCCACTAACGTATGGTTTCGTCTTTCAACAACTCCGTTTTGTTCTGGTGTACGGGCAATAGATGTCTGATGCTCAATTCCCACTTTCTCATAAAATTCTCGAAGAGTTTGGTTCACAAATTCAGTTCCTTTGTCTGTTCTGATTTGGCGGACGGTGTTCCGGAGCTGAACTTGAATTTTTGTGTGAAAGGTGATGATCATCTGTGGAGCTTGATCTTTACTTCGAAGAAAGTAGACCCAAGTCCATCGTGAGTAGTCATCGACAATTACCAAGATGTAGCGTTTGCCATTAATAGTTTGCACGCGCATCGGACCACACAAATCCATGTGAAGAAGATGAAGCACATGCTGAGAGCTGTGTTCCACCTTTGAAGAAAAATGAGCACGAGTGCTTTTCCCTTGTTCACAAGCTGAGCAAAGGTGATCTTTAGAATATCGGAATCTCAGGAGACCTTCAACAAGTTTGTGTCGAGCAAGGTTGGTGATGGTTTGAAAGTTTAAATGTGAGAGAAGACGGTGCCATAGTCAGGATTTTGTTGATGTTGCCTTTGAAAGTAGACAGATGGGAGATGAAGCAACCATGTCTTGCATTGAGATTGTATACAGACTAGAATTGCGAGAGCCAGACATTAGATCGTTTCCTTGTAGATCACGAATGAAACAAGTTTTCTCCCAAAAAGCAACTTCCAAATCTCCATCACAGAATTGACCGACTGAAAAAAGATTGTGACCGAGGCCTTCCACATAATAAACCCTGCTAATTTCGATATTGCCATTGATATAATCTGACAGTGCCAATGAACTTTGCAATAAAGTTTGATAACAGTTTAAGATTGCCTGTCATGTGTCGGGAACATCCGCTATCAACAATCCAAAGGATGATCTGTATCAACTGCATTATACACAGACGACACAGATGGAATAGAAGTAGATGTGGAACCCAAAGTTTTAGAGGGTTCCGAAGCATTTATAGTAGAAATACACAAATCAATGATTTTAGGCATCCATTTAAATCCTAGTGTATTATGTAACCATTTCTGCCATCTCCAACTAGTCTTAGCTTTAGTCTTAGTGAATGCACTAGGTGGTACGACATTCCTTGGAGGTGATACTGGAACAACAGTGACATCAATGCGTTTCTTAGAATCTAAAGAGGGTGGTTTACCAAGCACAGACTTAGAAGCATTAGTGGGCCTAGAGGTATTCCGATTCTTAGGATTCCTTAAACGAGACAAGATAGCTTTAGCAACACATTTGTCATGACAATCAGAAAGCATACTTTTACGACAAATAACACAAGAAGCATCAGACTGAATATCAAAAGTATTTAAAGGTTTAGCATTCGTTACAACACTTTTTCCATTACATTTGTCAGACGCAATATCTAAAGTGGGTGCAACTTGAGTCTTATTCAAAGTCCTAGGGTGTTCTTCTACTTCAGCATTCTTTATTGTTCTTTTCTTAGGTCGCAACTTTCTATTCTTCCTTGTATTGCTCCTAGGCTGTGAAGTGCAGACGTTTGGAAAAGAGGCAACTATTCCTGTTTCAGTAGAGGGAAGCACATTAGTATCTTGTGTTTTGTCAGTAAGAAATCTGGGTTCACGTTTGCTAAGTGTTACAGGTGCAATTTTCTTAATGATGCTAGGCTGAACTTGCTCATACTTACCTAACATTTCCGTTAACTTAATGATAGTGTGCACCAAATCTTGATTTTCAGAACGAAGATTTCCAGAAATATTCATGACTTCTTTAGTGTGTGCAAGATAATGATCAAGTTCGTTTGATGCTTCATTACGAGTCTGTTTGAGTAAATCAAATATGACACCATATTCTTTTTTAACTTTTGCAAGTTCTTGTTCATATTTTGAGATTTGACATTTCAAAGACACGTTTTGATCATCCAGTTGCTCAATTTTAGGATTAAACGTTTTTTATTTCAACAGGTGGATTTTGTTTTGCAAAGCAAGTTCACGATTTTGACAATCTTTTTGACACCATTGAAGACGACGTTTTGAATTTGAAAGTTCGTTTAACAGTCGTTCATTTTCAGCTTTTAAAGACTCGATCTGATGCACATTATCAATATTTTCAACAATATCAACAGAATCAACAGAATCAGCAGAGATATGATCAGATGCATATGCAACAGATTGTAATAAAACAAGATTATTGATATCAGCACAGATGACATCTTCCAAGAGTCGATCAACATCTTTTCTCAACAATTTCTTTTTACGTTTAGTATTTGAAATCAATGTTTCTGTTTTCTCGAAAACTGTTTTCATGAGACCAAGTTCCTTGTGAAAATCCCTTTCCCAATATAGTGCACAAGTTTTTAAATTTTTAACATGGGGTAAAATTCGTTTCTGAAGAATATCTCTTTGTTCTCGCGCCATTGGCGATTGAAAATGTTCAACTTTTATTTCAGAATGAAATTCAATCTCACGTTCCAAAATTTTGAGGTCAGATAATAAAGTGTCAAAATATTTGATAACACGACAACTTTCGGCTTTTGTTTTAACTTCACTAAGTGAAGGTAAAGGACCATTAATTTGTGCACCATTGTGTTTGGGACTAACTTCAGAAACTGGTGTGATAACAAAAGGTTTGTTAGAAGTATCTTGTTGTGTGACAAAAGTTATGGCTTTTGAATAGTTAAATGGTTTGTTATAAACGACATTTTCCATTTTTGACCGACTCTCGTCATCTGCATCTAATTCCTCCATGCGATTATATTCAACAACAGTCATAATTGAATCATCAATTCTATGTTCTGCACTGTAAACTTCAGGATTTGGTTTGAATGCTCTGTTTGAAAACTTAGGTTTGTAATCAGCAAGAATCGGTCCATATCCATTTGGATTAGGTTTAAAAGTAAACTTTTGAATAGTTGTGATTGACTCACCATGTTTGTAAACAACATTTCGAAACTCTTTGATTTTGGTTTGTAAGTCGACAATTTCTTCAAGATAGTTATCTACTCGTTTCGTGGAATGCTTTTTGTACTCAGAGAACTGTTTTTGACAAGTTAACAACTCAACCTTGGCTTTTTGAGTTTCCAAAGTAAGAGCGTTAATTTGTTGTTTACGTTCATGTTTCAGTTGTTCTATTTGAGACAATAAAGCATTCTTGGATGCGGCTAGATCACGTATCTGTCGTTCTAATGATTTTTCGTTTTGATGAGATTTAGCAAAAGCGACTTCAAAACCTTCTTCATGTTTTTCTTGAGTTTTAAAAAAATTGATTTGTCGAATTAAGCATTCATTATCCCTAATTAACAGTGCATTTTTCTCTTTTAATTTCGTGCAAATTTCCAAATGAGAGTGTTGGTCTTTAATTAAGGCCAGGAGCTCAATTTCTCTATTAGACAGAAGCTCATATTGTTCAACGTGAGTCTCATCATGATCATTATTTAGATCCTCAAATATAACCACGGAGTCAACTTGATTATCAATATTAACCATGGGGTTATCTTGATCGTCAAATATAACTACGGGATCTATTTGATAATCATCAGAATGAGATGTGGATGGCTCATGTTGAACATTCTGATCCTTGTTGGATGGAGAAATTGGCGGAGAAATCAGATCAGGGATGAGTATATTTTGTTTCTGTACCTCAGACAAGCCATCAGTGTCATACACTGGGCCTGTGTCACTCATGTGTAGAGCTTGCATTTGTGCCATCAACATCACTGCTGCATTAGCCTGCAAGTCCTCCATATCATCATCAGAATCTGCATCTGCCATAAAGCTCTGTTCCTTGTTGGTAAGAGTTCCACCAGCTTCATCCTTGAGAGCCAAGAGCAACGCCTCTTTGTGATAAGCACTACCTCTTGTCCTCGGCTTTGGACATGCATTAGCCAGGTTACCCTTCTCATTGCAGTTATAACAACGAAGACCATCAACCCCATTCTGAGCATTCCCCTGTTCAACCACTTGACCCCTTTGTTGTTGCGGACACCCATGTTATTCCTTCCAATAGCATTAAACCCTTGACCACCTCCCATCTGACGACCATAACCACGGTTCTGAACTTCAACACGTCCATTGTTCACAACAGCTTGATTCCTTGTGTTGGATGAGGAACGAATGCGATTGTTGGATTTGTTTGTATACTGACCGAAGGCTTTAGCAATCATGACAAATCCTTGTTGCAATTCGAAAGCAGCAGAGTCCTCATCAGCTTCACTGTAAAGTGCTTGAGCATTGTTGTTGTTGTATGGAACCAATTGAGTTTGTTGAGGTTGTTGCTGTGAATGATCATATGGTGTGATGGTTGCAGTTGGTTGAGGAGCGGGTTGAGTAGCTGTTTGAGGAGGAAGACTAGTTTGAGCCCACAAAGCAAGTTGTTGATTATCAGGAATTGACTGTGAAGCCGGGAGTCCACGGATAGTCCTTTCTTTGTCAACTTCTTTTTGGTGAGGCTTCAAATAGTCGTACAACAATCCGTATGTAGCATGATGAAGATTCTTAGCTTGACGGAGAAAAATGATATACTTCTCCCATTCCGGACCAAGACTACGTAGGAACTTAGTGTTGACAGCAATTCGTGGCATGATGATGTTGTGTTTGTCCAAATCATTAATGATATCCGAAAAACGATGATGATATGACTCTAATGTCTCTCCTGGTTCAATCATGAAGTGTTCATAAGCCAAGTAGATTTTAGATTCCATGTCTTCCTGATTGAGTGTTGTGCCTTCCATAAGAAGATGAATATGTTCCCACATTGCTTTTGCATCCTTTTGAGCATCAACACTTTGAAGGATTGGATTGGGTAATCCTAAAAGGATGTATTACATTGCTAGTTCATCGGCTTCAAAGTGTAAAAGTTCATCAGCAGTGAGGTCTGAGATAGTTGCAATGTTGGTGACAGCATCTCTTGGTGGATTGGCATCTGGATCTGCGGGTGTGACAACAGTAGGCATCTGAAATGGACCTTCCATAATGACCTTCTTTAAGAACTTTCCATGTGGCTTCTTTAGATCACAAAACCTAAAGAACCTTATCACCCATTGATCATAATTTCCGGGAGTGAGCATTGGAGGTCTATCAAGTGAGCCAGCTTCATGAATTGATTGTTGGCTACTTAAGGCTTCACACATCTTGCCAAACCATGTTGGTTCCTTCATAGTACTCCTGGATGGATGTTGATTGTAGAAGTTTGTGTAAGGTTGTACTTGAAGACTAGGTGGTGGTTGAACCATTTGTGGTGGTGGAATTGCTCCAAGTTGTGGAGTATGTTGTTGATTAAATTGTTGTTGATAAATTTGTTGTTGATGATTAAATTGTTGATGTTGTGGACTTAGTTGTTGTTGTTGTTGATGATAAGTGTAAGAAAATAGTTAGAGTATGGTGGTTGTGACATGTTGAAAACTTGTGTTGTTAAATGGATCTTTGTAGTCGAATGAAACGTTGTTGATGAAGTATCCTTAAGCGTAGAAACCAAGTGAAGGCAAAGAAAACTTAAGCGTAAAAACACCAATACTTACGCGTAAAAGTGATATTTACGCGTAGGATTAGCTTACGCGTAAGAGTTGAGAAACACTAAAGTTAGGCGTAAACTGAAAGTTAAGCGTAGAAAACTTAGGCGTAGGATTAGATTATGCGTAAGACAGAGCTTAGGCGTAAGATAAATCTTATGCGTAATGAGTTCTACGCATAAGTTTGAGCTTATGCGTAAGATTAGGGTTTTGCCCAAAAAATCTTTTACACTATCACAGTGCAAAAGATATCCAAAGTCGAAGTGTTTTTAGGCTTATCCAAGCAAGAAAAACACTGAGTAATCCACGAAACTGAAGATCAAAGCCAAGGATGAGTTACGCGTAAGATTAGGGTTTCCTTACTCGTAGAAAGTAGCCAAAACTGATTTCTGCCAAATGATGTTTCTAAACCAGATTTTTGTGATGAAATAGCTTCAATATCACCAAAATAACACAAAAGTGTGAAACTTGATGATCCAAAACTTCTAAACAGCTTATGCGTAGAAACTATCCCACGTATAAAACCAAGCTTAAAAACAATGATCCACACGTAAAGTTTGAAACTTTTTGCCAAAAACAGATATTTTAACACCTTAAAACGTTGAAAGTACAAGAATCTTGGATTGAAAAGTGTAAAAAATGAGTTTTTAAGCGTGACCAAGTTTGGAACCGTATGTTACGCGTAAGACCAAAACTTACTTCAAAAACAATACCGATTCACCCAACTATTTGGCTCTGATACCACTGTTAGGTCACCATATTAGTAACACAAGCATCAATATAAGAAATAGAGAAGAGAAAAGGATCGGATGAACAAGACACGCACAAACACGTATGATATGAGAATAGTTATGCGTAGGAAAATGTATGCATTGAACAACCAACCCTCAAGTGAGGGTTATACAAGAGTATTTATAGGAGGGAACTAGGGCAACACTCCAAGTTCCCATCCTTTTACTTATTGGGCTTGGCCTAGGCTTATGGGCTTTCTACATAAGCCTAGCCTTGATTACTAACATAAAAGCCATATTAAGCTAACTATTACATACGAATCACTAACACTTGAAATCTAGTTTAGGAGTGATTCCAACAGGCTGAGTCATAACATGTCATTAAAATATCACAATCCTGCACAAACAGCTTTTGCCTATCGCTAACGAATTGTTGAGTACCTATGGAAATACAAGGTTGAGTATGCTGCTCATTGACTGTATGTATTACTTGTTTTGGTATCGTTAACTCTCATTGACTTTGTATGTATATAATCGGAACAGAAAGGTGTTAGAGGATTTGTTGCCCTTTACTAACTATTAGCTTATATTGTTTGAAGGATTTTCTAGAGGTAGCTTGTATAATGGGCATATGTACTTTGCTCATTCATTCTGTATGTATAACTAAGCTCTTGACTGCTAGTTGTAAACAGTTAGTACTGCTAGTCGTAAACAATTGTTGCCATGACTTAAAAACACTACGCGCAATTTAATGTTTAACTTTAAGAAAAACAATGATAATAATTGTGGAAAACTAGAAGGGGGGTTGAATAGTTTTACCGATTAAAACTTCGTTTTAAAATATTTAGATTAACTTATGTCAATCTGTTTGGTTGTTTATGTTGGACGTTGATAGATAGATATATATAGACGTGTAATGAAAGATAAAGAGTAAGAAGCACATAACCACGACACGAGTATTTACAGTGGTTCGGCTACAAGGACACCTTCCTTTCCCTACTCCACTCCCCGAGTCACCTACTCGAGAGTTCGTAAAAACTACACGACAACAATCTCCTTATGGCGGAGAAGCCTTCACAATGTCGCCTACTCTTTTTCCGGTACTAGGCTAACCACTGGGTTCTTTCACTCCAAGGTGAACCACACCTATCACAACGTCGCCTACCCTTTATTAGGTACTAGGCTAAGCACCTAGTTCCATTACTATGGAGGAACTACTACCCATCACAACACAACACCTAATCTCAAGGAGATCCACTCCTTGTTACAACACCATCAAGGATATCACCATCCTTGGAAATAAACTAATACTTATATGTATAACGATGCACCTCATCGATTATACGACCTAGGCATTCTTCCCTAATGCCACTTGATTTGATTCTTAGGCATCCTTCACTAATGCCTTTGACACAACGCTTGGCACCTTTCACTAATGCCTTCGTCTTGACATCTTTAGCATTCTTCACTAATGATTTTGACACGGACGTTAAGCACCTTTCACTAATGCTTTCGTCTTGACTCTTTCGGCATCCTTCACTAATGCCTTCAACACAACATCTATGGAGGAAGAAAGAACTATCAACAAGAGAACCTTAGTTGTCTTGATGATGACGAAGCATGGCAACTCATGGACTTGAGCTTGCGCGACTTCAAGAAGTGGTGATCTCGCCTTTAAGATGAACCTAGAGAATCACACAAAAACAAAAGACAAACTACATAGAAGATCCCTTAGGATCAGTAGTTAGAGAGATACAATACTTGGAGAAAGTATGTGTGAAAGTGGTGAGTAAAAAGGAAGAAATGGCTCACTATTTATAGAGGAGAAAACTTACTGTTCCCTGGATCCCACGGATCCCTCCCACAAGGGATCCGTCTAGCGTAAAGCTAGGGATCCGTGGGACGCTCCTCTTTACCCATGGGTATTTTGGTTATGGGTCATGGGTCATGGGTCATGGGTTATGGGTTGATCCATGGGTTACTTATTAGATACAATGTATCTTATAAGTTCAATGTACCAAGTCAAGTGGTTTGGACAATACCATGGATTATGGGTCAATACCATTTGTTAGTTTTTACCCATTTTAGTATATATTATGTTAGCCTTAATAGTTTTTATTAGAAGTGATGGTCATTCACATTTAGGAACTTTGTAACGTGTGTTAGATATCGTATTAGAATAGTCAACGAGCTCGTGGATTGGACTAAGCTAATTGGTTAGAAGTTATGTTAAGCTAGCCTTGTATAAGTTGTCATCCAATCCAAGTCCAATCCAAGCCCATCCCAAAGCCCATTAGGGTATATGTAAGGAACTATATAAACCCCTCAAAGTCTCATTTGAGGGGTGTGCTTGAAAGTGTGTGTGTGTGTGTGTTTTCTCTCTCAAGTAATACAACTTCTTGTGTTCATCTTTTCTCTCTACGCATAACATACACGGTTTTATAACATCAAGTCACCAACATCTTTCCTTTCTTCTTCTTAATCTTTTACGCTTAACGTGGGTGTTTGTTTCGTGTGTTCATCTTGTGATAAGGTGGTATACGCGTAAAGTTGATATATTTAAGGTCCTACAATTGGTATCAATCGCCTAACAATGGTTTAGGAGTGTTTGTGTTTCGTTTTTTGGTTAAAACTAAGCATACAGTTGCGTTTTTCTCTATAAAACGTGGGCTTTTTGCATAAAGTTTTGATTTTTACGTGTGTTTAAGCTTAAAGTTGTAGACTTTATTGATCCTTAAGTGTTTTGGAAGAAGTTTGTGCAAAAGAAATCGATTGGAAATGTGTTTTTGGGTGAAAAAATTCGTGTTTTTGCAAAACTGGGCATTTTTTACGCGTAAGGTACTTCTGGTCAAAACCCTCTTTTTACGCGTAAGAAAAGTCAAAACCCTATTTTTACGCATAAGGTTTTACGCGTAAGATTTGGTTTTTACGCATAAATTTTTGGTGAAGAATCTTCGTGCAACAACGGTTACACAGTGCTTCCCTCACTTGGATAAGTGTGTGGAACACTTCGACTTTTGGATATCTTTTACGTTGTGACAGTGTAAAGGATTTTTGGTTTTTAACCTAAGTTTACGCATAAGCAGAACGCTTACGAGTAACACTCTACGCATAAGTTAACACTTACGCGTAAGGCTTTTACGACTAAGAATTTTGTTTACGCATAAGCATAAGAATCCTGCGCATAAGCAATCCTACCCATAAGCACTCATTTGTACGCTTAAGAACAGGTTTACGAGTAAGATTTTGAGCAAAACTTCAAACGGCTATAACTTTTGAACCGTAACTCCGTTTTCAGCGTTCTACCCATCAAAACGACCGTGAGAACGAGGAGAATAGACCGCCGAATGAAATTAAGGTCAACTTTCAAGTCCTAAAAACGCTCCGAAAAGAAGTTATTGAGGTTTTTAAGTTTTTAGACCAAATTTTCACTACAACAACCGAGCTAAATCTTCATCAAACACAACTCCTTTATCGTTGAATCGATCCTACATCAACTTTATCATATCATACCTTCAAAAATGGCAACTCAATAAGACATTCATGCAGCCGGTGCCAAAAACCGTCCTCCTATGTTGGAAAAAGGTGGTTATCTTCAATGGACAAGTCGAATGCTTCGTTACATCAAGACAAAACCTAATGGAAAATTGATGATTCAATCCATTCAGAATGGACCCTTCATGCCTCGACAAGTCCAAGACCCTGGAAATGCTGATGCAACACCTCCCGTCCCACCATTTTTTTGTCTTCAAAAAGAATCGGAATACTCTGAAGAGGATCAGAAACAAGTCGAAGCAGATGACATGGCAATTCATATTGTCCAACTGGGTTTACCAAGAGACATCTTTGCTACTGTAGACAGTTGTGAAACTGCTTTCGATATGTGGGAACGTGTTAGACGGCTTTGTCATGGAACTGAAATTGGTCAACAAGATACAGAGAACAAGCGGCTAACTGCTTGGGAGAAGTTTACATCTACTCCAGGAGAATCCATTGAATCCTACTATGGAAGGTTCTGCACTTTAATGAATGAGCTGATCAGAAACAAGTTGACACCCAGAACTATCGTGAGCAACATCAAGTTCCTGAACAATCTACCAGAAGAGTGGGGACGATATGTCACTATTGTCAACCAAACAAAGGACTTACATCAGGTGAATTTTGATCAACTTAACGATTTTCTGAAACAAAACCAAGCTGAAGTGAATGAAGTCAGGAAAGAAAGATTGGCAAAGAATCATGATCCACTGGCACTCATTGCAAAGACTCAACCTACAGTGAATACACAACAACAAGCTTCATCATCCTCCACTAACAACAACTTGCAGCAATACATTCCACAACAACAAGCTATTATCCCTCAACAACAAACCTATCCACCAGAACAACACCATTACCAGGAACAAGGAATCACTGATCTTGAAATGGAACAAGAACAAGCTTTGCTACAGGCATTTGCATTTTTGGGTAAAGCATTCATGAGTCGCTATTCCACACCAACAAACAACAACCAAATGATTTCATCAAACACTCGCAACAGGCAAATTGCACAGCCGGGTGTGAACATGGGTCATCAAGGACAAATGGTTGGAGTTATTGCGAACCCACAGGGATATGCTACTGGATTTCAGATGGGTAATCAGGCGGTTCCAAATCAGGGTAATCAGTTGGGTCAGAATGTTGGGAATAGAGTAGTGGGTAATCAGAATGGGAATGTTGCAGCTCCAGTCGTTGGGAATTATGGAAATGTGAATCAGGGTAATCAGGTTAAGTGTTACAACTGTCAAGGAGTGGGTCACATGGCAAGGAATTATCCCACTAAGCCACAAAAGAAGAATGTTGAGTTCCTTCGGAAAGCTATGCTGTTAGCACAGAAGCAAGAAGCAGGGATGCAGTTGAGTGCTGAGGAAAATGATTTTTTCGCTATTATGGATGATTTGGAAGACCTCGAGGAAATCAATGCAAACTGCATCTTCATGGCAAATCTTCAGGAGACTAAGTACGACACTGACTCTGACGCACCTCCTGTCTATGACGCCAATGCAGTATCTGAGGTACCAACCACTAATCCATGCTATAACAATGTCATATTTGATGTGTTTACTCATGACGAACAACATTCTGTGACATCAGCACCTACTTATGATACATACATGGACAATCCGAGTTGTAGCAATACTAACTCTGAGACTCCAGATGTGGATCCTAGTGGAGACTGTGTGGCACAAAATACTGAGACTGATGAGGAAACACGTGCTTATTTTGAATCATTAATCAATAACTGAGAAAGTTAGAACGGTCAATCGCGAAGTTAAGGCCACGAATGCTAAATTGACCGCTGAGCTTGAGAGTTACAAGGAGAACGCAAAAGCCTTTGAATTTCATAAAAATAAAGAATCAGAATTCGAAATTGGTTATCGAAATTTGGTTTCTAAAGAACAACTATTGCAAATCAAGTATAACACACTTGATGTGAATTTGAACTTGAAAATTAAATCTTTAAGCAAGGAAATTTCTGATTTAAATGACCAACTTTCTAAACAAAAAGAAACATATTCAGATCTTGAAAAAGAGAAGAAAAAGTTGATAACTGATTTTTCAAAACGAGAAGATTCTCTTCTTGATGAAATTCTTGATAAAAAAGAAAAAATCCAAACTTTGGAAAATTTGCTTCTTAAAACGGATCATTCTGCTCAAACAATCAAGATGCTTTCTAGTCAAGTAAATCCGCGTTTTCATACTAATCATAGAATGGCACTTGGTAACGACCCTTCTTCATTCCTCAAGAAAGCTCAGAAACCTCAGAATGTGTTAAACAATGAAAATGTTTTACATGAACCCATTATTGTTCGTGATTCTCTTGAAACGTTAGAACTATCTGAGGAGAGTAGATAAAAAATGAAACAAAAAAATCCGGAAATCAAACCAATTGATTATAACAAATGGAACAAAATTAACGGAATTTCTTTTGTTAATCAAAAAGAAAAGTCAAAGTTTTCCATCACACCAAGTGTTTCAAACAAAGAGTCAACACCTGTTTCAAAATCTGTTTCAAAACCTGTTGTTGTCTCAAATTCTCTTTCGAACATTGAACAAATGTCTTCAAACAATCCTTTTAACACAAGTGATGCGAGAAGTATTTTAGAAAATGTGAAAACTAGAATTGCGGATCTTCAAGACACTGTTAAAACTAAAACCAATATTACAACAAACATCTGGTTTAATAGTTTTGATAATGAAAATAAAAAGTACTTTGAAACTCAAATTGCCCCTCAGTTGAATAACATCAACTCAAGGGTAATTCATTTTGAACAAGCGTTTTTGAAAGAAACAGCTGACTTTGTCAAGGACCATAAATCCCTGGTAAAGCAAGCTAATGACTGTGTCGAACACATCAAATTTTTGGAAAATTTTAATGACACTCTCTTCGAAGATGTTCTGACTACCGATATTATGTCCATTATTTTACAAACATATTCTGTTGAAGATCATGAAAGACTCCAGTCTGAGACCTCCAAAATTGTTTCAAAATATGAAAAAGCACTTGAGAAACTTGAAAAAGAAAATGTCTCATATTTTAAACAACTTTATCGAAAAACTGAGGAATGCAAGTATGACAAACTGTCGTATGAGTGTGCCTACAATGACATGAAAGCGAAAAATGATCTTTTGAGGGCTCAGCTGGAATGTCAAAAAGGAAAGGCAGTGGATACTACATTTACAAAACCATTGACTGAGGAGAAAGCAAATGTTCCCAAACCGGTTTTAAAACCAAAAATGTCTGTTTCAATGCCTCCTCCAAAAGTCAATGAGAAAAATGATTTATCAAAACCAGTCACTCCACATGCCTCGCCTAAACAAAATGTTGAAAAAGGAAAAGCGGTTTTTTGAGAAACCAAAAGTTTTAGCTCCTGGCCTTTTTAA
Source organism: Chrysanthemum seticuspe (assembly GCA_019973895.1). Taxonomy (NCBI): domain Eukaryota; kingdom Viridiplantae; phylum Streptophyta; class Magnoliopsida; order Asterales; family Asteraceae; genus Chrysanthemum; species Chrysanthemum seticuspe. The sequence goes on along the minus strand of BPTQ01000008.1, from coordinate 146,868,196 downwards.
GATGAGTACCACAAATGCGTCTGCCTCCACATATAAAACATATGGAACAAACGACATAAGTTTAGAAAAGTACTCCAAAGAGACTAGGAAAGCTGAAACCACTTCTCTAGATAACATTGTGAATCCTAATGAGTGTGCCTTACCTTCTACAGGACTAGGAAGCACCTATAGGAGCAGCAGACTAAAGCCTAAGAGCAATACAAGGAACAATAGAGTCTCGCTTGCCTCTAAGAGTAGTCGCTTGAATAAAGAGAAGAAAGTAGAAGAACACCCTAGGAATTTACCGCTTTGTAATAAGAAAGACATTTCATCTGAATGTAATGAACCTATGAAACTTGCTAAGTCTAATGAATGTGTTGAATCTCTTTGTTTAACTTGCAAGAAATCTTTATCTAATGTTCATGATGATTGTGCTTCTAAGAATGAGATTGTTAAGCCTGTTAAGAAGAATGTTCCCAAAAGAACTTATGCTAAACGAATAGGAAGACTAGTTGCAAGACTTAGGCTTTACACTACTGATAGGGAGCATAATGTTTACTTTAGGGATGACATTTGGAAACCCACGGGTAGAACTTTCACACTCCAGAATGGTAGAATGAGTGACGAACCTGTCTTACTAGTAGATAATTTCTATGAGTGTCATCAAGATTTTACCTCTAACCCAAAGGAACCAAAATCAAAACGGTTTCCAAAATCTTCTTCTTCTGTTATTGGCAGGTTATCGAAATATGTCTTTGGATCGTCGACTCGGGTTGCTCCAAGCACATGACCGGGAATCTGAAGCTGCTGATCAATTTCGTCTAGAAATTCATGGGAACCGTATGTTTCAGAAATGATCATGTAGCAGCTATCATGGGTTATGGAGATCTACCTTTTGGAATTTATTTGATCACTCGGGTTTACTATGTCGAAGGGTTGGGACACAATTTGTTTTCAGTCGGGCAGTTCTGTGATGCAGATTTAGAGGTTGCTTTTAGGAAAAATGTTTGCTTCGTTAGAAACTTGGATGGCACTGATCTCTTAACTGGGAATCGTGATACAAACTTGTATGCTATCGACATAAACCAAATGGCCTCTTCATCACCAATATGTCTTATGACACGAGCATCTGGAACAAAGTCCTGGTTGTGGCACAGACGGTTATCCCATCTCAATTTCGACACTATCAACAAACTTGCCAAAGACAACATCGTCAATGGACTTCCAAAGTTCAAATACACCAAGGATCACCTATGTCCATCATGCGAACAAGGAAAAAGCAAAAGAGCATCATATAAACCCAAATCCATACCTAGTTCGGAAGCAAGGTTGCATATGTTGCACATGGACTTATGTGGCCCAATGAGAGTTGAAAGCATTAATGGGAAAAAGTATATTCTTGTTATCGTCGATGATTATTCAAGATATACATGGGTTAGGTTTTTGAGATCAAAAGACGAAGCACCAGGCATCATCATCACCTTCCTGAAACGTATTCAAGTACTTCTTCAAGCTCCAGTAAGAGTTGTAAGAACATACAACGGTACTGAATTCACAAATCAGGAGTTAAGAGCTTATTTTGAAGATGTTGGAATAACTCATCAAACATCAGTTGTTAGAACTCCACAGCAGAATGGGGTAGTTGAAAGAAGAAATCGTACTCTTGTGGAAGCTGCTCGCACAATGCTAATTTATTCTAGTGCACCGTTATTTCTATGGGCGGATGCTGTTGCCACTGCTTGTTTCACTCAGAACCGATCCCTAATCCATCCAAGATTCAATAAAACCCCATATGAAATAGTGAACAACAGAAAACCTGATATCTCTTACTTTCACGTGTTTGGCGCTTTGTGCTATCTGACAAACGACAGAGAAGATCTAGGGAAACTGAAAGCTAAAGGTGATATTGGAATCTTCATTGGATATTCAGATAGCTCGAGGGCATTCAGGGTGTATAACCGGAGAACTAGGAGGATCATGGAGACGATGAACGTGAATTTTGATGAACTTTCACAAATGGCTTCTGAGAGACTCGCTCTAGAACCCGCACCAAACCCGCAGACTTCTGGACACATCAGTTCAGGACTCGTACAACAAAGACCCCAATCAACTTTTGCTGCCACACCTCATGAAAAAGAATGGGAGAAATTCTTTGAGTTAATGTTCGATGAATACTATGGTGGAACTTCGACAAATGCATCAAACAATCATTCCGCTGCACCCGCTCAACATCACCTACCACAACCAACAGAAGATGCATCTACAATGGTCAAAACCAATGCACCAACTCCATCAACATCATCTACATCTACTCCAGCAACTCCAATTCTTCAAACAGTTTTACCAGCAGTTGATGAGCAAATTCAAAACATATCATTTCAAGAAGAACCTACTCAAAACCAGAACGATGCAACGTTAGATGAAGACTTATTTGAAAACCCGTTTGCTACGGAATCTGCTGAATCATCTTCATGCTTACGAGAACCATCTAACTCGCACTCGTATAATCTACGGTATCCTTCTACTCTGAAGTGGACAAAAGACCATCCAATTGAACAAGTTATTGGTGAACCTTCAAGGCCAATTCAGACGAGACGCCAACTTGCCACCGATTGCGACTTGTGCATTTACCTTTGCTCAATTAGCAATATAGAGCCAAAGAACATTCGTGAGGCAATGGCAGAACCCGCATGGATTGAAGCGATGCAGGAGGAACTTCTCCAATACCGTCTACATGACTCTTGGGATATGGTTCCAAGACCAATTGACATTCTCGTCATTGATCTCAAATGGTTATGGAAGAACAAAAAGGATGAAGATATGACTGTAATTCGCAATAAAGCTCGTCTTGTGGCCAAAGGATACAGACAGGAAGAAGGAATAGACTTTGAAGAGTCATTTGCGCCGGTAGCTGGACTTGAGGCAGTCAGGATTTTCTTAGCCAATGCAGCTCACAAAAACATCACGGTTTATCAGATGGACATTAAGACCGCGTTCTTGAATGGAACTCTGAAAGAAGAAGTGTACGTGAGTCAGCCAGAAGGCTTTATAGACATGGAACATCCAGACTACGTCTACAAACTCAAAACGGCAATCTATGGTTTAAAGCAAGCTCCGAGAGCGTGGTATGATGAACTGTCCTCTTTCCTTATCCTAAACAATTTCACCAAAGGAACGGTTGATCCTACCTTGTTTACACAAAAATGCAAAAACGACATTTTGATTGTTCAGATTTACGTGGACGACATCATTTTTGGGTCCACTAATCCGAATCTTTCAAAACATTTTGAAAATCTCATGAAAAGCAAATTTGAAATGTCCATGATGGGGGAACTAAAGTTTTTTCTTGGTTTACAAATACATCAGTCCCCACATGGAGTTTTTATTAATCAAGCTAAATATACTACTGAGATTTTGAAAAATCGTGGTATGGATAATTGTGACTCTGTCGGAACACCAATGGTAACATCACCAAAAATTGGAGCTCAAAGAGGTTAAAAGGATCTTTCGGTACCTGAAGACATCCATTCATAAGGGTCTTTGGTATCCGAAGGAATCCGGATTTGATCTAATTGCCTTTTCAGATGCGGACCACGCAGGTGATCAAGTTACAGCAAAAAGTACATCAGGAGGAGCACAATTTTTGGGTGAAAAGTTAGTAAGCTAGTCTTCAAAGAAACAAGATTGCACTGCACTGTCAACCGCTGAAGCTGAGTATGTGTCTCTATCTGCGTGTTGTGCTCAAGTTCTATGGATGAGAACACAACTCACAGATTATGGCTTTACTTTCGATAAAATACCTATGTATTGTGACTCGAAAAGTGCCATAGCCATATCATGCAATCATGTTCATCACTCAAAGACTAAGCATATCAGAGTCCGCTATCACTTCATAAAAGAACATGTGGAAGAAGGTACTGTTGAATTATTTTTCGTGAAGACAGATTACCAACTCGCCAATATATTTACTAAAGCCCTTCCAAAAGAAAGGTTTGACGATTTAGTTCGACGAATTGGAATGCGAAGCCTAACCCCTGAGGAGTTAGAACGTCTTCTTGAATCTTCTTGAAAATGATTTTCCAAAAATCTTCGCTGTAAATATCTTTGAAAAACAAAATACAAAATTTGAAAAACCAACAAAAGCAAAATATAAAAATATAAAACTTTCAAAAATACAAAAACAATAGAAAATCAAAAATCCAAAAATATTCTTCTCACGACATGTCTCTTGTATAATCGATATTCTGTACGTTTCTAGAAATGTCATTCAACAATGATACGGGCATGTACAGATGCTTGAGCGAGAGTTCTTTATATGTTTTCCAAAACATGTCGTTTCTCAAAATTTCTTCAAAGATGGCTTTCGTATACTTCAGTACGAAACCCGAACTAAAATGATGACTTTTGATTATTTTCAAATCAAAACTCGTGTTTTTAAAGAAAAATCAAGTGTACGCTTCAGTGCACTACAGTTAAAACTGGTGAGAAATCATCATCATCTTGAGCACCTTTTTCAAGATTGTTCAAAAAGATTTTCAAAATCTTTCAAAATATTTTGTGCTCAAGATAACTCCCTCTAAAACCCTTTAATTGATTATGCTTTATTAAAGGGGGAGTATAAAACTAAAATGTTCCAAATTCATGCTTAAATCAAATCCGTATGTCTCCCCAAAAGATCCTAAAATGTTGTTTAATCCGTTGATATAAAAAATATCACGAATATGCTATTTTTGAGGGGGAGGAGACGTGATTAAAATGTGATCAAAAAGTTTAATGAACGTTGTTTGATTCTCAAAAGAGCTCGACTCAGTTGAAACCAATGAATTGACGAGGAATAATGTACCATCTCGAGAAACTTTCTATGGACTTGACCAGGACGGGTAATAATTTCAAGCTAGTTCTTTAGTGATGTAAACGTGTCTCGAATCGGTCTAGCTCATTTAAAGTCGATCAATTCAAAACGTGCGAACTCTACCCTCTATGTGCAGATTTCTGTCAAAACTTATAAGCACATGTGAAGGGGGAGTGTTTATGAAAATATAAAACTCACGGAGTGTTTCAAACATGTTTTCTATCATAAACACTCAGAGAGAATTTCAAGAAAAATGGTTTTATGGCAACATGGGACAGTCATGGAGTTATAAGGTGACTAAGGATAGGAAAATCCGTCCTATGATCCGCCAGAGCCGGAGGGATCTACCCAAGGACATCACAAATAGTTAGTATTAGAAGTCCTTAGGAATGATTGAAAAAAAAATGAGTAATGTGAGAAAGGAGAAAGAAGGGGTTGAAGAATTAAAAAGAAATGTAATGAAAAAGGGTGAAAATAAATAGCCCTCCATATTCAACCTTAGGGCAGAAACCGGGTTCAATTCATCCGCTACTAGCTGTCACTAGATGACACTGTTATTGAAGACAAAGACGTCATGGACCCAGTGACGCACTGCACTAAACCTTCTAGCTACTCAATTCCTCTTAAAAGGATTTGTTTCATTCTCACTGGGAACCCTACATAATCTATCGACTTTCTCTTAGAGATTGCTGATATTGAAGAAGGAGACCCTCTCCCTAGTCTCCGCTTAGGAAAACCAAAAATGCACTATTGAGTCTAGAGCCACGAGATTCATCAAAAAGATCTCATATGAACACTAGACATGACATCGCTTGCTGTTCATCAAAAAGGGCACAAGTGATATATTCTAAAGTCCTACGCAGATCTTAGCAATCTGCCAGAACATTTATGAGAAGTTTCACTTCTGTGATCTTCAGTGATTGAATGGAAACTCCTGCCAGGGTCAACATCAAGCAGCCCTGACATCAGGTCACTTCGGTAACTCCCCGTGGATTACGCTTAGTGTGTCTCAAACGGTCTACAGTCGTGGAGTGATGCTTCGGTGTACTTTAGCGACTCATCTGAATTGTAGATGTACTTCGGTATATCGCGTTATCTCACTTGTGGGACTCCAGTTCAGGAACGGCCTTTGTAAGAATTAGAGATGTGTTTTCACACTATGCTGTTAGCACCCTCGAAATTCAAACTTGTAAGTGCCGGAATCCGCTTATTACTAACCTGTTTTTATGTTTTCTTCTTATGGAAGCTCCCGAGCGGATTGATCGTGCAGATTTTCCACATGCTCATACCAACAACACATGAAAAGTTCTCATCAAAATCAAAGGCAACACAAGGTCAAAGATGATTCTTCGTCAATGTCAAAGAATCTACAAAGTATAAAGACTCGAGAACTACATCATTGGTAACCAAAAGACAAATAGAAGTGTGAGCATGGTGGAGAAAGGCGTGGAGACACCTAACCAACGAATTTGAGAAATGGCTCTATACCACATTAACTGATCACAAAGCATGAAGGAACAAAGAATAAAGACTATTCTATATCTACACACAAAGTTCAAGCTCGAGAAAAGTAAAGACCTAATCAAGTGGAGCATCTTTTGAATGACCACCACTTAGGGGGAGATTGTTAGCCTTAATAGTTTTTATTAGAAGTGATGGTCATTCACATTTAGGAACTTTGTAACGTGTGTTATATATCGTATTAGAATAGTCAACGGGCTCGTGGATTGGACTAAGCTAATTGGTTAGAAGTTATGTTAAGCTAGCCTTGTATAAGTTGTCATCCAATCCAAGTCCAATCCAAGCCCATCCCAAAGCCCATTAGGGTATATGTAAGGAACTATATAAACCCCTCAAAGTCTCATTTGAGGGGTGTGCTTGAAAGTGTGTGTGTGTGTTTTCTCTCTCAAGTAATACAACTTCTTGTGTTCATCTTTTCTCTCTACGCATAACATACATGGTTTTATAACATCAAGTCACCAACATCTTTCCTTTCTTCTTCTTAATCTTTTACGCTTAACGTGGGTGTTTGTTTCGTGTGTTCATCTTGTGATAAGGTGGTATACGCGTAAAGTTGATATATTTAAGGTCCTACATACTAGTTTAAGTATATATTTACCTAAATATGTAAACACTAGTTGTTGTACATATGTATTGCTAAATCATAAAATCAGTTATACTTGTTTTAGTGTTTTATGTGAAAACATAAGTGTGTTAGAAAACTATTAGCTCAAACAGTTTACGTATTTTATTTGTTTCGTTAAAATGATTTTACGTTTGTTATCAACAAAACATTACAAGATCGTAAAATATAAATAAACATTTTTACGGCTTATTTGTATTAACAATAATCACTAAACTAAATAAGTACACTTTCCATGCAAAATGTCCTACTCAAGATATTCTATAATATTACAATTAAACCGACCTAAACAATACTAGCAGTGATTTGACACATTAGCCGTTGTTCCAATCTTCTACTAGACGTGGTTTCAACAATGCTTCTAGCCGTGGTTTCAAAACGAAAGCCATGGTTTCAACAATGGTGGTAGTGGTTCAATATTCAGTGTTATTCCTGTTATTACAACCAAAAACCCAACAATCCTCTCCTAAGATCTATTTGCCATTCTTTTCAATCTTCCTTGTGGCTTACCTAAGATCAGTTTTCTTATTAGATCCTGACTCTTCATCAATATCCTTAGATATTTTTGCCATTCTTTTTAACCTTCCTTGAGACTTTGCTTTTATGGCTAAAGGACCTTGTACATCAGCAATCTTCTCAATCTTCAAGAACAATTGATCTATCATTGGATTTTTTGATTTAATTCCTTGTGGATCAAGCTTTGCTTCCAACATTTTCCTGGCAACAGTCTTGGACAATGGATAGTCTTTATCAATAAACATGAAAAACTTCTCGTGTGTTGTCTGTACAACATGTACTCTGCAAGGCTAATAAAGCATCAAATCAACTACTTCACAGTCTTTCCAAAATTTGTCTTCTGGATTAGGTTGACACATATTTTTCACTGATGTCCACATAAACCTTGCTAATTCTCCTGTTGGCCCATACTTTTCATATCTAAAATCCATTATTTTCCATAACTCTTCCAAATCCTCTTTAGACAGAAAGAACAACAACCATCCAAAATTTAAGTATGTACTTCTCCATCCATATGCTCTTGTTATTTCAATCACTTCTCTACCATTTTCAGTGATTATTTTCCAATCATTAACTGGATGAATTGCTCTTACTGGTGTAGGATTAATAGGCTCTGGTTTATCACTCACCATAAGATACACATTCATTATTTCTTCCTTCTCCATCTCTTCATCCATTTTCTGTTTCTTAGAACTAGACTCCTCCTGAATATCTGCTTTTCTCTTTTGTCTATTCTTGACCCACTCATCTTCTTTCTCAGAATTCATAGGAATGAAATCATCACATATTTTTTTAAAACCTTGATAGATCTCCTCAACCTCTTCATATGTGCATTTTCTCAAATCCTTGCTTATGTGCATATATATGTGGCTGATAACCTTCATCATTTGATTTCTCATTTTGTGCTTAGTTGGAGGTTTATTCTTCTTAGCTTTATAATCTCTAACACTTCTTTCCTTCTGCATTTGTCTCGCCCTCTCAGCCAGAACCTTAGCCCTTGTAGCAATGTCTAATTGTGCCCATTCATGAGCAGTCCATTCTGTCTTTAGCAGTTCAGAAGCTTGAAGTAAAGGTTGTTCCTTGTTCCACTCTTCAATCAATCTCTGAGTAGCTTCCTCTTCTTCTTCTTTTTTTCAAAAGCCATATCTTCAGCCTGATACATTTCATTTAACATTTTGGACATTTCATGATCATGTGCAATCTGCTCCTCCCTACTATCAAATTCAATTTCTTCTTCTTCAGGTTCATCAATACCTTTACCCTTTCCTATGTCTGGTTGAGCTACAACTTTCTTAACTGGCTCACCAATCTTCAAACTCTTAGCCAAGGGTTTAGGTCCAGTAGGTTTAAGTATAATGGGAACAATTGCAATAACAGAATCAGGAATTGGTAAGGGTTTACATAAGTTCAGCAGTGTACCAGCAACCTCCTTCTCAACTTCCTTAGACTTGGGTGGTGGTGTGACAGTGGTTGTGATTATGGTAGAAGTGGTTGTAATAGCAATATGTGTATCTGAAGTAATAGTGCCTGAAATTACCTCAGAGGTTGCAGCAGTGATTTCCTTTGTACTAGCAGGGGATTCAGCAACAATAGCAGTGGTTGTTGCCTGCACCACTTCTTCCTCTTTTTCTTCAACTACAACCTTCAAAGCTTCATGCACTGCTTCTTTTCCTTCCTTTCCTATGTCTGGTTGAGCAACAACTTTCTTAATTGGCTCACCAATCTTCAAACCCTTAGCCAAAGGTTTAGGTCCAGTGGGTTTAAGTATAATGGGAACAGGTGCAATAACAGATTCAGGAATTGGTAAGGTTTTACATAAGTTCAGCAGTGTACCAGCAACCTCCTTCTCAACTTCCTTAGACTTGGGTGGTTGTGTGACAGTGGTTGTGATTATGGTAGTAGTGGTTGTAATAGCAATAGATGTATCTGAAGTAACAGTGGATGAAACTACCTCAGAGGTTGCAGCATTGATTTCCTTTGTACTAGCATGGGATTCAGCAACAATAGCAGTGGTTGTTGCCTACACCACTTCTTCCTCTTTATCTTCAACTACAACCTTCAAAGCTTCAAGCACTGCTTCTTTTCCTTCCTTGTCAGTCACCATATAGTCATCACCATGATCTCCACTATCCAAATCCAAATCAACATCCAGGTTTAAATCCTCCCCTGAATCCATGCTCTTACTCCTCCCCTGTTTGGATGTATCCTCCATACTTTGATCCTGTGAGGAACTGGCCTTCTTACTCACCTTCTTGACTCTCTTAGAAGCAGCAACCCTTGGTTTTCTTAGTCTCTCCAATACAGACACCCTGTGCTTCAACCTTCTAATAGTGCCAGCTTGAAAGACAGAAAGCTCCTGAAGACCAGTGATTGTATTTTCCATTTTGGTACATTTAGCCATCAATTCATTCAATAGTTCAATGGTAGCAGTGGGTTCAGATGTGGTAGCAGTGGCTTCAGCATCAGTGGTAGCAGTGGGTTCAGCATCAATGGTTTGGGTGGGTTGGGATTCAGGTAAAGGCAAGGGTTCATCAGCGGGTTCAGGTGGGTTAGCAGTGGGTTCAGATGTGGTAGCAGTTGGTTCAGCATCAGTGGTTTGGGTGGGTTGGGATTCAGGTACCTCCTCATTCTCAGAAATGTCTGGCAAGTTAAGCATATGAGGGAATAAAGGTGTAAGAATTCCTGAGAAATTTGGATTTTTTTTCCTCATGTGTGCAAATACCTTAGATAACATATGAAGTACCTTATACTCCCTTTTATAAGGAATGGGTTATGTGATCTGTTTGTCCACTATTAATTGAACAAACATAGGATATAAGTAGTATTTCCCCTTTTCCTTAATGTTCTTCATAAAACCATCAAAAATCATCCTAGACCAATTAAAGACCCTCCATTGTGATAAACATATGATAGCAGTTGCTATTTTGGAGGGAAACTCATCAAAGCCAGTAGTCTTATTGCTTACACACATAAGCAAAGTATGTATCAAAAACTTCCACTGGGGTGAAAACATACCTTTATGAAACTTAATTCTATCCCCTCTTTTCTCATAACCCAATCTTTCCAACCCCTCAAAAATCTCATCATTAGATAAATTGACAACCCCATCAGCATCCTCCAGCTTTAAAATCTCCCTAATCACATCCTCTGTGACTAGAATCTCATTCTCATCAACAACAGTCCTAATAACCTCTGCTCCATCTCGTTCTTGAATTTCAGCATACCACCAAAATTGATGAATGTAGGATTTAACAATGATAGGTTCTATAGTTAAATCATAGTGAATAGGAGTGTGTTTGATAAAATCAATCATCTCATGGAACCCTTCTGAATGATTGTTCTTGATTAGGTACGCAACGAGGTTGTGGGTGGTGGAATATTCAGTCGACATTGTGTGATTTAGATGTAAAAGATGTGAGATTTGTGTAATTATCAGTTGGGAGTGGTTAGGGTTTGTGTAGAGCGCCAATTTGAAGTGTTTAAAGATTAATTAAATGATTCGGCAGTAATTTGGGGATTAAATACTTTAAAACCAAGATGTTATAGAACAGCCCCTTGAGTTTCCATTTTCAGCAATACTGCACTGGCAGTGGGTTGCCCACAACTAGCGGTGGTTAGAAAGATACTAGCAGTGGGTTGCCCACAACCAGCAGTGCTTAGACAATGTGCTAAACACCCAGCCAAATAGTCAACTCCAAGTCATTACACGTCCACCTTAAGTCAAAGACTTCATTTACTCCACAACAACTCACACCTTCTACACATTTAACTCACTGATTTCTTTTTAACTCTATTTAATAACATATCACCCATAAACCACACATATCTCTTGTATTCCCAAAAATTCTTTTCTCTAGAAATCTTTCTTTCAGAAACTATTTCAAAAACACTAGCAACATGAGTGGCTCACCAAAACATCCACTGGAAATCTCTTCAGATTCTTCTAAGAGTTCATCCTCAAACAATACTTGGGAGAACTATCTTCCTCTAAGAAAAACATCCCTCACCTTTATGAGGACAAACCCTGTTCCAACTGGACCCTCTTCCATCCAACCAGTACCCCAACAAGCTATCATGACTGGTACAAGTTCAGAACTAAGCTCAATGCCTAGCTATGTGTCACCTTATGAGGACACAGATGATGAAGCCTCATCAAGAGTGTTGATAGTCCCTCCCTTTGCTGAGATACCACCACCAGAACCACTCACAGCTCCACCTCTTCAAGCACTTGCAGCTCCACCACAACCAGTTGGTCCATCCTCATCAGCACCCCCCAAAAGAGAGAGAGTGAGGGGACTCGCTTGCCCAAAAGTGTGGGCCATAGAAAATAGGCCATAGATGGTTTAGGTGGTTATGTTGATGTAGTAGTCTTTTGATATTAGTCCTTAGTGGTTGACTGTTGATGTACTAATGTGATGGTTATATGAATGGGAAGTATTTACCACTGCATCCTTGGATGCAGTTTTATTAATTAATGAATAATTTCCATGTTTCTGTAAAGCACCATTGCTACTTACTGATTGTGATTGAACTTTGATCTGCAAAATAGTTAGTGGGAATAAAAATAACAAGCAGTGGATAAGAATAAACAAGCAATACTAAGATCTACCAATAACAGTACATAAGTCTGGAAACAAACATACAAGTTTGGAGATCTGGAAACTGAAATATATTAACTTTAAAGAAGTCAATTACATCTTATTTGAAACTAATCTTAAGTTTAGGAAACAAACATACAAGTCTGGAGACATGTAATCTAAGTTTAACTAAATTTATCCTTCATTTTCTGTTCAGCAGCGCATCCCAGGTGGCTTCGTATCTGCATTTCACAAAGTCTTGAGTTTCCAAGGTGGCCTTATTCTATCTTCCACAACAGATCCTCGTGTTCCCGGTCTTGCCGCATTCTCTCTTCCATTTCTCTTTCAGCCCTATCTTGTTCGGCTAGTACTTCCATTATTGCTTCAAATTCATGCTTCTCAGTAATAGACTTCTCACCATCAACATTTCCATTTATTTTGTTGTGCTCATCTTTATTCTTTTCACTTGTTTCCTTGACCAACATCGCACATATTTCATCTACATCCTCCTTAGATCTTTTGTTAAGTGGTTCCCCAAATATTTCATTAAGCACGTCCGCACATGGTTTTTCGACTTCAAAAGATAAACGCTTCCGCATAGTCCCTGATATATATAAAAAAAATTAAAAATTAAAAAAAAAATGAAGGATCATAAATATATTACTAACAAAAGTAATGATTTATACCGTTAGACATTACTACAAATACTATAATGAGATTACTCAAAGAATCTATATATACTGTCTCATTTACCCAGACTACGTAGTTGGGATAAGTTATTAGTTTCATCAAGTGGGCAGTTGCCAATCTTAGGCAACTTAATAAATTTTTCATATAACACAAATAAATGTGTATCTTAGTAAATCTTAGGCAGCTGTCACAAGTACAACATTAATAATAAACAAGCACAAAGGGTGGTTCATACTTCATACACTCATTAATGTGTATCTTTGATGATACACTAATTTTGTGCAACCTTAGTTGTTAGACAATTGACATTGTTGGGCAACCTAAGTAAATGCACAAGTACAAAGGGCTGGTAATATACACTTGGTTTAGTTCTTAGAGTTTACTGTAAACTAAATATTATTTCCACCGAAATTTCTTCAAAACACAACCATGGATTACGATGAAAATTCTAAGTTTAAGGTTATTTTAGTGAATCCATCATCGAAGCATGCAGTTAAACTACCTAAAAATATAAATTTCAATAAACTAGTGGCGTATGTGAAGAAAAAGGTTGACGGTGTCAAAGACACAAAAAATGCTAAAATGAGGTTATCTTACAAAGATGGTTCCATAGAATTGGACGTTGTTGATGATGATGACGTCCAATTCTTCATTCATGAAGTTTTTTGTAAGAATGTGCAAGCTCAGCCTCTGTTCATTTCAATAACAGAACCACCACCTTCAGAGGTAAAATCATCCTCAGCTTCTAATCATATATCATTAGATCTGAATCTTCCGCTGCTTCCCAAAGAATGTTATCATGACACCCCAAAGGTTGAAGAATACTCTTTTCACCAACCGGATCATTCACTTCCTCTGTGGCAAAGAAACTCATTTAAAAATATGCCCATGCCACCAACTGCACCACAACCAGAATTAAAAAACATCGATTCCCAAAAAAACGATAACATTTTTTTCAAAAATAAAGAATTTTATAATAAGGCAGAATGCATGTTTGCTATTGGAAAGAAATCATTAGTTGAGCGTATTGAATACAAAGTTATTAAATATGAAAGCAAGAGGTACATCATGAAATGTATAAATGAAGGCTGCTCATGGAACATATACACCCGTAAAAAAAACTGGATAGCACATTCTTTGTATCTAGCATCAACGATGTGCACACATGTTCAAGAACTGAATTACATCCTAATCATCGTAATGCCACAATGAAATTACTTAGTCAGTTACTAATCGAAAAATTGAAAGATCATAGGAGGGTATATACTGGAAAGGACATACAAAGAGATATGAGTCTTGAATGGAAAGTAAACATTTCTTACAAACGAGCTTGGGGCGGTAGGAATTTGGCATTTGAGGTGTTGAACGGTAAACATGAAGAATCGTTTGAGCAGTTACCTTTATATTGTCATAACCTAAAGCTAAAAAACGAAGGGACGGTAACACACATCGATACAGACGAGGCTGGAAGATTTAAGAAAGTTTTTATAGCATTTGGTTTTGCGTTAAGTTTCGTTTCTGATTTATAATTATTGTTATTATTATTATTATTATTATTATTATTATTATTATTATTATTATTATTATTATTATTATTATTATTATTATTATTATTATTATTATTAGTAGTAGTAGTAGTAGTAGTAGTAGTAGTAGTAGTAGTAGTAGTAGTAGTAGTATTAATAATAATAATAGTATTATTATTATATTAAGCTTTAACATATACTAAGCACTAATATATACTTAACGATACTAGATTCGGAGTTTTATAGCCTTTATGCGGCCATTGATTATAATTGATGTTCCGCATCTGAAAGGGAAGTATCTTGGAACCAACATGCTTGCGGTTGGTATGGATGGAAACAATCAGATTATTCCAATCGCTACGGGGGTCGCACAGGGTGAGACCGGTGAAGCCTGGACATTGTTTTTGAGCTGGTTGAAAGAATGCATTGGTGAAGTGCCTAATCTGATGATTATTTCAGACAGGCATCAATCAATAACAAAAGCTTGTGACACAGTTTTTCCAAATTTCTTTCATGGTTATTGCTGCCGTCACTTGATGATGAATTGCAATTTGACCCTGAAAAAGCATAAGGCTTTGTACTGGAAGGCGTGCAAAACCTATACAACTGAAGATTTTGATAAAGCAATTTTCGAGCTTCGTGCAAAAAAACGAGAAGCCGTCAAAAAACTTGAAAACGCCGGGTATGATAAGTGGTCAAGGGCATATTGCACAGGAAAAAGATACAATTATTTGACGTCAAACAGTGCATAATCAATAAATTCATTAACAAGGAGCGTTCGAAAGGTACCAATAACTATGCTCTTGGAGTACTACAGAAAGCTTCTACAAGATTGGTATTTCGAACGTCGAGAAAAATACTACGGTATAACTATATATTCGCCGTCTCTCATTTACTTGTTCGATAAATGTTACCTGGTGTATGTGTTTTTATATAATTACATCTTATCAAGCTAATGTTGATTTTGTAGACGCCCCGGAATTTGAACTTACACAATTGTAAGCTAGGAAGGTTGAGCAGAGAATATTAAAGAGTGCTAATTGGGAAGTAAGAGGCATTGCCATGTGTGTTGTGTACCAAGTTCTAGACCATCGTCATAGTCATATTGTTGATTTTCTAAAAAATGAATGCACTTGCAGGTACCTGCTATAAACAGGTTGTTTATTACGGTAAATGTCGGTTATTCGTGTATGGTTTTTGATTACGATCAACGTGCAGGAAATGGCAACTTTCGGGACTACCATGTGGTCATGTGTGTGCCGTGTGTAGAGAAGAAAATTTGACTAACTGTAACAAATGGGCGAAACCATGGTTTACGAAAACTGCACTCAAAGGCACATATCATGAAATGGTGTTTCATTTGGAATTACAGTCAAGATGACATAATCCAGGTAACTTGCAAAAGGTTAAACCGCCGTTGATGGACAAGAGGCAAGCAGGAAGACCAAAAAACAAAGATCGTATTCGATCAAAAAATGAAGAGCCAAAAGTTGTAAAATGTGGAAGGTGTGGTACCGTAGGGCACACCCATGAAGCATGTATGGAGCCATTGCCCAGAAAACAGGTAACCTACCTTGTTCATTCAAATGTATAACTAATGTTGTTTTTTAGTATTCTGACAAGATAAGTTAAATATGTTGTCAGAAAAAAACCAATAAAACCAATAGCAGGTCAGACAAGGGTAAAGAAGTTATGCAAGAAATGGCATCTGAACAGGGAAGTCGTAAACGTAAGTCAAGTACTGAATTTCAAGTGAAAGAGGAACCAAAAACGGAAGTGGACAACGAGTATTTTCAAAATGGGAGAATTTACCAGGATTAGGATGACCTATGTTGAGATGGTGAACCAAGTAACAGCCTTTGGGAGGGTGACGCAGATAATTATGGCATTAACCTAAATTCACTCCCTGAATCATCAAATCCTTATCACTTGGATGATTTCTATCACTTGGATGATTTCTAGGTCAATGTTTTGTTTATTTAACTAACCTAAAACTTGTTAAATGGTTAGGTGTTAAACTTGTAACCTTGTATAACGCTAAGTATGTCTATCTTTTTTTTAGTGTTTCCGTGTGAACAAATGTAGCTTTATTTTAATTTGTATTTTGCTAGTCATTCAAAATGTGGTTGTGATTATAGTGTTTCAGTGGATGCAGCAACATTGGCAGTGATGGTGTTAATGTGGTTGTGATTATAGTGGTAGTGGTTATGACAATGGGTGTATCTGAAGTAACAGTGGATAGAATTACCTCAGAACTAGTTGCAGCAGTGGTTTCTTCTGAACTAGCAGTGGATGCAGCAACATTGGCAGTGGTTGTTGTCTGATGAATATGTCATTATTTAAAGATAACTAAACAAGAAAATTAATAAGTTGTAATAAAAAGGTCACCATGAAAAGGGCACTTATCTGGAAAATGAGAAGCATTCCTTTGAGTAAATACTTTAACTTTGCAGCAGTGGTTTCTTCTGAACTAGCAGTGGATGCAGCAATATTGGCAGTGGTTGTTGTCTGATGAATATGTCATTATTTAAAGATAACTAAACAAGAAAATTAATAAGTTGTAATAAAAAGGGCACCATGAAAAGGGCACTTATCTGGAAAATGAGAAGCATTCCTTCGAGTAAATACTTTAACTTTGCAGCAGTGGTTTCTTCTGAACTAGCAGTGGATGTAGCAACATTGGCAGTGGTTGTTGTCTGATGAATATGTCATGATTTAAAGATAACTAAACAAGAAAATTAATAAGTCATAATAAAAAGGGCACCATGAAAAGGGCACTTATCTGGCAAAATGAGAAGCATTCCTTCGACTTAATTCTTTACCTAGAGGTCGACACAAAAAAGCGCAACCATGCGAACACTTTTAACGACAACGATATTTACAAAATAAATACTAGCCATATAAGGGATCACATTAATTAAAGTAGCTGATACATCAGCTTATCTACTTGTATAATACAAACTTCATACCGTAATACAAACTTGCTCCCTTGATAAAAATTATTTGAATTACAACCAAATATGACTTGAACATGACTACCAAATACATACTCTGTGTTTGAAAAACAATTTAGCCATATGCTCACGATATGCAAGGGCAGCCTGTACAGGATTATCAACAGCCAATGCCTTCTCATGTGACTATCGGTATAAGAATATGCATACCCATATACCACAATCACCAAACAGCCCCCCTGATCTGGAACGTTGTGCGCATTCTTGAAGGTAATTGCATATACTGTCGGATTTATACCTTTCTTCTCGAAGACATTGGCTTTCTCTAGAACGATTGGTAGTCCAGCATGTATATACATTGAAACATATTAGGTTATTTTACATACCAACTTAACTGATTACATGCCAACTTAACTGATTACATATGTCACACTGAAAACCTAAACTACAGCAAACACTGATAACATAAACTACACCACATTCCAATAAAACCAGACATCCTAATAAGCAGCCATATCTGGATGAGTCTTCAAAATAAGTGATTCACAGAACGGGTTGAACAAAAAGGAGCCACCATCTCCCTCGATACCCAAGTTCTGGAAGTTCCCAGTAGCAAGCTTGTAGAGTACAATGGTTGCAGCAAATCCTTCCTGGTTTTCAACTTCAAGGACAGGGTCGTTGTTATCATCAAAACCAATTAATTTGAGTGCTATTGGAGTGGTAATGCTAAGTAGCTGTGTAGAAGATGCTATTGTTCCAGCAACAACCGTTAAAACCCAAATGCAGAAAATAGAACTGTCATCCCCATGAATGTTTCCAGAAACCACCAGTTTGTCTCTTAAGTTAGACACATAGAACGGTAAAGGAAGTTTGCCTATTGACCGGTCAGGTATGTCTAGGACATGGAAATGGTGGGTGAGCAAGTCAAAAGAAACAATCATATAGCTCTTGAATGTGCTACCATCATTAGCATAGAACCGTTCATAACCACACCAATAGATATGACCACCAACATTTGCTTGACTTGATTTTTTGATTCTGATTGTGTGAGGAAGCAAGCATTGATGATCTAACACCCTACATTGTTGTGAGGATAAGGTGAAAATTAAGACAGTGCATGGATGTTGAGGATTGAAGGGGTATGAAATTTTAAGGAAGGTTGGATCAAAATTTTCGGGACGAATCCCAAAGGCCAAAAAACGTTTTTCATACTCCTGTGATGGGTTCACATACGGGACAAATGTGCCGGCTGGTCGTTGGATGGATGGGTTCCAAACAAACGCCATGGTATGACGGACAATTGGTCCATACGTAAAACCCCATACTCCATGGGACCAACCAAGTGGTTTGAGGTCAGGAAAACTTATGTTTGAGGAAAGAGGGTTCAAGTAAAAATTTTGATCAACCAAACCCACGTAACCTTTAAACCTCTGCTTGTAGAGCAAAAGGTAGGAAACTGGTGGAGTCATGCGAACTCCATAACGAACAATGAAATGCTTGTTGTCTATGCAAGACTTCCAAGCCTTGCACACACTTCGGCATTGAACTACACACTTCACAGAAAGCCTATTAAGTATATCCATTTGAACTTCAATTGGAATGTTGTCAGACATTTTTAAATTTTTTTGGCTGTTGAAAATAAAAGTTATAGAAGGTTTAGAAACTCTAATTGTATGTTTAGAGTAGTATGGACAGGAAGAGTATAAATAATTTGAGCATTGATATCTAGGAACCAACCCATAAGATATGAATTTAAGACAACTAGTACTTGTATTAAATGCTCTAATAGTTAACTTGGAGCTTAAAGAGTTGACTTGTGCTTAATATGACCAAAAAATTAATGAACAAGTACAAGGGTAGGTTCATATACACTTGAAATTGTATGTTTCATAATTTATTTTATTTGGGCAACTATGACTCTGATGGGCAACTTAGAAACTGTTTTAATGTTATTTAGGCAATAACTAGTTTGTTTCTAACTACTAGTCATAAAAAATTTGTTCTATTAACTAGTTTGTTAATTTTGTTCTATTGCCAAACATTTATCAATTAAGAACTTAAAGCAATGGTACCTGTAAACATGCCCGCATCTCCAAATACCAAGGACGCCACTCAGGATCATGCTTATCGCCACTTTCATAAAATGTTACAACCCCTGTCCTGATATGAAATCGAGCCAGAAACCAATGTTTTTCCTTTTCATTGATAGGCATATAAACCTGCAATATATGTATAAAGGTCGGGTTAACAAAACACATATCAATATATGTATAAAGGAATGAACACAAGTATTACCTGTTCAACATCAGCCCATGGGATTTTGTACTTTTCCCCGTTAACATACCAAATGGGGATGGAGTCTTGTAAGAGCAGTTGAACAAAGTATGCAGTAACCATAGCCCAATCAGCATCATCGGGTCTGAAATGCAACATGTATTCCACCCACAACTCTATGTGCTGTAAATACCAAAGCAAAACAAATTTCATTAGGGTATAAAAGCAACGAAAAGGCAACAATAAAAAATGCAAAACAAGCGGAGTGAAGGATATGCATGATTGTTACCTCGTCCATAAGCCAACCTTTCTTAGGAGGGTATAAACACGCTAAGGATTCCCAAAACCTCCGATCAACACAAACTTCTTTGGATCAAGGAAACATACATCGAAGGGGCCCCTGCTTTCCAAGAAATTTGTCGTAATCATCAGTAAGAACTACTGTGTCGATAGCCTTGTTCCTTCGAGAAAGAACCTACACACACAGTGTTACTATCTTAGCAATTCATTTTCTAACACGTATATTCAAAACAGTTACAACAAAGAATGTAAAAGTTTTTTTACATACCTCAACTCAAGGTTTAACATTTTTTAACTCAGCGGTCATATCTGGATCCCGACAACCATAGGGAGGTGTTCGATTTTTTTGAGATTCCACAAATCTTTTTGACCAGTAATACAACGACTCAGCACCATCTTTTTTACTCCTCTTGTCAGGTGTTATGTCTGCCTTGGCTCTTTTCCAGTGATCTGAATTATGGAAAGCTATAGACCTTTTTTTCTTATCCTTCTCAATCTTCAACAACTTTGCCTTTTCCAACCTGCAATTCTTCTCCTCTATCAACGCATTTATAAAATCCTTTTCCATCATCTTTTGTTCTTCCATCCTCCACCTTTCTTCCTCTTCTTTCCTCAACATTAATTCCTCTTCCAAAAGATACTTCTGAGTAAGAGGTGATGTTTTTAAATACATTGTATACTATATTATGGCAAAAGAGTAGTTTGGAAAGCACATTACCAGTACAACATCATCCTCATCATCGACATCTACCGGGTCTGAAAGACTGCTATAAATAAGAGAGTCAACCAATTCGTAGAATTCACAATTTAGTTGTTCTCAAAATTCATAGCTCATATGGGAAAAGGATGCAGTAAAGTCCAATTTTTCCTGTGAACGAAATAAAGTTCCTGTGAACGATTTAGTTGGTATATGAAATAAAAGTATTGTATGGATGAATGTATTACCCGAAATCCGCAAGTTCTTTCACATGCAAGGACCTACGAAGTAATAAAAGATATTATCCTTAACAATAATTTTAATACAAATAAAGTGATTGTTATTATTTTACTTTGACTCGTAAATAACCTGAATAATAGCATCGAGTTTGAAAACCCGAGAATTCAACTCTTGAATGACATAATCCTTGAGGCTGATTTCTGTTAGAAGACTACTGGTCTGAACCCTAGGCACAATCGGTAAATACTTTTTTTCTGTCCTACCGCGTTTCCGTGCAGCAGCCAACTTCTGTAGATACACATCGTAATCATGCGGTACTCTTGTTGGAAGAGACCTTGGTATGTAGTGCATGTAAAATTCCCTAAACTGCATATACCAGTCCGACTGGTGCTCGGCTAATGTTGGTTTCAGATCATAAATTATCTTCGAGTCCTAAATAACATCATCAACAGCAAGGAAATCAAAAAGAACATTAATACAGTATCAAATTAAATAATTAATAAGCATGCATTCAAACTTTTGAATACGTTTTACCTTGCCAAATAGCAATCCATAATCCGATCTTGTAAACATTACTTTCCTTGACCACGCTACTGCCCTTGGTATGACATCTGGGACTTTATTCCACCAATGACTGCTTCTTTCAAACGACTCAAGAATCCATATCTATAATAATAAAGATGCGTTAATCTCATACCGAAGGTTCAATAATAATAACTTAGGAAAATATAATATAACAAGGAATAACCTTGAAAGCCCAAACAAATCCAACAACTATGTATGTTGGAACATACTTCCAATCTCTTTCCAGACCTTTTAGGTGTTCCCACTTGTGGTTTGATACAACATCGAGTATCTGGTCGTACAATTGCCTCCAAATGTGCTCCCACCATGGAAAGGAGTTCCATGCGTCAAGGTCTTCAACCAAACGCAAGAGTGTATCATCCACCTCTTCAACCAATAACTGACCCATAAAAATGACCTCTAACGATAACACTAGACACACACGGACTGCGTCTTCATCAGTTAATTTACCGAACAACTCTTCATCCTCAATAACACCAACAAGATCTAAGTTGGAAAGTTTTACCCCTAAATTTTTTTGGAAATACCCTCGACTTAAATGTTAAATCCCCTGAACTATATAAATCAAAACTAACAGTCCCAAAACGAAAGCCATAAGAGAAAACTGGGGTCGACCAAAATGTAGACTACGACCATCGAGATTATATATAAGGGGCATGTCATAGTCACGATTATCCACAAAACCCTGTTTTTGTAATACATAATCTAACATATGTGCTTCATGGTCAAAAAGAAAATATCCAGCCATCCTCCAAAACAGGTAGTCCTAAACAATTTCCTTCGATTATGATTTAGCTTTTCTTTAATTAATGAAAAGTATTTCAATTTACTCCTAACGATGATATTGGCTTCGTATTCCTTAGAAGAAAAAAAATCAAATTAATAACAATTAATTAGTATCTTACAACAACTACAATCAACAACTACAACAACCTGTAACAAAACCTTTCACAACATATCACTAATTTCCTAGTACGCCAATCATATTTATCAAATCAAGCATTTTATCATACTCAAAGCAAATAAACAATTACCTAATTTTAGATAACTTTTTAAACATAATAATGAGGCTCAGATCTGTATAAATCAATAGTTTACAAAACATCAGGATATAACCGCCATGGCTGCAATAGTATAAACTATATAATTGCCACGCCAAGACACGGAATATCGCATCATTTGCATGATTTAATAAGATACTTGTCATCACAGCCTCATACACACTGACACCTTATATACAGATGCTCCCTGATAATTGACAATTTCATCAAAAAGGAAACATAGTTAACGCTTCTGAGGTCCCACTACAGTTCCTTTTGTCGTTTCAACTCCCTTTGAGCAAAGGCCTGCACCAGGCGATTTGCTAGATTGTTGAAAAAACAAAAGGAACTGTATGGGACCTCAGAAGCGTCTATTATATGTTTTATGATAAAAAAATTCCTCAAAAAGGAAACATAGTTAACGCTTCTGAGGTCCCAATACAGTTCCTTTTGTAGTTTCAACTCCCTTTGAGCAAAGGCCTGCACCAGGCGAATTGCTAGATTGTTGAAGAAACAAAAGGAACTGTATGGGAACTCAGAAGGGTTAATTATGTTTTTTAAGATCATAAACACAGTTTTTTCCACAAAAAGAAGCATAGTTAACCCTTCTTAGTTCCCCTACAGTACCTTTTGTCGTTTCAACTCCCTTTGTGCAAATGCCTGCACCAAGCGAATTGCTAGATTGTTGAAAAAACAAAAGGCACTGCATGGGAACTCATAAGGGTTAATTATGTTTTTTAACATCATAATTATACTTTTGCTAGATTCTTAAAAAAAGTTAAGGAACAATATGATATAGTTGCAGATTCAAAGGGAAGTTGAACATACCAATGTGGCCACGTTACTTTGTAGATGAGTATGGAATTTCAACTTAGTGAACCCTTCTGAATTCCCCTACAGTACCTTTTGTCGTTTCAACTCCCTTTGAGCAAAGGCCTGCACCAGGCGGATTGCTAGATTGTTTAGAAACAAAAGGCATTGTTTGGGAATGCAGAATGGGTAACTATGCTGAAATTCCCTACTCATCTACAAAGTAACGTGGCCACCTTGGTACGTTCAACTTCCTTTTGAATCCGCAACTATATCATATTGATTCTTACCTTTTTTAACAATCTAGCAAAATTCTATAAGTATATCACACTCATATAAACTTCCAAACTGAGTGTGTAGTGTGATATGCATTAGCAAGGCTCATATCTGTAAAAAAGTTGGATAAACACAGGAACATCAGGATATAACCGCCATGGCTGCAAAATAATGTAATAAAATTGCCATGCCAACATACGGTAAATCACATCATTTGCATATCAAATAATATAATCGTCATCACAGCCTCTTGCATATCGCAAATACACACATGTGCCCAAAATAAACCAACTTCTTCAAATAAACCATGGACGTAACTTTCTATATATCAAGTCAAATGGACAAACAATAACATTAATGTAACAGACAAACAATTACCTATGTAAAGGAGTTGGTTAACAAAGTTACTTGTCAATATGTTATAAACAAGTGGACAGACTTTGGTACTTTGAGCCTCCACTCGAAATCCCATTGCCATGTCGAAACCCATTGCTATGACAGTGACATAGGAATGGGTTTTCGAGGGGAAGCTAAAAGTACCAAGGTCTTTTCTAGAATTTGTGGATTCTAGAAAAGCATTTGAGTGGGATAATCAAGGTGTGTGGCGTGTCATGAATAATACACACTATATCATTATCACAATCAATACACAATGATCAAGGCACATCTATCGTGATCATTGAGATATTCAAAGACAAGTTGAATGTAGGAAGTTGTGTATGGCCACATTGTTACTTTCAACTTCTCTTTGAATCCACAACTATATCATATTGATCCTTCTTTCTTAAGTAACTCCTTAACATATATAAACTAAATTTTTTTAACAATCTAGCAACAGTCTATAACAATTATATCACACTCATATAAAGTAACAAACAATCAAAATATGATAACTGAGTGTGTATTGTTATATGGATTAGCAAGGCTCATATATGTAAAAAGTTTGATAAATACAAATAGCACTGACACGGGTAAAAAAATCAACTTTCCTAAATGCCCCATGGGCAACAGTCGCCTTTGAAGAATTGGGAAACTCCTCCATATACTTGTTTGTTCACCTGCAATCTAGGTTTTCTGATTGAATAGCATGTCAGATCTAGGTTGATTTATAAATTACACAAATGATCCCAGGTTAGACATGCCATTCAATCAACAAAGCTGAATTGTAAGTAAACAAACTATCTGCATTTGGTTAACTGATCTGCATCTAAGATATA
This sequence comes from Chrysanthemum seticuspe, assembly GCA_019973895.1. Classification (NCBI taxonomy): domain Eukaryota; kingdom Viridiplantae; phylum Streptophyta; class Magnoliopsida; order Asterales; family Asteraceae; genus Chrysanthemum; species Chrysanthemum seticuspe. The sequence continues at coordinate 146,843,520 of BPTQ01000008.1, read as the reverse complement.
ACCGGCATGGCTGCAAACAGTAATGAAGAATCAAAAATGGATGAACAACATCATATTAAGTTTATTTTGCTACTCAAAGGTGGTGCCATTCATCCCTCTTTGATCATTCATACATCTTTGTTACTCAAGTGTACAATTAGCCTTTTATGTTGATACTCGCTGATAAAAGAGAGCATTTTATCAAAGTGACAGTAAACAATAACCTAACAATATTTAGCCCTTTCTTAACATAATAATGAGGCTCAGATCTGTATAAATCAATAGTTTACACAACATCAGGATATAACCGGCATGGCTGCAATAGTATAGAATTGCCACACCAAGACAAGGAATATCGCATCATTTGCATGATTTAATAAGATACTCGTCATCACAGCCTCTTACAAACTCAAATCTTATATATGTAAAGGAGTTGTTTGAAAAAGTTACATGTCTAGTTTAACACACTTCTTATCCACGGAAAGTATATACTCACAAAGATGCTACAAATCTTCGAGCCAATCATGTTTCATTGGGACGGGCGTCTGCTAGGGACAATGAAACATAATTATATAATCATGTATTGCCAACAGATGCCAACCACAATGAAACATGATTAACCTAAATATGTTAATCATCTATGTGAGTATACCAATCAGGGGTGTATTGTTATATGCATTAGCAAGGCTCAGATCTGTAAAAAGTTTGATAAATACAAAAATATCAAGATATAACCGCCGTGACTGCAAAATAATGTAATAAAATTGCCATGCCGACTGACGGCTAATCACATCATTTGCTTGATCAAATAAGATAATCGTCATCACAGCCTCTTGCATGTACCAAATACACAAATACACATAACACAAAATACAAATCTGCTACTAAAACACACATGAAACACTCAAACGTTCCTAGTCAAAATCAAATCAAACTTTCTGCCCCATGGGTACACAGTAATGTATGCTACTGAGTGTGTATTGTGACATGCATTATCAAGGCTCAGATCTGTAATAAATAGATAACTCCAAAAACATCAAGATATAACCGCCATGGCTGCATAATAATGTAATAAAATTGCCATGGCAAGATACAGTAAATCACATCATTTTTTGATCAAGTAAGATAATTGTCATCACAGCCTCATACATATCACAAATACACGAAACACTCTAATTAAGGATAAAATTAGTTGGCAGTGGTTTCGTCTGAACTAGCAGTGGGGCCCCTTATGAAGTAGCAGTGGTTTCTGCTGAACTAACGGTGTATCTGAAGTAACAGTGGATAGAATTAGTTGGCAGTGGTTTCGTCTGAACTAGCAGTGGGGCCCTTTATGAACTAGCAGTGGTTTCTTCTGAACTAGCAGTGGATGCAGCAACATTGCCAGTGGTTGTTGCCTTAATCAATCTCAACTTCCAAGACTGCCCAAATCCTTAACTTGGATTAAGCCGAGTGAACTAGGGTTGGCCAGAGCAGGTATTCATACCACTCTAGGTGGCAGATCAAGGAGTTAACCGAACCCGTTTGCACCCACTCAACTCAATACCAGTTATCTTAAGAGAAGAAAAAGGCTTACAACATTTTATTAGAGAACTAAGTGCTTAATTAGAAAGTAGGCAAAAGTTGCTCAAGAAATCACCCATGTAAGTACAATGTGGGCCTATGTGAACTATATGGGACAATTTCCACCTACACCACATTTATTGACATATTAAGGGTAATAAATTTTAAAACTTACCCACCTTATATGTGTGTATTTTAATTGAAGTGGTGTTGCTAAATAGGTTATAAAATTCTCTCAAAAATGACTAAAAAAGACTTCCAACAAATTGATGAAGAAGAACTTTTAAGACAAATGGAGGAGGCTGATGTTAAGGAGGAAGCAGAAAGGGAGATAGCAGAAAGAGAAGTTGCGCTTAAGGAGGAAGCCGAAAGGGAGCGACTTATGCTCCAAGATGAAGAAGTGTTGTTAGAGATGGAGGAAGCTGCTCGTATGGAGCAAGCTGAAAGGGGGGAACAAGAACGTCGGGACATAGAATTCGATGCTTTGTATGCACAGTGGGATGAGAGCAGCTTTGAAGGTTGGTCTGAGTATCTTTACGATGATGGTTACGACTCTAACAACTCTCAAACTTGGGATCACCCGGATTATATTTAGTTGTGTCGCAGTTTACTTTTCATTGTATTTTGTATTTCGTTAACCCTTTGCAATAGATCACCACTCTTGTATTTTCATAGATATCTAATATTCACTTAGTGCCAGTTATCTTACAGTGCTTTATTCAGTTAGTCTAGAACAACATCCGTCATTTGTTTCTCAAACTTAATAAGTAGCAACAAATCACTAAAACCACAACAACAATTAATCACCCAATACGTTACCAACTTAAAAAATTAACCCTAAAATATCGAAACCCAAAATCAAACAAGAACAATTAGCGAAACCCTATATATATACGTTACCAACTTAACAAATTAAACCTACAATATCGAAACCGTAAATCAAACAAGAACAATTAATCTCCCAATACGATACCAACTTAAAAAGTTAACCCTAAATTAGCGAAACCCTAAATCAATACGATACCAACTTAAAAAATTAACCCTAAATCAAATACGAACAATTAAACCCCCAATACGATACCAACTAAAAAAATTAACCCAAAAATAGCGAAACCCTAAATCAAACACAAAATTACTTACCCTAGCCCAAATCATTTTTTTAATAGGCATTAGATCGGAGTGTGGTGGCTATGGTTTAGATTGTTTACATCAGTGGATCTGATTGTGTTGAGTGTGTTATGTGTGGATAAGAAGTGTGTTATCAGTTATATGGATAAGAAGTGTGTTAAAAAACGAAGTGTGTTAAAAAAATTTGTGTAAAAGAAGATTTGTATTTGTAAATATATAAAGTGTATAAAAGTTATAAAATTTTTATACACTTTCAAAAGTTTTTTATACCTTAAATACATATATACTTTCTACCTAATGGGTTGCCCAACAGTACATAAATGTGGGACCAAGTTGTCCAAGATATATGTACTTTTTTATAATAAAAAAAGACCTTACTTTTGTACTAAAAGACAAAAATTGTCGGTTGCCCAATAAAGTGGGTCAAAGTTGCCCAATTCAACACCTATGCCGCTTGTACTATTTAAGTACAAGGTGGACCCAAAGAAAGGGACACATGTCACCTATATGGGAGAGTTGCTCATGAGGTATTTAGAAAATTAGAAAAATTTTGAAGCATTTGGGGTAAATTTGTTGGGAAACAAGGGTATTTAGAGAATTTGCCTTTTTAAAAATTAGGAAAATCATGAAGGGTGAAAAAGATGACAAGAAATTAGACAAAGGAAATGTTCATGAACGGTAGTAAAGTTATTTCTTATTTGATTTGAAAGACTATACCAAAGACCTTCTAGCTTAGCAATATGTGAGTGACTTATTAATATAGAGATTGTGGGTTAAAGTCTCTGTTGGAATCACTCCTAAACTAGAATTCAAGTGTTAGCAATTAATATGTAATAGTTAGCTTAATTAGGCCTTTATGTTTGTTATTAAGCTAAGGCTTATGTAGAAGGCCCATAGGCCTTGGCCCAAGTCCAATAAGGAAAGGAAGGGACTAGGAGTGTTGCCCTAGCTCCCTCTCCTATAAATACCTTTGTAATACCCTCACTTGAGGGTTGGTTGTTCAATTCACACATTTACATTTACGCATAACACTTCTTATACTCATATTGTGTGTGTGTGTGTGTTGTTCATCCGATCTCTTCTTTCTATTTCTTATATTGATGCTTGTGTTACTAATATGGTGACCTAACAATGGTATCATTCGCCAAATAGTTGGGTGAACATATTTTGTTTTTGAAGTTTTGGTCTTACGCGTAAACGAGCTTCAAACTTGGTCACGCTTAAAAAATGATTTTTTACACTTTTTAATCCAAGATTCTTGTCCTTTCAACGTTTTTAGGTGTTAAAATATCTGTTTTTGGCAAAAAGTTTCAAACTTTACGTGTGGATCATTGTTTTTAAACTTGGTTTTGTGCGTGGTAGTAGTTCTACGCATAACGTGTTTTAAAGCTTTGGATCATCAAGTTTCACACTTTTGTGTTATTTTGGTGATATTGAAGCTATTTCATCACAAAAATCTGGTTTGGAAACATCAGTTGGCAGAAATCATTTTTGGCTAATTTCTACGCGTAAGTAAAACCCTAATCTTACGCGTAACTTTTCCTTGGTTTGATCTTCAGTTTCTTGGATTACTCGGTGTTTTTCTTGCTTGGATAAGCCTGAAAACACTTCGACTTTGGATATCTTTTGCACCTGTGATAGTGTAAAAGATCTTTTGGGTAAAACCCTAAATTTACGCATAAGCTTAAGCTTACGCGTAGAACTCATTACGCATAAGATTCTTCTTACGCCTAAGCTCTGTCTTACGCATAAGGTAATCCTACGCCTAAGTTTTCTACGCTTAACTTTCTATTTACGCATAACTTTAGTGTTTTCTCATTTCTTACGCGTAAGCTAATCCTACGCGTAACTATTGCTGTTACGCGTATCTTTGGTGTTTTTACGCATAAGTGGTACTTTGCTTTTCTGTGATTTCTACGCCTAAGGATACTTCATCAACAACGGTTCATTCGACTACAAAGATCCATTTAACAACACAAGTTTTCAACATGTCACAACCACCATACTCTAGCTATTTCCCTTACACTTATAATCAACAACAACAACAACTAAGTCCACAACATCAACAATTTAATCATCAACAACAAATTTATCAACAACAATCTCCACAACTTGGAGCAATTCCACCACCACAAATGGTTCAACCACCACCTAGTCTACAAGTACAACCTTACACAAACTTCTACAATCAACATCCATCCAGGAGTACTATGAAGGAACCAATATGGTTTGGCAAGATGTGTGAAGCCTTAAGTAGCCAACAATCAATTCATGAAGCTGGCTCACTTGATAGACCTCCAATGCTCACTCCCGGAAATTATGATCAATGGGTGATAAGGTTCTTTCGGTTTTGTGATCTAAAGAAGCCACATGGAAAGTTCTTAAAGAAGGTCGTTATGGAAGGTCCATTTCAGATGCCTACTATTGTCACACCCGCAGATCCAGATGCCAATCCACCAAGAGATGCTGTCACCAACATTGCAACTATCTCACAACTCACTGTGATGAACTTCTACATTTTGAAGCCGATGAACTAGCAATGCAATACATCCTTTTGGGACTACCCAATCCGATCCTTTGAAGTGTTGATGCTCAAAAGACAGCTAAAGCAATGTGGGAACATATTCATCTTCTAATGGAAGGCACAACACTCAATCAGGAAGACATGGAATCCAAAATCTACTTGGCTTATGAACACTTCATGATTGAACCAGGAGAGACATTAGAGTCATATCATCATCAATTTTCAGACATCATAAATTATTTGGACAAACACAACATCATCATGCCACGAATTGCTATCAACACAAAGTTCCTAAGTAGTCTTGGTCCGGAATGGGAGAAGTATGTCATTTTTCTCTGTCAAGCTAAGAATCTTCATCATGCTACATACGGATTGTTGTACGGCTATCTGAAGCCTCACCAAAAAGAAGTTGACAAGGAAAGGGCTATCCGTGGACTCCCGGCTTCACAGTCAATTCCGGACAATCAACAACTTGCTTTATGGGCTCAAACAGCTCCTCAACCTGCTCCTCAACCAACTGCAACTATCACACCATATGATCCGTCACAGCAACAATCTCAACAAACTCAATTGGTTCCATACAACAACAACAATGCTCAAGCACTTTACAGTGAAGCTGATGAGGACTCCGATGCTTTCGATGAATTGCAACAAGGATTTGTCATGATTGCTAAAGCCTTCGGCCGGTATACCAACAAATCCAACAATCGCATTCGTTCCTCATCCAACACAAGAAATCAAGCTGTTGTGAACAATGGACGCGTTGAAGTTCAGAACCGTGGTTATGTTCGTCAGATGGGAGGTGGTCAAGGGTTTAATGCTATTGGAAGGAATAACATGGGTGCTCCGCAACAACAAAGGGGTCAAGTGGTTGAACAGGGAAATGCTCAGAATGGGGTTAATGGTCTTCGTTGTTATAACTGCAATGAGAAGGGTCACCTGGCTAATGCATGTCCTAAGCCGAGGACAAGAGGCAGTGCTTATCACAAAGAGGCGTTGCTCTTGGCTCTTAAGGATGAAGCTGGTGGAATTCTTACCAACAAGGAACAGAGCTTTATGGCAGATGCAGATTCTGATGATGATATGGAGGACTTGCAGGCTAATGCAACAGTGATGTTGATGGCATAAATGCAAGCTCTACACATGAGTGACACAGGCCCAGTGTATGACACTGATGGCTTGTCTCAGGTACCGGAACAAAATATACTCATCCCTGATCTGATATCTCCGCCAATTTCTCCATCCGACAAGGATCAGAATGTTCAACATGAGCCATCCACATCTCATTCCGATGATTATCAAATAGATGTCGTAGTTATATTTGATGATCAAGATAACCTTATGGTTAATATTGATAATCAAGTTGACTCCGTGGTTATATTTGAGGATCTAAATAATAATCATGATGAGACTCACGTTGAACAAGATGAGCTTCTGTCTAATAGAGAAATTGAGCTCCTGACCTTAATTAAAGACCAACACTCTCGTTTGGAAATTTGCACGAAATTAAAAGAGAAAAATGCACTGTTAATTAGGGATAATGAATGCTTAATTCGACAAATCAACTATTTTAAAACTCAAGAAAAACATGAAGAAGGTTTTGAAGTCGCTTTTGCTAAATCTCATCAAAACGAAAAATCATTAGAACGACAGATACGTGATCTAGCCGCTTCCAAGAATGCTTTGTTGTCTCAAATAGAACAACTGAAACATGAACATAAACAACAACTTAACGCTCTTACTTTGGAAACTCAAAAGGCCAAGGCTGAGTTGTTAACTTGTCAAAAACAGTTCTCTGAGTACAAACAGCATTCCACGAAACGAATAGATAACTATCTTGAAGAAATTGTCGACTTACAAACCAAAATCAAAGAGTTTCGAAATGTTGTTTATAAACATGGTGAGTCAGTCACAACTATTCAAAAGTTTACTTTTAAACCAAATCCAAATGGATATGGACCGATTCTTGCTGATTACCAACCTAATTTTTCAAACAGAGCATTCAAACCAAATCCTGAAGTTTACAGTGCAGAACATAGAATTGATGATTCAATTATGACTGTTGTTGAATATAATCGCATGGAGGAATTAGATGCAGATGATAAAAGTCTGTCAAAAATGGAAAATGTCGTTTATTACAAACCATTTAACTATTCAAAAGCCGTAACTTTTGTCACACAACAAGATACTTCTAACAAACCTTTGGTTATCACACCAGTTTCTGAAGTTAGTCCCCAACACAATGGTGCACAAATTAATGGTCCTTTACCTTCACTTAGTGAAGTTAAAACAAAAGCCGAAAGTTGTCGAGTTACAAAATACTTTGACATTTTCTTATCTGACCTCAAAATTTTGGAACGTGAGATTGAATTTCATTCTGAAATAAAAGTTGAACATTTTCAATCGCCTCTGGCGTGAGAGCAAAGAGATATTCTTCAGAAACGACTTTTACCCCATGTCAAAAATTTAAAAACTTGTGCACTATATTGGGAAAGGGATTTTCACAAGGAAATTGGTCTCATGAAAACAGTTTTCGAGAAAACAGAAACATCGATTTCAAATACTAAACGTAAAAAGAAATTGTTGAGAAAAGATGTTGATCGACTCTTGGAAGATCTTATCTGTGCTGATATCAATAATCTTGTTTTATTACAATCTGTTGCATATGCATCTGATCATATCTCTGCTGATTCTGTTGATCCTGTTGATATTGTTGAGAATATTGAGAATGTGCATCAGATCGAGTCTTTAAAAGCTGAAAATGAACGACTGTTAAACCAACTTTCAAATTCAAAACGTCGTCTTCAATGGTGTCAAAAAGATTGTCAAAATCGTGAACTTGCTTTGCAAAACAAAATCCACCAGTTGAAATCATTTAATCAACTGGATGATCAAAACGTGTCTTTGAAATGTCAAATCTCAAAATATGAACAAGAACTTGCAAAAGTTAAAAAAGAATATGGTGTCATATTTGAGTTACTCAAACAGACTCGTAATGAAGCATCAAACGAACTTGATCATTATCTTGCACACACTAAAGAAGTCATGAATTTTTCTGGAAATCTTAGTTCTGAAAATCAAGATTTGGTGCACACTATCATTAAGTTAAGGGAAATGTTAGGAAAGTATGAACAAGTTCAGCCTAGCATCATTAAGAAAATTGCACCTGTAACACTTAGCAAACGTGAACCCAGATTGCCTACTGACAAAACACAAGATACTAATGTGCTTCCCTCTACTGAAACAGGAATAGTTGCCTCTTTTCCAAACGTCTGCACTTCACAGCCTAGGAGCAATACAAGGAAGAATAGGAAGTTGCGACCTAAGAAAAGAACAATAATGAATGCTGAAGTAGAAGAACACCCTAGGACTTTGAATAAGACTCAAGTTGCACCCACTTTAGATATTGCGTCTGACAAATGTAATATAAAAAGTGTTGTAACGAATCCTAAACCTTTAAGTACTTTTGATATTCAGTCTGATGCTTCTTGTGTTATTTGTCGTAAAAGTATGCTTTCTGATTGTCATGACAAATGTGTTGCTAAAGCTATCTTGTCTCGTTTAAGGAATCCTAAGAATCGGAATACCTCTAGGCCCACTAATGCTTCTAAGTCTGTGCTTGGTAAACCGCCCTCTTTAGATTCTAAGAAACGCATTGATGTCACTGTAGTTCCAGTATCACCTCCAAGGAATGTCGTACCACCTAGTGCATTCACTAAGACTAAAGCTAATACTAGTTGGAGATGGCAGAAATGGTTACATAATACACTAGGATTTAAATGGATGCCTAAAGTCATTGATGTGTGTATTTCTACTATAATTGCTTTGCAACCCTCTAACACTTCGGGTTCCACATCTACTTCTATTCCATCTGTGTCGTCTGTGTGTAATGCAGGTGATACAGATCATCCTTTGGATTGTTGATAGCGGATGTTCCCGACACATGACAGGCAATCTTAAACTGTTATCAAACTTTGTTGCAAAGTTCATTGGCACTGTCAGATTCGGGAATGATCACTTCGCAGCTATCATGGGCTACGGAGATTATATCAATGGCAATATCGAAATTAGCAGTGTTTATTATGTGGAAGGCCTCGGTCACAATCTTTTTTCAGTCGGTCAATTCTATGATGGAGATTTGGAAGTTGCTTTTCGGGAGAAAACTTGCTTCATTCGTGATCTACAAGGAAACGATCTTATGTCTGGCTCTCGCAATTCTAGTCTGTACACAATCTCAATGCAAGACATGGTTGCTTCATCTCCGATTTGTCTACTCTCAAAGGCTACATCTACAAAATCTTGGCTATGGCACCGTCGTCTCTCACATCTAAACTTTCAAACCATCACCAACCTTGCTCGACACAAACTTGTTGAAGGTCTCCCGAGATTCCGGTATTCTAAAGATCACCTTTGCTCAGCTTGTGAACAAGGGAAAAGCACTCGTGCTCATTTTCCTTCAAAGGTGGACCACAGCTCTCAACATGTGCTTCATCTTCTTCACATGGATTTGTGTAGCCCGATGCGCGTGCAAACGATTAATGGCAAACGCTACATCTTGGTAATTGTCGATGACTATTCACGATGGACTTGGGTCTACTTTCTTCGAAGCAAAGATCAAGCTCCACCGATGATCATCACCTTTCTCACGAAAATTCAAGTTCAGCTCCGGAACACCGTCCGCCAAATCAGAACAGACAAAGGAACTGAATTTGTGAACCAAACTCTTCGAGAATTTTATGAGAAAGTGGGAATCGAGCATCAGACATCTATTACACGTACACCAGAACAAAACGGAGTTGTTGAAAGACGAAACCGTACGTTAGTGGAAGCTGCAAGAACAATGTTAATAAATGCTAAACTTTCAGATTACTTGTGGGCAGAAGCTGTATCAACTGCATGCTATACTCAAAACCGATCCATGATTACAAAACGCCACAACAAAACACCATTCATGTATTTGGATCCCTTTGCTACCCAAATAATGATCGTGATGACTTTGGAAAGCTCAAAGCCAAAGCTGACATAGGAGTCTTCATTGGATACTGTGAAAATTCTAAAGGTTACCGGATCTGGAATCGTCGTACAAAGCAGGTTATGGAAACGATTCATGCTAATTTTGATGAGCTTACAGAAATGGCTTCTGAGTATAACAGCTTGGAACCCGGTCACAACCGTTTAAACTTCCCTCAAATCCCATCATCAGCTGAACTAAGCCCCTAGCTTACTCGTCAAAAAATGGAAATGCTATTTGCTCCATTGTTTAGTGATGACATTGATGAACGTGCTCCAGGTGTATCCGCTGTTTCCGCTGCTCAACCTGGTCATGCTCTTATATCTGATACACCTGCTACAACAACTACTGTTGAAGAAGCACCACCAGTTGACTCTACAACAAAAGTTGAACAAACTGCTTCCAACGACGTTGAACCAGCTGATGATGTTCTTAATGTAGTACCCCCTCCTACAGATTTTGATCCAAATGAGTTCTTTAACCCGTTTGCCAATGAAACTGTTGCACCTGATGTCGCGGAATCATCAACAAACCATTTGAATCCTCAAAATCTGCACAATGTATACCAACATCAACCCTCTACACATCGTTGGACAAAAGACCATCCTCTTGAGAATATTATTGGCAATCCGAATCAACCAGTCGTTACGAGACAATGTCTTCATACAGATGGTGAACATTGCATTTATGCACTCACTGTCTGCCAATCTGAACCTAAAAACATTAAAGACGCAATGACAAAAGACAACTGGATTGAATCCATGCAAGAAGAACTCAACCAATTCAAACGTCTTGAAGTATGGGAACTGGTTGAAAGACCAACAGGGGTCTACGTCATTGGTCTCAAATGGATTTGGAAGAACAAATTGGATGCTGAAGGGAACGTAATCAGAAATAAGTCACGTCTGGTGGCTAAGAGTTATAGACAGGAAGAGGGTATTGACTTTGAAGAATCATTTGCTCCGGTTGCTCGTCTTGAGGCTGTTCGGATTTTTCTCGCGTTCGCAGCTCATATGAATATAACGGTCTTTCTGATGGACGTCAAAACTGCTTTTCTGAATGGTCAACTGAAAGAAATGGTTTATGTCAGCCAACCAGAAGGATTCGTTGATCCCGAGTTCCCGAACCATGTCTACAAACTGAACAAAGCTCTGTATGGTTTCAAACAAGCTCCTCGGGCGTGGTACGATAAGTTATCATCCTTCCTCATTGCCAATAAATTCACCAAAGGTTCGGTCGATCCCACACTTTTCATACAATATCACGGGGCTCACATCTTAATCATTCAAATCTATATGGATGACATCATTTTTGGGTCAACACATTTAAAATACTCAAATGCTTTTGCAAAATTAATGACAAAACATTTTGAAATGTCAATGATGGGTGAACTCACATTCTTTCTAGGAATGCAAGTTCATCAATCACCCCGTGGTATTTTCTTGAGTCAGTCCAAGTATGCCCTTGAATTGTTAAACAAATTTGGAATGCAAAACTGTGACACCTATGCCACACCAATGGCTCATACCAAGAAGCTAGACGCTGATTTACATGGGAAATTGGTGGACCCTACCAAATACCGTAGTATTATTGGGTCTCTCATGTATCTAACAGCTAGCAGGCCTGATATTGTTTTTGCTGTATATCTTTGCTCCCATCATCAGTCGAGACCAACTGAAACCCACCTCACTGAGGCTAAAAGAATCCTCCAATACATCAAGGGAACCATTAACTTGGGGATCTGGTATCCGAAGGATTCTGGTTTTGAACTAATAGCATTTTCAGATGCTGATCACGCAGGATGCTTAGATTCACGGAAAAGTACTTCAGGAGCATTACAATTTCTTGGTGATAAACTGGTGTCATGGCAATCGAAGAAGCAGGATTGTACATCGCTGTCCTCAACAGAAGCAGAATATGTAGCCATGTCGGCGTGTTGTGCTCAAGTCATTTGGATGAGAACACAACTCAAAGACTATGGTTACGTATTTGACAGAATTCCGATGTACTGCGACAATCGGAGTGCTATTGCGATCTCGTGCAACTCAGTTCAACATTCGAAATCAAAGCACATCGATCTTCGATATCATTTCATCAAAGACCACGCGGAACAGGGTACTGTTGAATTATACTTTGTGGGTACAGAATACCAATTGGCAGATCTCCTCACCAAAGCCTTAGATCCTGCTAGGTTTAATGAGTTGGTCCACCGGATTGGTATGCGGTGTTTGACACAAGAGGAACTGGATGAACTCTTAAAACATTCTTAAAAACCAGTCAAACACCAAAACCTCTTTTGTAAATATTTTTCAAAAACAAAATACAAAATTATAAAATCAGTTAAAACAACAAAAATATTCTTCTATCTATATTTCTTTTAACATGGCAAGTACAAATCTTCCGTCAACACTCAAATCTTTCAAAATTCAGTATTTTTTTGATCAAGTGTTGAGGGGGAGAAATCAAATATTTTTCAGTTTAATAAAAACGTTGTACTTGCATGTTACTTTATCCCGGTTGTTTCTTTAATAATGGTGGTCACATTTCTGGTTTACTGACACTCCTCGGACTAAAATTTATAAAAGTCGAGGGGGAGTGTCGTCAAAATTCTTTCCAAATACTCTTCGTTTGGTAACCAAAATGGAAGTTATGGGCGTTGGATGTAAATGGTTAAGGTGGAGGGACTGAAATTGTCAAAAGCTTAAAGTAATTTTTTACAAAACCTCCACCTAATTTTTCATATCATTAACTCTTCTCATTTATTACCTCAACAACCTTCATCCTACGCCTATCAATCAATCTCCAAATCCGGTTTCTTGAGCATCATTTTGTAAGTGATTTCGTAATCTAAACGTGTTTATAAACAATGGTTTTGAATTATATGCAAATCCAACGGTTAAATCTTGTGTTTTGATGATCTTCGTGTTCTACGCGTAAGCATAAGAACACAAGATCATCATGTGTGAGTTTTTTCATGATATAATGGTGTTAAAATGTTCAAAACTATATACCAAAACCATTTTTATCAATCTAATCCACCCAGAAACACGAATTGTCCGTTTTTCAAAATTAGGGTTCATAAGTCGATTTGGGGGTTTTTCAAATGAGAACGTTTTTGGTTAAAAATATTGTTGTGTGATGTTGTTTACAAGATGAATTGATCATATTCATGTTTAGAATCAACCCAGAATCACTAATTGATTGATAATTAGAAACTAGGGTTTATGTTCTTGATATTTGGGTATTTTTGATTCGTTGAGAATTTGATGTTAAAACTTGGACATAACAACTCACTTGACTTCTAAGTATTACCAGAATCAGTTTGGTGTTAATCCCATGGCTAAATCTCTTACTCGTAATTCTTAAGCTTTAGGGTTTAGGTTTACGCGTAACATATGTTCTACGCATAACTGTTTGATTGAGTATTCGTGATTAAAACTGTTAGAGAATGAATGTATGTGTTAATATTGGTGCTATGATGAACTTATTTCAGGTTTGTTACACGTGAAAATTCACAATCAAGGGTATTTGCCATCTACGCATAAGGATCACCTTACGCGTAGCATGTTATGCGTAAGAGAAATCGTACACGTAGCGTTTACGCGTAAGGTTCTACATAAGGGACTACGCGTATCCTGTGAAGGATATGCGTAAACAGTGACCTCTACGCATAAGGATTGACTCTTACGAGTAAGCCTTACGCGTAAGGTTTCATATACGCTTACGCGTAAGCCCTACGCATAAGGTCCTCTTTTCCTACGCGTAATATTTCTTACGCGTAAGTCAAGAACCTACGCATAAGCTTGCGTTTACGCGTATACCATTCCTGTTTACGCATAAGCTTGCCATTTCTACGCCTAAGCCTTGTTTAACCTTAATTATGAATTGTTACGCGTGCAAACTTGCAAATAAATAAATCATAACGCCACGAAACCAATAATGTCACTAATAAGCTTAAACGTTTAAGATGTTGTGAAAAATAAGTGAAAACATGGACTTTAAAACTTAAAGTTAATCAACTCACGAAACTTATCACGACGTCATTGGACTATTGGACAAACAAGTGACATTGGACTCGTAACAATCATCAACATATCACATTCAATAATTAGACAATAAAACCATCTGTTGACTAACATAATGTCTTTCGATATGTTGGTTCTTTTGGCTAAATATCTTTCAGATCACGACATGGACGCTCAAATGCAGAATGTGGATGCACCAAATGTTCTCACCGTCGCTGATATCTTCCCTAATGGCTATCCGATGAAGATAGGAAAGAACAACCTTCGTGTTGATTTTGATACCCTCACCTGCTCAAAGTCTTCTTGCTTAATTGCTGTGGATATTCTAAAGAATCATCCTTATAAGAACATGCTCACCAACTCTGCTACAGTGCTTGAGATCTACATTCATTAGTTCTGGAATATAATGCAAAAGATCAAAGGACAAAATGTTGTGACGGTGACGCTCAATGACAAACAAGTCACCATCACACCTGTAGACTTAAGAGTTATTCTTCTCATCCCTGACATCGAACCAACTGAATACAATGCCGCACCAACTGAAGAGACTGTTCTACAATTCATGCTCAACATTGGTTATGACGAAGCTTCAGGAGTAATCACTAAGCATTCATACGTGGATCTTAAGAATATTCCTCAACCATGGAGAACTCTCTACATCATCATCACCAAATCTGTTTCTGGTCGTGACAGTGGCTATGAGCATCCCAAGCTCATGGAACTGCAAATCTTTTGGGCTTTGGTCAACATGAAGCACATCGAAGTCGAAGCTCTGATATGGGACGACATGATGACATTCCTCAAAAAGCGTGGCTCAAAGATCCCTTATATCAGATATACAAAATTGTTGATCCAAAGAGCACTTGGGTATAACCCTGATATCCCCAAGAGAATCAATGACCCCAACAATCACGACATGTTGTATGAACCTACTCTAACAGTCAGATTTAAGGAATCAACAACAAAGAAACAAGGTGCTGTGTTAGCGGATCACCTTCTCTCTGATGCAATCAAGCAGCTTTATTCATACAAAAGGTATCTGGTAGCAGTTGAAGAAGGCAAAGTTGGTTTTCTCGATGAAAAGTCTTCTGGTACACCTACCATGAAAACCAGAAGAGGCAGTGCAGGAAGTGTTGTAAGCACTGAGAGTCAACAAAAGTTCCCTAAGAGGAAACCTCCACTCAAAAGGACAGTTCCCTCTAAGGAAGCTGTTCCCATTCCCATTCCCAAGCCTGAACCGCCAAGAAAGCTAGTGGATGAAAGCTCTGAGGAAACCGAATCAGACGAAGAGGTTACCTACTCTGAAACTGCAACCGATATCACTCCAACAGTAGCTAAACCTCCCAGTCCACCAGCAGATAAAGGAAAAGGGAAAACTCCTGTGCTTGAACATGATAAGGAGAGTTCAGAAGAAGAACCAGTTAACGAAGAAAAAGAATATCAAAAGAAGTTGAAGGACCTCAGATAAAAATACTTTGCCGAAGAATTCGTAAAAGATCAAACTCGTGGCCCTGGAGGTTCAAGTGGTGGTACTCAAGCCACACCAGTTCCTAATGCGGTTAATCAACCCGATAAGGGAACTGGTACCACCATCACCCATGAACAACAACAAAGGCAGATTGAGGATTCGATCAACTTTGATATTGAGGAACCAGACATGGATAAGACTGAGAAAACTCCTGCTGATGATTCAAAGGCTGATGAAACGGCTAAGTCTGGAAATGAAGAAACCGCTTATGATCATTTTCTTCTAGATAGTCCCGCACGTTCTAAGGAGGAAACTTCTGAACCACCTAAGGACCCCGAGCCTCCTCATGTCTCTTCATCATCAGATTCGTCTTCTCACTCATCACCTCCACCATCCAGAAGAACAACCAGATCCACATCCAAATCTGTGAAGAAGCCAACGGACTCTTGGATTTCTCGGGCAAAGACAAGGATCGTTAAAGCTGTCAAGCAGGTCAGGAAGAAAGACGTGCTTTACAAAAAGCTGAATTTTCTCGCCGACCAGGTTCAGTATTTACATGACGAGAATGACAAGATGTCAGCTGAAAAGGAGTACATCCAGAAGTTCATGCAACGTGATCTTCAAGGGGAAATGAACGAGATGATCAAAGGTTACACTCACAAGTTCCTTCTTGACATCGTTCCTGGTGTGACAAGAGAAATGTACACCAGACAACTCTATCCGAATCTATTGCATTTGGCCAAGCAAACTATGAGATCAACACCTATGACAGTAAACATCAATCCAACTAATCCCATAATATTCTCAGATGTTGAAATGGTTTCCAGGCTAGTATCTCAAATGTCTAAACGATCTGCAACATTTACTTCTTACGAAGGTAAATTGTTTGAAGCATTGCTGGAATACCAACTCAAATCAGCATGCAGAGAAGAAGCTCAAAGGCCTAAACGTCCAAGAGACGATGAAGACAAGGATAAAGATAAAAATGACGAGCCTAAACGTCCAAAGCAGTCTGGAGAACCATCATCTATGCCACCACCACCCCGAAGGACTTCACCACCAAGACGATCTCATCCTCGCTCTTCTACTGACAAACCTCAGGACTCTGAGTTACCACCCCAGACTGAGAAAACCGGTGATCACTTCGAGTATACTGGTGGTGACGATGAGGAAGTCCCTGAGCCCCAACGACAACCCACCTCTCCCGACACTGCTAAGAAACCAGGATCCTCCTCTAAGCCAAAGAAAAAGAAGAAGAAGACGCCAAAGACTGACGTCGTATCATGGCTAGATGAGGATGACACTGAATACGACTGGTTCTCTAAACTTGTTGATTCTACTCCCTACCCACCGGAAGGTCAAGATGCGATAGAAGGTCGAACATTAGAGCATGCTAAAATACTTCAAGACAAGTTTCAGGTGAAGAAGATGACGAAACCAGAGTTGAAACGAATCAAGAATGAAACCTTTCAACTACTCAAAGACAGCTCAGAAAGTGCAATTGAAGTTGAGTATCACCTTGAAAATATAGCACGAGCCATGGCAAACATCGACTTCTCTAGAAGATACAAAGCTCCATACTACACCGACTGGTCTAAACCTCTACCAACGATTGGCCAACCGGATCAACCTCAGATTCCATTTCGCTACTTCTTCAACAATGACTTGGAATTTCTTCTACACGGTAGCGATGGTTCAAAGAAATACGCTACATCACTTACACTTCCGTTCCCGGCAGCCATATACTCCAATTGCATAGCCATCGAAGAAAAGGCTACCCACATGTTTTCCAACAGTGTGGAACGGTATGACATTGATGCAATGTACGGGATTCACCATTGGTCGGAACGCTGATGAATCTACTACAAAAGCTGCCAGGTTCGAAAGTCTCAACATGAAGTGTATAGTGCTAAAGGGATCGTTGCTATTAAGCATGTCTCTCTTTCGTCTAAATGGGACTACACCTTTCTCAAGAATATCGTAGTCAAAAGACAAGACGAAAGGGACTATGAATTCTGTGAAGCGGACTTTCAGAATTTGTCTCTCAACGACATTGAAGATCTGTATCTTGCCAAAGTACAGGGACGCATGAGACAATTCTCGACTGAAGTTCAACGTGAATACATCAAGTCCTTACTTATCTTCATCAGAAGCATAGTGATCCAGGAACGTGTAGAAGATTTACAATTAGCTGTTGAATCGTATCAGACTCGTGTCAACCTCACCAGACCTCAGCTAGAACTTCCTGATATCAACCATCTTCCACAATACACTCTTGTCAGCAAACCGTTTGGAGTAGTTTACCGCAGTAAACTACATCGCAACTGCTTGATGGCATGTAGAGATCTTCACAAGCTTGGAGATCACACACTGAAGAGTGTCAGGGACTGCTTGGCTTATAGGTTGAAGGCGATACATGAAGGAATTGGTTCACCAAAGCGATGGAATTCTCAGGAAAGACGAGATGTGAAGAGGATCATCACTCGTATCGATGAAAGGTTGTACAGAAGGGACTAGTTCAGAACTCTGGAAAGCTTTGTAGGTGATCGTCCCAGGATTAATCTCACAGGCTATCAACGCCCTGTTCGCATTCCTGGTGATATTACTGGACTACCTGGTACCCCTTGATCTGTTTCTTTCATTATTAATTTGGATGTGTGATCAATTAATGACAATGGCTTGTGCACACATAACAGTGTACAACCCGTTCTTGTAATGAAAGGACCCTGTGGTACGCTTCAGTGCCACAATCCTTATAAAAGGAGCGAAAGCTTCTTACTTTTGAGTAAAACCTATCAAACATTTCATTTTTAAAGGTTTTGCTCAAAAGAACAAGTACTTCCCCTTACGTTTTCAAAACCTCAAAAGTTAGTATTACTTGTTGAGGGGGAGTATTTGCTAAAACTTTGTTCACAAAATTGTTCTTCGTGATAATCTTCCCATAAAACTCGAAATGGTTATATTTATTATCAAAACGTTATCAAAAATAACATTTATATATGCCATTTTTTAGGGGGAGAAAATTATTGTGATAAGAAATATGTTGATTTGCTATTGAATCGTCGTGTGAAAAGACTTAACCCATGAATTGACGGGATCTGAACAGTCATACATTGAAAAGATTTGTCTTCCAAAGACTTATCCAAGTAAATTGTACCTATTCGATAAGCTCTTGATATACATGAACTTTGACGGGTTTGACAACCTTTCGAGGTTTGTCCACACCTTCAAGGTAGTTATTAGAGCTATTTGTCACCTAAAAGCTGACAATGTAACTCTTTATCTATGCAACGTAACCGTGTCCCTCGGGGAATTGTCTATCTTGAGTCGATCAATTAAAAAGTGCGCACTCTTCTCTCACCGTGCAGATTTCTGTCTAAACACTTAAACACGTGTGGAGGGGGAGTATTTCTGCAAATGATCAAACTCTTACAGTGGTACAAAATGTTTTTCAATCATAACCACTTTGAGAGATTTTCAAGAAAATGGTTTTATGGCAACATAGGTTAGTCATGGAGTTATAAGGTGACTAAGGTTAGGAATAACCGTCCTATGATCTGCCAGAGCCGGAGGGATCTACCCAAGGACATCACAAATAGTTAGTACTTAGAAGTCCTTAGGTATGATTATAAAAAAGGAGAAAATGAGAATCGGAGAAAGAAGGAGTTGAAGAATTAAAAAGAAAAGCAAAGAAAAGGGTGAAAATAAATAGCCCTCCAGATTGTTCAACTTAGGGCAGACACCGGGTTCAATTCATATGCTACTGGTTGTCACGTGATGACACCGGTATTGAAGATTAAAAGTCGTCATGGACCCAGTGACGCATGCACTAAACCTTCTTAGCCACTCAAGTTTCTCTCAACAGAAGCTTGTTTCATTCTCACAAGGGAACCCTACGTAAACTATTGGCTTTCTCTTAGAGATAGCTGGTATTGAAGAAGGAGACCCTCTCCCTAGTCTCCGCTCAGGAAAACCAAAGCGCACTATTGAGTCTAGAGCCACGAGATTCATCAAAAGATCTCATAGGTACACTTGACATTTCATCACTTGTTGTTCAACAATAAGAACAACAGTGGTACGTTATCGAGTCCTACACAGATCCTAGCAATCTGTCGAGAACGTTTATGAGAGGTTCACAATTGTGATCCTCAATGATTGAATGGAAACTCCTGCCAGGGTCAACATCAAACAGCCCTGACAGCAGGTCACTTCGGTAACTCCCCGTGGATTACGCTTAGTGTGTCTCAAACGGTCTACAGTCGTGAGGTGATGCTTCGGTGTACCTCAGCGACTCATCTGAACTGTAGGTGTACTTCGGTACATCGTGTTATCTCACTTGTGGGACTCCAGTTCAGGAACGGCTTTTGTGAGAATTAGAGATGTGTTTCACACTATGTTGTTAACACCCTCGAAATTCAAACTTGTAAGTGCCGGAATCCGCTTATTACTAACCGTGTGTATGTTTTCCTCTTATGGAAGCTCTGGAGCGGACTGATCGTGCAGATTCTTCACATGCTCATACCAACATCATCACTAATGCAAGTTCTCTCAAAAGGCAACACAAAAGTCAGAATGATTCTTCGTCAAGTCAAAGAATCTACAAAGTTTAAAGACTAAGAGAACTAGATCAGTACTGAAGTCCAACGTTAAATGAGCGTGTGAGCATGTTGAAGAAAGACGTGGAGACAATGGAGCAACGAAGCAGACCTGATGTAGACAACAACAACATACTATCACTACCATCACAAAGAACAAAGATCAAAGAACAAAGAAAATGATGACGTCAAAGCAGAACTTTTCAAAGGAAACAATTTCTCTACACTGGGGAGATTGTTCGAATCAAGGCAATTCTTCTCACAAGAAAGAAGAATGTCAGAAGACGTCAAAGCTACTATTACATCAACACCTTCACCGTTCACATCATCAATCACTAACACTTAGGGGGAGATTGTTGGAATCACTCCTAAACTAGAATTCAAGTGTTAGCAATTAATATGTAATAGTTAGCTTAATTAGGCCTTTATGTTTGTTATTAAGCTAAGACTTATGTAGAAGGCCCATAATCCTTGGCCCAAGTCCAATAAGGAAAGGAATGGACTAGGAGTGTTGCCCTAGTTCTCTCTCCTATAAATACCTTTGTAATACCCTCACTTGAGGGTTTGTTGTTCAATTCACACATTTACATTTACGCATAACACTTCTTATACTCATATCGTGTGTGTGTGTGTTGTTCATCCGATCTCTTCTTTCTATTTCTTATATTGATGCTTGTGTTACTAATATGGTGACCTAACAGTCTCTTTTAAAACATGCGAAATAGAATTTGTAAAATGTCGGTGGTAAAAATTTACCGTTAAAAAAATAATAATTCCAAAGACTATAGATTTATATAACTTACTAGATAGTAAGATATTATACGTTCAGAAATCAGAACAGAAGACACAATGCGGGCGCCGTGGACGGCTTTCCCATGCAAAAAATGTCGGCCTAAATTAAATTTGTTTTCCAGCTCCATTCAACTCTCTTCAATTTCAGATATTAAATGCCGCTAAAGATAGCAATCACCGAAGACATAAGTGACCGAAAATTCACTATAATATATTATTCAGAGTTTGGTTCAATAAAGATCAAAGAAAAACTAAAGATCAAATAAACCATTCTCAACCACTCATTTTTTTATCAAAACAATAAAATAAATTTCACATTCATTTTTAAAAATTAAATATCTCACAAACCATTGATCGTTAGACGAAACTAATCATACCATCACGACAAGAATAAAATTACCTTTAATTTGATATCCAACATCATATACTTTCGACAACTTTTTTTTTTCCGACTTTTTTGTGGGTTTAGGGTTTAGGGTTAGGCTTTAGGGTTTACGGTTAGGGTTTCTTACGGTTTAGCGGATAGGGTTTAGGTTTTTTTGGTTTAGCGGTTAGGGTTTTAGGGGTTTAGGGTTTTAGGGTTTAGGGGTTAGGGTTTTTTAGGGTTTAGGGGTTAGGGTTTTTTAGGTTTAGGGGTTGTGTTAACACAAAAGAGTATTTTTAAAATTTTCATTTATTGTGTAATATATCGAAACCCGCAAAAAACGATAAAAAATAAGTTCGTCGAAAGTATACAATATTGGATCTCTATAGAAAGATAATTTTATTTTTGTCGCAATGGTATAATTAGTTTTATTTAACTATTAACGGTTTGTGAGATATTTAATTTTTAAATATAAGGGTGAAAGTGAATTTATTTAATTAGATAAAAAATGAATGGTTGAGATTCATTCATTTGATCTTTAATTTTTATGCGATCTTTATTGACCCCTATTCTTCATATCCATCATTCAATTCATCATAGCCCATTTTTCGACCATCATCCTAGGTGTTATTATATATTGATGAAGATAAAGTCAAGTGATTTTGCTTTTATTTTTTTAACTATCAAAACATATATAACAACTTTTGAGTTCTTAGTTAATTATCAAAACTCTAGGTTCTTTCTCATTTTAAGTGACTAAGATTTTAAGAAAAATGTAAAAATAAGAAGAAAAAGTACTAACTTGAACCAAGATTATAAATACCGCGAGGCGTGGCGTGGTGGCATGATCAAGCCTCACGTTTTGGCGGTCAAGGTGAAACTTTTGTTTTTATAAGACGTGATATAAGACAACACAAAATATAAAAATATTTATATTTTTATATCATATTTCATAAGGAATATATTAGTTACAATTTTTTGTAGCTAATTGGCTACAATATTGTGCTTCAAACTGTGGGTCCCTGACTCTTTTTGTGGGTCCTGAGCCTCTGATTAATTTCTTGTGTATTTTTTGTGGATGATTGTAGCTAGTTGGCTACAAAAATTGTAGCCAAGATATCCCCTATTTCATATATATCGAGTTTACAAAAAGACGTAAAATAAAGCGATATAAAACGTGATGTTACGGTATGATCAAGTCTCACGTTTTTACGAGGCTTTTACGCGCCTTTTAAAACCATGACTTGTAAATAGACTCTTCCTACCTAAGCATGACTTGTAAACAGACTCTTCCTACCTATTTGTAATGGTTTCATAAATGTTGCATTTCAAAAGCAAAACCAAAGTACCAAGCGATTATAAATGACTTGGTGATAGTAACATGTTAACATGCTTTAATCGAATTGCATGGACCCTCTAACCATAGCTAGCAATTATTTAGATACTTTAAATAAGTTTACACATTCATACCTTGGATTGTTATCGACTATAGGGCCATGATCTATTATTTTAATCTATAGAGATTGAATAAAGTTACAATGCTACATGTAAATGACCCTCTAACCATAGCTAACTAAATATTATGCTTTGAAAACACAAGTATTCTTCAATTCGTCTATTAATCTTATCTTGTCAAGCTATATTTGGAAAACTACATAGTTCTACGTAAGTGTGTGTGTATGGACACCTCATAATGAAATCTTTGTGTATCCGATTGCGTTCACATGGATTAACATCGGCTTCAACATCTTTTCAAATCTCGCTTTTCTTTATCCGAAGAATCTTCTTTACACTCTTTCTACCTCTTTCCCTTTCACTCATATATTTGGACCAAAAATTCAAAAATAAAATATAACATTTAGTTCAATGTCCTTTTTGGCTTTCAAAAGATCAAAGAGTCTTTTCGCTTTACTCAAACCGAGTTATCTCTTAAATGTTTAGCTTCTAGTAGCTACTCTTTATATATCATTTAAGTGTTTAGCTTCTAGTAGCGGAGTTACATGAATTCCGGATAAGCAAATCAGATATTTATCTTGATTTCAGTTATAATGGTGGTTTATGCAGAAAGTGGTGGAAAAGGTTTTTAAGAGACCGGATGCATAAAAAAAATCACTCTAATATAACGGTACATATTATTTCGGATCGAGTGTAATTACAAAAATCGATACAACACATTATTTTATCAGGGTTCGTTACACTGGGAGACACCCTTAGTTCTATCACCGTATGTAGGTAGTGATTAGCTACTTTTGATTTCCTTGATGGTATTACTCTTTGGTTGGTGATGTTTAAACTCTCAATTAACTTTCGTTAAATTGACAATGGAAGATACTTGAAATGAAAATATATGTATTAATGTTACATAGTTACGTAAGAGTATCTAATCAATGTTGCAAAAATCGGTCAACTCGGCCGATTAATCGCCGATTAATCGTTAATTCGCCGAGTACCTTGTCGATTTTTGAAAATCGGTCGAAAAATCGGCCTAGGATAAAAATCGACACTAAGCAGTCAAAAAATCGGCCGATTAATCGGCCGAATCGGTCAAAATCGGCCGAATCGGGCAAATCGGTCATTTTAAAAATAATAATAATTTAGGCATCATACTTAATTTGGGGATCGTATATTTCACTTGTAACGCACAATGGACATCATAATCAGAATTGGAGCCTTTTATTGAGGTTTGGAAATATAGCAGGCTTGGAATCGGTTAATATTTTTAGTTTGGTCTCTAGAAATACCAAAAAATTGCAGGAAATGCCAATCCGATTAATCACCGATTAATACCGACATGACCGATTACTCGCTGCAAGGTGGTCGACCGCCCGACTACCGATTCACGATTTTTGCAATATTGTATCTAATTATACTATATCATTTGAATCATTTTTCTTCTATGACAAATTGGAAGCTAGTCAAATAATATTAATAAAGAAACATAGACAACTATTATGTTAAGATAAGAAGGGGATGGATCTAGTGAGAAATATTATTAAAATAAAAAGAATGAGAAGAAATTATAGCCACATATTTTAAATAAGAAAAAAAATAATAGAGAGATGCATCTATTTTTATAAATGCATATAATATTTGTGATTGTGGTTTCTTTTCATTTTTTTCATCTTAATTATATTTCTCACTAGCTAAAAGACCCGTGAAATTCACGGGTATCTTAAAGAAACGTCGAAGTGGGTTGTAATGACAGTACGTATTACAAAGTTATTTAGTTAGAGCACAAGGTATCGTGGATACCAATAACACGTTATTGGTATGGCACCTAAGCGCCACATCATACACCTTCCAATAACATACCAATCACTCAAACACCCCTCCCTCATAACACATCACTAACATGTTATTGGGTCCCACAAAATACTCCACTAAAAATATCCACTCACTCACAATACAATAAAAAAAGAATTAAAAAATAACAAAAGGTACACAATTTTTCTCTTTGGCGTGAGCCAATCTAATGGCTCATTTCCCTTTGGCATGAATTTGGCTCACTTGCATGGTATGGTTTGGCATGTTATTGGTTCAAAAAAATTGCATTTGGCATGTTATAAAACAACCATACCCTTTGCTCTTAGATAGAACCATATATAGATAAACGAATGTAAAGGGTTGTAGTTGGTGATCATCAAACAATGCATTATATGAAACACAATAGTAAAAAAAAAACTTCAAAAAGGTAAAATAAACATTTTCAATCTTTTATTATATGAACTACAAAATAGTCAAAGAACTTCAGAAAGATAAAATAAACTTTTTTGATCCTTTATTATACAAATGTGATATACACGTACATGTAGATGCGATCATAAATTGTGTAGCACTTCTTTGTAGACCAGGTTGGTAGTAGTATTAGTGAGATTTCCTTCTTCATCGAGAACAACCATCTTCAATCCTTTTTTGCTCCTAACTCGGGATACGGTTACATATAGTTGGCCATGTGTAAAAACTGGTCGTGGAAAATACAAACCGACTTGCACAAGTGATTGTCCCTGACTTTTTTTGATTGTCATATCACGAAAGAGATAGACACGGGGAACTGCTTCCTTATAATGTTATAACAATAACAAACGGTAAATATTAAATCTCAAACCTGTTCCACGCAAGAGTACCAGAAATCATCAAACATGAAACATCTTTTAGGAAAATATGTAACTTTTATGCTTCGGAAAATAATGGCAGCATGTCTCATAAGACCAGGTGGTTTCGCTCTTGAAACGTCACGAACACGGTTCATTCATAGCACTCTGCATACACCATCTCTCTGATTCACATGAATAAGGTTTACCCGACTTGGCAGACAGACGTAACCAAGCTCAACTAATGCCTATCTCTTGAGTCTTGAACATAACTTCGATTGATCATGAAGGCCAAGAATACTAACAGTGAAGAAATGCACCTTCAATATCTATATATTCTTCTTTAAATCATGACAAAAAAAAAAGATCCGTGATATTTACTAATCAATAAAAGCAAATGCCACTTTACCATGAATGACATAACATGTAAAATAAGAATAATTTGACCACACATATATGGAATGACCCGAGTTTAATGTCTGAACCATTTTTGAATTCTTGTACCTTATATGCATTGGCAAAAGTTCAATATAGAACCAAAATTTACCATAGATCCAATCAACCAATAATAGCCATGGCAAAAGTTCAATATAGAACCAAAATTTACCATAGATCCAATCAACCAATAATAGCCATTCATTTTTTTATTATGATAAACTTTCACCCTTTTTTAAAAAATTAAATATCTCGCAAACCGTTAATCGTTACGCGATAAAAATTATACCATCGTGACGAGAATTAAATTATCTTTCTATAGATATGCACTACTATATATTTTTAACAACTTTTTTTTTTCAAAATTTCGGTCAACAAAAATCATATATGATTTGTGAAAATCATATATGATTCGATTTTTACGAATCACATATGATTTTTGAGAATCATATATGATTGTAAAAATCATATATGATTCGTAAAAATCGAATCATACATGATTTTTTAAAATCATATATGATTCGTAAAAATCATATATGATTTTTTCGGACGGAATTTTTGAAAAAAAATGTTTGTCGAAAGTATATAACAATGCATATCTATAGAAAGATAATTTAATTCTCGTTATGATGGTGTATTTTTTGTACCTTGAAAATTTACCGTTTGCAAGATATGTTGTTTTAAAAAAAAAAGGTGGAATATGATTTAAATAAAAAATGGATGGCTATGATTGGTCCATTGGTTCTATGACAAATATGAGTTCTACATAGATCTCAACTCTATATGCATTCTATAAAAAATGAGTCTCACTAATGAACCATCTATACTACTTTATAATGCATTTAGGCCTTCTAAAATTAGAAGGCTTAAAATTCAGATTTTTAAAGTTACTTATTATGGAAAGATACTACACATAAAAACACACACTCCCTCTCTCTTCTCTCTACCCTCGCCGGCCACCCTCTTCTCCGGCAACCACCGCCGTCGTCCGACCACCACCAGTGCCGGCAAATTTTCCGGCGAAATCTTTTTCTTGCCGATTCGATAGATCGGTTAACCTACATCATTTCTGGAGATTTTGAGCCCTCGGCTCCCACCACAGCGCCACCCACGCGCCACCACCGCCACTGTCACTACCATCTCATCACATCACCACCTCAAAATAGTCATCGGGTACCCGCCGCCGCATTGCGCGGGTACCCTTCTAGTATTTAAACTATTGTAGCTTTCAAGTTCTTTAGGAAACGTTCCTTAAGTTGTCTTCACATGGACCCGTTTGCCCTTAACCGTGTTAAGCACAAACGTTAAACGGGTTGGGTGGCACCCGCAATGTTTATGAGACTCCTTAATTAGTTCGCAAAACTTCAACATGTATCATAAGATAATGTGATTACTTGTTAAATTAACCAAAGGAAACCACCAAACTAATTAAAGCTAGTTAAAACATGTTAGTAGCACCTTCATTATATTTCACATACCTAACCAAATGCCAAATTCATATGTACATATAAGCCTGAAACACCTAAACAGTATTGATTCATTGATACAGAGAATGTTTGGACTACCAAAGATACTTACATATGTTGACAGTAATCAATCTACCAACATTGATTCAATGATATCGAGAAGGTTTGAATTACCAAAGACACTTACATATGTTAAAGTAACAGGTCAAACAACGTAAAACATGTACTAAACATTCAAAGAATCAAGATATGTTCTCGATATAAATGCAATATCTGGTGCTACTATGAAAAATTTGTATAGAAGATCATAAGTTCACAGTTCACAGATATCCACTGAGATATGCCATTTTTGTATGTAAAGTAAATGCTAGCAGTATCAAAACTACTGTGTGAATCTCGTTTTTTCGGGTTTCTCTTGCTTCTTATTGTATAGTATATATCTATTATGAAAGATATGTGTTCACTGTTTAACCCATTGTGCCATCTCGTATTTCGCATTTCTTTAATTCACTTATCAATACTACATTATAAAGCATTTGGGACTTCCTATAAAAGGAAGTCTTAAAATTTTAAGACAAAAAAATTACTCTAAAAGGAATATTAGAAAATTAATGTAAAATTTGAAAATTTAAGTCTCATTTAAACCTTATAGTAACCCTCCAAATAATAATATATTTTAATAGAATTGTTTATAAGAAAAGCTCACTAAACTTATAACCACCAATTTAATGCTAAAATTTGAAAAATAAAAGTGCCAAGTATTTACACTATTAATAATTTAGACATTCTACTTTTGAAAAACATATATCTACTACGTTATAAAATATTTGGGACATGCTAAATAATGAATGTTTAAAATGAAAAACATTTGCTCGCCACAAAAATAGTAACCAGGTACCCGCCGCCGCATTGCGCGAGTACCCTTCTAGTTCAATATAAAGCATGAACCATTATGTCCACTCAATAAGAAATATAATGGAAAAGTGTCTAACCCGTTGGTGATTGCGTCGTAACCCAATCACACATTTATCCACGTGCAGTGCAATATGATATATAAAAACAATTAAAGCGAAACAAAGTGAATACAAAATCTGGTATAACAAAAAAGAGCAACTTATGACAATATGAGTCTCTTATTTAAGTGATCTTTAACACTTTTATTCATATATCAATTAGCAGAGGACCCAAGATGGTAGAATTGGATATTGGGTCAAAAAGGGTCATTAGTATACTATTGCATTAGCATAAAAATGAATCATCTATGAAGTTTGAGCAATACTAAGGGGGTGTTTGGGTTAGCTTACTTTTTGCGACTAATGAGCTTATTGATGCAAGGTAATCATCTCTGACCTTCAAGCTCTCTTGTATGGTATGTGACCTGCCACCAGCGATATATATTGTGTTATATCAGTTCCATACATATCATTTGGAATACCACTTGATATTGATGTAAATTAAAACTTATTCAAGTCATCAACAACTCCAAGTCAAATTTAAATCATATCTAATCTAGATTATATTAAACATTATCAACTAATTAAATCCGACTCGACGCAACATTTTTTATATGAATGGATTGATTTTGTTGCCATATTCATCTGAAAGATTGTCTCATTCAAGATTCTTTTGAGACTTTTAGTGATCAGGATCTAGTAGTAGAGTGTATGACATGAACCTAATGACAACATTTTAAGCCAACTCAACATGTGTACACATGTCATAGATTCTTATGTATGAATTGCAATTAATAATAGTACATGTGCCACTATTATAAATCATGCGGACCTTATTCAAGTGTTACGTTATAATTTTATTAAAAAAAAATGTCATCTGATATATCCATTTAACGCATGTGCTCTAATATATGTATGCAAAATTGGCCCATATGTGGTTTGGTCGGTCCTTAAACTTCAAACTATGGGTAGTACTCTAGTAGTTAAGTAACCTTTTTTTTATCTATCTAAACCATGATAAATTGATAACTCAAATTATGTCTATGACAAAGAGCAAACGAAAAGAAATTTCTTCATATCTTGTGTAGCACATAAACATTGACACAAACACGGATACGTAAAAGCAATAGATGGTTAGGAAATTTTCATGTCGATGTAGTGTTGCCTATGTTCCCTTCAAGGGTTCTGAGTGAAACTTTCTTAAAAAACTGTAAAATAAGCAATTTGTATCATACAAATGTCTAACATTAGCAATCTCAACACAAGAAATTATAAACTTAACCAAAGTTTTCACCATCAGAATGGTTTGCGGAAAATTAAATAGAGAAGGTCATTTTATCTTCCAATTAAACTTATCTTGACTCGGGGTTTTAACATATACACAAGAAGTTAACCGTTGTGAACCGTTACCCAAACCTAGGCAAACCCATTCGTTTTGGCACCTATATGAGTCATGGTTCCTTTTTAGCTTTAGACATACCTTCTTTAGCGCACTCTTTGGTGTTGTCTTTTTCATTAAAAAAGCTCGTTGGTGGTGTAGCACTAAAGGAAAAGCTTTGTCTTAGCCTTACGGATTAGATCTATGCTTAATCCTGCAACACAATTACCATGATTTAGTATATTAAATCTATCAATCGCCATGCATAAAATGCTACATGTGAGTATGTACAGAAACATATTATAACTTCTTCATAAACATATATAAAATGATAAGGTTTATAAACTTCATTGTTGTTTGTAGCTGCACTTTATGTGCTTCTTACTCGTTAAACTTTTCTTCAAGTTTCGGAAAAGATGAAATTTACAAAAGAGGTTATAAACCTGTAGTTAATACATGTCACAGTTAAAGTGGGTATTTTCAGTAAGAACATATAAGCTGATAAAAAATTATAATCGGAATTCGTATCAGATAAGCTACTTCAGTGGTATCCTAATAAGCAAATGACTTGTCCTATGTGCAATAAATAACATGATTCTCACAACTACTTGTTCTTTAATTGTGAGAGTTCTAAGCAAGTCGGAACTACATGCGTCTTTATGTCCTAGATGCTTCCTTTATAACACTTTGTTATTGGACATTCATTTGAACCTAAGAAGGCAAGCTACAACATTTAAGATATAATAACATCTACTCTTCCTTGCTTGCCTACATAATAAAAGCCACTTTCACCAGCAAATCATAAAGTATTACTTACGCATACAGATTCACGACCTACTTACCAATACAATTTTATTTAACATTTAACCGATACTAAATAACTATGAATCACAATAGAGTAACTACTAACGTAACAAATACGAATTCACACATAGACAACAAAATCACAATATCCGTAAGATCTACATCATATATTTTGAACATAAGTACATAATCATTGCCAATTACAAATCCATGGACCTTTAGTTACACCTGTGCCACACCATCATCATTATGAAAGCTTGCTTTTAGCCTCTTATATCACTAGCCACTATTTAAAAAATCTGATCACTGAACCCTAATTAATCGAAATCATTCAAATCAATACCCAAAAAAAAAAATAGTGTACCTTTTGTGCAGATTTTTTTGACATCTGCGATAACAAACATGGGGTTACGATCGTGTTTTCGATTTGTGGAGGAATAACTATTATAGGATCTTGATTTTAGGAGGACATAGGATTTTTTGGTTGTGAAGAATTGTTGGGGAAGATTTAATTTTCGGTAGTTATAATTGGGAAAGATAGTGTTTTTGGTCTGACTATTGATTGCAAAGAAGAAACGGATCAAATTTCTTTTTTTATTAAAGTCGTAGTTATGTATTATTAATATGCCACGTGTCAATCTCTGGTTAAGAGTTAAATATAGAAAAACTTAATTAGATGACTCTTTAAAAACTGTGTTTTATTAGTAAGTATAGATTTGATAAGAAAAGAATAAAATAGGTGAGGTAAAAACAATGTTATTCATTCGTGCATTCCCCCTTTGGGTACATGGAAAGGGTGTATGAACCAACATTATAGCGCAAGATCCCATGCCACTCCCTAAATTCCATTTGGGTGTTTACAAGGTTTTGGTTGAAGGTGGTGAGTGTGGGCCCTCTAAACATTACTTTATTAAATAAGCAGGTGACTTATCGTAGGTAACTGCCAATCGAATCAAACATTGAAAAATGGGTTCCATCATGGAATTGTTGGAAAGTGCATGAAACTAAGGCCAGACGGAGCGGAGCTCGGGTACACAAGCGAGCTCGTGAACCCGCTCGGGTACACTGTCCCGTGTACCTCGGGTATCAAAATCGGGTAACGAATTCGAGCTGAGAACCCGCTTTAGAACGTTGCAAATGTATACGTTAGGGAGCGTTTTGTCTTAATTCAAACGGCTACTTTAGCCCAAATAAAAAAAAAAAAAAAAAAAAAAAAAAAAAAAAATTCTTCCTATTTAACACCTACACTTATCTCTCAAAAAAAAAAAATAATTACCCTTACATTTAAAAAAAAACACACACTAATCTCTCCAAAAAAAATGTCTACCGATTCTTCCGATTACGTTGTTCCTTCTTCGTCTGACGAGTTGCAAAATATGCTTCAACTAGCGGCTCAGTATTATGAAGACACGGCAAGCTCTAGCCGAACTAGCGTAAATCGTCATCGGGATATAGGTCTTGAAACTTTAGAGAATGATTGGTTCGTTGAAACACCAAAGTACAACGACAATTACTTTAAAAAAAAATTCGAATGGAGAAAAGCATGTTTTTGCAAATAGTGGGTGACATTGAAGCGAGATACCCATATTTTCAAGAAGGCTATGACGCGCGAGCTCAAAAAAGTTTCACGGCGAAACAAAAAATCACATCGGCTGTTAGGCAACTCGCAACCGGCAATCCGCCCGATGAGTATGATGAATATTTATGCATGTCTCAAAGAACGTCACGTGAAAGTCTTGATCATTTTTGTGAGGCCATCATTGAGTTGTACGGTCGGGAGTACCTACGTAGGCCGACAGCACACGACCTTGCTCGCATTTTCCAAGCCCATGAAGCGAAGCATCACCTCCCTGGGATGCTTGGTAGCCTCGACTGTACACACGTCAGATGGAAAATTGTCCTAGACATTTGAGAGGGCAATATACGAGAGGTGACTATTGTGTTCCCACTATTATGCTTGAAGTCACCGCGTCACAAGATATGTGGATTTGGCATGCTTTTTTTGGTCCACCGGGGTCAAACAACGATATCAACGTATTGAATCAGTCTGACTTGTATCTTACAGCTCGAAATGGAACGGCGATGAGTAGTTCATTCCACGTGAATGGACGCTTTTACAAACGCGGCTACTATTTGGCAGATGGAATCTATCCTAAGTGGTCCACACTTGTTAAAGCATACCCGTATCCAAACGACCCAAAGGAAAAGAGATTTACGAAGTTACAAGAGGGAGCGAGAAAGGATGTCGAGAGAGCTTTTGGTGCTCTCAAAGGAAAATGGAAAATTCTTGATCGACCACTCAGAGCTATGACCAAAGCGAAGATTGTCAATCAGGTTCATGCGTGTGTTATTTTGCACAATATGGTTATAAAACGCGAGGGGAGGGCAATCTCACCGGTTCATATAATGGATCCGCCGGTCCAGCCAGTGTTCGACGACAGTGTGGTAGCGGAGTTACTAGACGAATTTCTCCATGACCGTCTTCGATATGATCTCACGGAGCACGTAGCACGTGAAGACTTGCCGCATCTCGATGATTAATGGATTTTTTTTATTTTAATCTAGTTATTTTTAAGTATTATGTTATGTTTTTTTTTAAAGTATTATGTAATGTTTTTTATTTTTAATGAAATGGTATGTTTTTATTATAAATATTGTATGTGATTTTATGTATTTAAAAAAAAATGAATTCGGGTACTAGGGTACCACTCCCACTAGTTAGGGTAGTGTTAGGGTAGTATTGGGGTAGTTTTGAGTTGGAAGGTTTTTATTGGATAGAGGTGATGTGGCACCCCCAGGGTATTAGGGTATTAGGCTTCCACTCCTCCCTCCCTAACCATATACGTTCGTAAACTAAGGATCAAATGAGAAGAATTAGTATTAAAATAAGAAGGATAAGAAATAACTATAACTACATATTATAGATGCATCAATTTGAATTAGATGCATCCTTAATCTTTTAGATGCATTATAATATATTTCTAAAGTGTATTGAAAGTTTTTTTTTTTTTTTTTTTTTTTTTTTTTAATACAAATAGTTCTGTGAATCTATAATCTAGTTTAGCTAAATGTCTCAAACCTTACAAAACTATTTTAGCACATTAGGGAACACATTGGAAAAGTTATTTAGAATAATCACAGTATATGTTTATACGCAATTAAAACGAACTTTTCAGATGTTACAACCAATATTTGTCGTCCCTTTTCTTTTCTACAAACCCCATGGAACATGTTACATGGATGATGTTAGTGTAGTAATCCTAAATGATTTGCTTTTACCTATTATGACGCATCTTTGTATCCCATGTCCACTACAACCAAACATTCTTTTAGCACACTCAAATCTCGTTACTCCAGATATTTATGCAAACTAAGCAAATTACAAAATACATAAACATAACATGCGTACATGAGACGAGAAAGCCATAAAGTCCAATTAAAAGAACTTTTTTACACCTATTATTCAACCAACAAAAACAAAGATGTTGTTTGATGAAGATATCTTCTACCAACACTACAAAAAACTAGTTAAATTCTCCACATTTAAAAGGCCAATTGGTCACAGTTAATGTAAAATTATTGATTCCACACTTTCTTATGTGTGGTAATTATGGGTGTGACAAATTTTTCTACACATATAAGTGTTGAGATATTATCCAAATTTCTATAATTGAAAGTGTGGAAATATTTTTTGAATGTTCACACATAAAAGTGTGGCAAAATTGCAAAAAATGTTTATAAGAAAAAGTGTGAAAACATTTGATACACATATAAGTGTAGCTTTATTGTAATTGTACACACTTATATATGTAGATTAATTTTTAAAATATTTGTGACACCTATTCATGTAGCAAAATTATTATCCATATAAAAAAATGTCCACACTTAACCATACCGTGGCAAAATAAATGTGAAGAATAGAGCTATTTTTTATAGTGCAAGTACCTTTTAGCCGAAAAGATCTTCTCATTTGTTGCATTCCAAATCAACCAAGATAAAGAGAATATGACGGATTCAAAACATGAAAGTTGATGTGCTTGAAAGTAGGGGTGCCATTAGGGTCGGGTTGACCCGACCCGAACCCGATAAGGTCTTATCGGTTCGGGTTAATCGGGTGGATAAAACTAGTCGGGTTTGTTTGACCCAAACACGATAATCTAATATTGTTATCGGGTCGGATTAGGGTTGAATTATTTTTTTTATTGAGTTATCGGGTCAACCCGATAAGACTCGAAAAATGCTATTGATTTCTTTTAAAATAAAACCTTGTAAGCCGATTAGTCTTTTGCATCACATGAGACAAGGTAACGACTTTTGCTCAACTTAATGTATACTAAGG
The DNA here is from genome assembly GCA_019973895.1 of Chrysanthemum seticuspe. NCBI lineage: Eukaryota > Viridiplantae > Streptophyta > Magnoliopsida > Asterales > Asteraceae > Chrysanthemum > Chrysanthemum seticuspe. Next base: position 146,808,605 of record BPTQ01000008.1, on the reverse strand, counting down.
GAGGAGGGAGTGGTACCCTAATATCCTGGGTGTCACATCACCTCTATCCAATAAAAACCCTCCAACTCAAAACTACCCAATTCTACCCTAACATTACCCTAAGTAGAGGGAGTGGTACCCTAGTACCCGAATTCCATTTTTTTTTTAAATACATAAAATCACATACAATATTTAAAATAAAAACATATCATTTCATTAAAAATAAAAACATTACATAATACTTAAAAAAAAGAAACATAACATAATACTTAAAAATAACTAGATTACAATAAAAAAACCCACTAATCATCGAGATGCGGCAAGTATTGAAAGGTGGGGGTAATTATTTTTTTTTGGAGAGATTAGTGTATGTTTTTTTGAAAGAAATGAGTGTATGTTATTTGGTTTTAAAGGGAAATTTTGTTTTTTGTTTTTTTTTTTTATTGCATGTAACCGTTGCAAACGGTCGAATTTTTCAAATTCAAGCATGGTACTCGCTCGAGCTCCGAACTCGAATTCTCTACTCGATCCAACTACCCGACCTAGTCGGGGCGGTGTACCCGCTCGGGTACTTGCTACTCGATGCCATACCCGCTCTCCACTCCCTCCTCTCTAATAATCGTAAACCGATTACATTTAATTTACAGAAAAAGAAAAACTACTTCCAAAATTTGCATAATGATTTCTTCCAACAATGTTTAGAGTCTAATCTGGTTGACCCGATAACTCAATAAGAAAAATAATTCAACCCTAATATTTGTCGTAAAATCTATTTTAATGGTATGGCTGATCAAATGACACATTTACGATATTTTAGCATAGATAGGATTTAGGTAAATTAGAGATTTGCTGAAAAAATTCACATTAGTAGGTTAACTTCACTAGGAAACATTATTTGTATGTTTGCCTAGCTTTACTAATATTTTAATTAATTTAAAGTATGGGCTGTTATTATTATCGGTGAACAATATAAAAAAGTTGGATTGAGAACTTACTTGTTGTAGTCTCTGGTTATGTATGTTTTCTAACTGTGATATTTAATGAAGGAATGTGGTTTTAGCTAGCGATGAAATCAAAACTTTGAGAAAGTGGGAAATGATGATTGTCATTTCAACGGATCATTTAACTAACCAAATTGAAATGAAAGTGATGTTTTAAGTTATGGCTATTATTTGCTCAACAAAAAAGTTATGGCTATTAGTTTCTGAAGTACGAGAAGACATGAACCAAAACAGAGAGGTATCAATCTCTTCTCTTTTATAAAGAAAAAAGTGGGAAATGAGGAAGATACCTTCATTTGGGAGGACCAACCAGTGGCTCAATGATGTTCCATTCAAGATTTTGTTTCCTAGACTTTTCTTGTTGGAATTAAATCCTCATGTTACGGTTGCTAATAAGCTCAACGAACCTTCTCTAGTGTCGTCTTTTAGAAGAGCACCGAGAGGAGGGTTAGAAGAGGAACAGTTGCGGCAACTTGAAGATAGCTTGAGTCAAATTCTTCTTCCGCAAGCTAATGATCGTTGGATTTGGAATCTTGAGTCGTCTGGAGAGTTTTCGGTTAAATCTACCCGCATATTTATAGACAATGCTCTTCTTCCCAAGCTTGACACCCCTACGCGATGGATAAAAGTAGTCCCAATCAAGATTAATATTTTTTCTTGGAGAGTTTGCTTGGATAAGTTTCCAACAAGACTTAATCTTTCACTTAGAGGGGTTGATATCCCCTTTATTTTATGCCCTATTTGTTGTACCGCCGTGGAGTCTTCATCGCATCTTTTGTTCTCTTGCCATCTAGCTCGTCAGCTTTTGTTCAAAGTTGCCTGTTGGTGAGAGTTAGAGATTCATGATCTTAATTCATATGGAGATTGGCTCACTTGGTTTAATAATATCCGTTTATCTAAGAGGCTTAAGGACATTCTTGAAGGCACTTGCTATGTCGTGTGGTGGGCTATTTGGAACTTTCGCAATCAAGTTTTGTTCGGGAGTAAGCAGCCGCGCATGGATCTTCTTTTTGATGATATTGTTCATCTTTCTTTTTTTTTGGTGTTCAAATCGTTGTAACATTAACTTGGATTGGAACTCTTGGATGAAAATTTCTAGTTCCGTAGCATTGTAAGTCTTTCTAGCACCTTGCTAGCTTAAGAATATAGTCGTTCAAAAAAAAAACACAGAGGACTTTGTGACTAACTTTTTCATTCATATAATTCTAAAACATGCCTATTGAAATATGTTTGGGATCCTTTTACTCGTTTATTTATTGAAACCCGACAACCCGAATCACCCGACCAGACTTAACCCGACCGGATAAACACCCGAACCCGATAACCCAATTTCTTATCGGGTCGGTTGCGGGTTACTTTTTATAAACGCAAAACTTGACTCAACCCGACTCGATAAACACCCGAACCTGATAACCTGATTTCTTATCCGATCGGGTTGCGGGTCACTTTTTATAAACTCAAAACCCGACTCAACCCGACCCGATAACACCCCTACTCGAAATAACTTCTTTTCCAAGCTAAGATTTTTGATGAAATCAATAACTTTCAAAAAGGAAGAACCCGTCTTGAATTCAAAACTCAAAAAAAAAAAAAAAACAAATTTATGCAAACTAAGTATTACATGATTTATATACAACTGTTTATTTATGAGATGGTTGAACTATGACTACAAGGTTGAATCAACTCCTATTTGTCGATGTTTATTAAATGATGTTTGGTTGACTCATAAACATTTTTATGTTTGAATTGCATAGATATAGTTACCGTGTTGTGTATTTTCAATTAAGATTTGAACTGACAACAATTGATTAAACTATATACCTATAAATTTTCGATATAAATCTCTCTATCTCGTGGTGTAATACTGAAAGGTTTTATGGATATTTAAATATACGTATGTTCGGATTCGAACTCGAGACTTCGGGATTGCACACATTACGTATGAGAATTGATGTAAATAATTAATATATATAAAATGTTATTATTATTAATTATTAGTCACGAAATAAATACTTAACGGTAGTTAATATTTAACGAGGTTTAGCTAACGGTCGTTAAATGTGAACCTAAAGGACTAGAGATGAAATTATAAGTCGGGAAAGTTCTAGAATCCCTTTGGGGAGCTTTGGCCGATCGGTTGGGGTATCCTAACCCAACCCACACACTAACTTGTCCTCCAAGATTGGTTAACTATAAATACAATCCTATTGTGTTCATTCTAAACCTAATCTTGGTGACTTGCAAACCTAATTTCTCTCCTTCTCCCTCTTTCTTGTGTGTGGCCGGTCGAACACCCAACCCCATAGGGTTTCGATTTGCTTTATTCAAGAATAAGTATTTGGTTTGTTTTGTGATCAAGAACCTAGCTTTTCACTTCAATTCGCTAATAGTACGTGTGTACAAGAACGAAGAACAAACGCATTTGTGTTTGTGTATTCCTTGGTGGTCGACTTCTTTTGGGTCGAATTTGGTGAAACCCTAAGTTAGGGTTTTGGGTTTTGTTCTTTGTTCTATTACCGTTTGGTTCTTGAATTGCTAAAAGGTATGCGTTTCTTATTCGGTTAATTAATATACATATATTATCCTTTATATTTCCGCTGCATGCTTTGATGATGTTACTTGCTTTTGTAAATTGTTATGATTAGTAAAACCCAACAGTGGCATCACGAGCCGTTAATATGATGTAATTAATTACCGAAACACATAAAAATTGAATCTTTATGTATATATGCATGCTTTTTATGGTTTCTAGGGTTTTGAATTCGAAACCCAAATTTTTTAATTATAGGGTCGATTACCCTAACTTTATTTAATTAGGTTTTAATTTTGTAAAACTTGTAGAAACCCTAGGATTGCATGCTAATTTTATGTGGTTATTATGAATAAATTGTTATGTCCCATGTAATATGCGTATCTTGGGTGATAATTGTTATGCGGAATCCATGGTGGAACATGCATGTTTTGCCATGGAGTATTGTTTGTAATAAATTGTTTAGTGATATACACATGTTTTATTTATTTGATAATTATTGAATTGGGGAAGACCTCAATTATAACTAATAAAAATTCGTTATGTGCTATTTGGTATACTATTAACTTTGGCTTACGCAATCGACTTGTCGATGTATGTGGCTCTTCTACCTTGTAGTTGAAAGCCCTAGTAAATGTATGCATTATTTACGCCTAGAATTGTTTATTAAAGTTTATCGAAATAATTATGCATGTGGCTAATTGCTTTTTACATATGTTAAATTGTTTAGTTATATGTTTATATTATTTGACTGTGTTTAATTTTTATTAAAATGCTTTTTTGTTTATATATTGTTTGACATGTTAGTAAGCAAAAAGGGTTTTTATGAATAGAAAATTAAATGGACTAAATAATGGCGAAACTGATTTGTTTTCTAAGTATTATTCTTGAACTTTTAATCGATTGATGCGACTGTACTAAATGGTTAGAACGGCTCATCCACTAGAACAAACTATAAAGGGGTTAATTAAGAAGTGCGCACAGTCACACTGAAAGGATGTCTAAGGTTATGCTTTAGCGCTTACCTGGTCCTCTGCCCCCTGTAAGTTTGATTGGAGCTACCTAGTATAACCATTCAATGTACGAAGCATCTTAGTGCAAAGTTGTAAATTTCTCAACGCATCGATTAAAACTTTGTAGAATTTAATCTTAGCAATTAAAATCTTATGTAAGTTTTTCGAAAATATTATGATATAAAGTTGTATGCATGCTTCTTTATACATAAGTTTTGATTACACGTCAAAAATTGTACCCTTTAAATTTAAGTTTATGCCATCTAATGATATGAAACATTTGAAGTTGTAATTTAGTTATGTGAGACCTTGATCTAGATTACAATAACAAGGTGAATTTTTTTTGTTGTGTGAGACCTCAGCTTAATTATTTGCAGTTTCTAAATTAGACAACTTAATTAAGTTAGTTAGTGAGACCTATGACTTAAGGCATAAGATGGGATGAAACATGCTTACGTTTTGCATTAATTGTTTTGGCAAAATTGTAAATCCCATAACTTTTGGAATTGAAAACTTGTTTGACAATTATTGTTTTTCAACAATTACCTATTCTATACTTTCACCACTAGCAGATCAACTGATGTGGTGAAACTATGATAATGAGGATCCAAAATTTAAGGAAAATACTATGGTTAATATGAATATTGACCAAAGGGTATTTTATTTTCTTGAATGTTTACTTATCGAAAGTACTAACTTTTGAACTTTTATTTTCTATAGAAATGGCTCAAGCTGAATCTACGGCAACTCATAATTGTCTTGAGGGTTGCCAAAAGACTAGATTATTTGACTACGCCTTGTCCTCGTGAACCTGCAGCTGGTGCTACTGCTGAAGCACGTGCTGCATGGCAATCTGAGTATGACAAGTATAATGAGGTCGCCTGCATTATGCTTGGGAGTATGAATTCAAACTTGCAAAAACAGTTTGAAAATTACTTCCCTAACCTCATGCTTGAAGAATTGCAAAGGTTGTTTGAAAAGCCTGTGACTGTAGAGCTGTATGATCTGATAGATGCTCTACATAGTTGCAAGCAAGGAGAAGGGAAACATGTGAGCGCCCACTGCCTAGAAATGATGAGTTACATGGACCAACTCGGGCGACTTAACTATGTCTACCCCAATGACATACAAATTGGCCTTATCAACAGATCCCTTAATAAGGAGTTTGATGGTTTCGTGCGCAATTACAATATGCATTGCACGGGGAAGACAGTCAGTGAGGTACATGCAATGCTCATTGATTACGAGAAAGGTTTGCCCAAGAAGGCCCCTACACCTACGGTTCTGACCATCCAGAAGGGTAGGATTTCTAAGCCTAATAAGCCGCTAGCGAACAAGAAGGGGAAAGGTAAGGGTAAGGTTGATAAGGGAAAACAAGTTATGGCTTATCAACAAGAACCCAAGAAGTACCCTCCCAAAAAGCGTGAGAATCCGAAGAAGGATCAGGCTTGTCATCACTGCACCGAGGTAGGACACTGGAAGAGGAATTGTCCACTCTACCTTGATGAGTTGCGCAATAAGAGGTATAAAAATACTGGCACTGTGGCTAGTACTTCAGGTACTCTTTTGATGATAGAATTATTTGCTTTTCCTCATAAAATAAATTCCTGGGTATATGATACTGGATGTGGTATTCACATTTGTAATACACTGCAGGGACTTAGAGGAGCAAGGAAGCTTGCCTATGGACAGCAATACCTGCACGTGGGTAATGGAGCACATGCAGTCGTTGAAGCTATAGGCACGTTTGATTTAGTTTTACCTTCGGGTTTAGTACTGTCTTTAAACGATTGTCATTACGCACCTTCAATTGTTAGGGGTGTCGTTTCTGCTTCCTTGTTAAAAGATATTGGTTTTATTCATACATTTACTGATTATGGAATTTCGGTTTCTTTAAATGATGTTTTTTACTTTAATGTTATTCCAGTAAATGGTGTGTTTGAAATTGATTTGCATGATAATGTGATTGATAAAAATAATTCTGTCTTTAGCATCAATAATAAAAGAATCAAAGGTGATTTGGATTCTTCATTTCTTTGGCATTGTAGACTTGCTCATATAGGCAAGAAACACATGCAAAAGCTGCAACATGATGGGCTTTTGCAAGACATCAATGATGAATCATTTGATAAATGCGAATCTTGCATATCTGGGAAGATGACCAAGAAACCTTTTACAAATAGTTTAGAAAGGGCTTCTGATCTTCTTGGTGTGATACATACTGACGTATGTGGACCACTAAGACATGTGTCAAGGAAGGGTGCTAGCTACTTCTTAACCTTTACTGATGATTTCAGTCGTTATGGTTATGTTTATTTACTTAAACATAAACATGAAGTCTTTGAAACATTTAAGGTTTTTAAGAGTGAAGTAGAACTGCAACTAGGAAAGAAGATTAAAGCTCTTCGATCTGATAGAGGCGGTGAATATTTAAGCCAAGAGTTTAAAGATTATCTAGCTGAGTGTGGTATCGTCCAGCAACTCACATCTCCATATACTCCACAACAAAATGGTGTATCTGAGAGAAGAAATCGTACATTGTTAGACATGGTGCGATCAATGTTTAATCTTACAACTCTTCCCTTATCCTTTTGGGATTATGCTTTAGAAACTGCTGTTCGCATATTGAATATGGTTCCAACTAAGAAGGTTGATAAGACTCCTTATGAAGTGTGGTATGGGAAAGCTCCCAACTTGTCTTACTTAAAGGTCTGGGGTTGTGAGGCGTTTGTTAAACGTGACTCTGCTGATAAGCTACAACTAAGATCTGTTAAGTGTATCTTCGTAGGATACCCAAAAGAAACTATGGGTTACTACTTTTACTTTCCACCTGAAAGCAAAGTAATTGTTGCTAGGTATGGAGAATTCCTTGAAAGCGATCTCATATCTCATGAATTCAGTGGGAGAATTTATGATCTGGAATATGATCAAGAAGATACAACACCTTCTGAAAACACTAGCCAACCTCAAGTAGAACCTGAAAGTCTGGGCGTTCCACCTGAAGTTGAAGTGGTTCCCATTCGTAGATCCGCAAGGGCTACGCGTGCACCTGAGCGTCTATGTCTCAATGTAGAAGCTGAGGAAAATTTGTTAGGGGATCTTGGTGAACCTGCTAACTATAAGGCTGCCATGATGAGTCTTGAAAAGGAGAAATGGCGAGTCGCAATGAATGGGGAAATGCAATCCATGAAAGATAACGAAGTTTGGATAGAGGTTGACTTACCTCCAAATGCTAAGGTAGTTGGAAGTAAGTGGCTCTATAAGATAAAGAATAACATGGATGGCAATGCACACACCTATAAAGCTCGTCTTGTAGCTCAAGGGTATACTCAAACCTTTGGGATAGACTACGAGGAGACATTTTCTCCTGTAGCAGACATTAGAGCTATTAGGATTCTGATAGCCATAGTTGCGTACTATGACTATGAGATATGGCAAATGGATGTCAAAACTGCCTTCTTAAACGGTCGCCTAGATAAGGACATCTATATGGCGCAGCCTGAAGGGTTTGTGAATCCAAAGTTTCCAAAGAGTGTATGCAAACTTCAAAGATCCATTTATGGGTTGAAGCAAGCATCAAGGCAATGGAACAAGAAGTTTGATGAAGAAATCAAGAAATTTGGTTTCACTCAAAATCTTGATGAGCCATGTGTGTATCACAAAGCTAGTGGGAGTAATGTTATTTTCCTTATCTTATATGTCGATGACATATTGATCATGGGAAAAGACATTCCAAGTTTGGAAGATGTAAAGTCTTATCTTGGAAAGTGCTTTTCTATGAAGGATTTAGGGGAAGCAACATTTATTCTAGGAATCAAGATCTACCGAGATAGATCAAGGCGGTTAATTAGACTAAGCCAAAGTGCTTACATTGATAAAATATTGAAGAGATTCAATATGCAAGATTCCAAGAAGGGATATTTGCCGATGCAAGTTGAACATGGCTTAAGTAATAAACTATGCGCGTCAACACCTGAAGAGGTGGCAAACATGAAAAAATTTCCTTATGCTTCGGTTGTAGGATGTATCATGTATGCTGTGAGATGTACAAGGCCTGATGTGGCGTTTGAACAGAATATCACCAGTCGGTATCAACAGAACCCAGGTGTGAAACACTGGCAAGCTGTTAAGAACATTCTTAAGTATCTAAGGGCTACTAAAGAAATGTTTCTAGTGTATGGAGGAAATCCAGATGCAAAACTTGATGTTAAAGGTTTTTGCGATGCGTCGTTCCAAACTGATAAAGATGATACGAAGTCTCAGACGGGTTATGTCTTTGTCATTAATGGAGGAGCAGTTGACTGGAAGAGCAAGAAGCAAACAACGGTTGCGATGTCTATTACAGAAGCTGAGTACATAGATGCTTCAGAAGCTGCGATGGATGCTGTTTGGATTAGGAAATTCATTTCGGGACTTGGAGTAATGCCCTCAATCGAATTACCTTTAAATGTGTATTGTGACAACTCTGCTGCAATAACATTTGCCAATGAGCCTGGAGTCATGAAGGGCGCCAGACATTTTCCTCGTCGATATCAGTATGTTCAAGAACAAGTCGACATAGGTGAAATCAATCTACTCAAAGTTCATACAGATGATAATCTAGCTGATCCCTTTACGAAGCCTTTTCCAAAAGAAAAACTTACTGGCCATGTTGATGGGATAGGACTTTGTTTAGCTAGTAGGTTCATGCAGATCTGTGATTAGTATTTGGATAAAGGATGTTATGAACAAATATTACTTAAATGAAATAAAATAGTTGTTTATGTTTATTTTTCATTTTCTTAATATTATATCCTATATTTGCATGTTTAATCCGTGAATAACTTATGTTATTCTAAATAGTCCATTGTCAATCAATGATGTGGGAATGTCATTGAATCAAGACAAATCTGAGTTTTGGTAGAATATACTTAAAGTATATTGATGCGTAGGACATACCAGATTCACATGATATTCAATGAATTGAATATAGGACTCATCCCAACTTTACATGATGATACTTTATGGATCTTTGTCATTAAGTATATCATGAAGTGTTTATCCTCAGACTTGAGATACCAGATAACTGATATGAATGTAGTGCATTTGTGTAAGATAGTCTAACGCTATCCGTAACTGGTAGTTATAAGGGCTATTTTCAGAAGTGTTATAAAGTTCATGAGTTATGTTTGTAGTCAAGAGAATTTGTTCCTTTGAATTTGTTTCAAAGCATAATACTATATTTGGGCCCCTCGTAGGGTTGACAAGATGTTTGTATGGCCATACCCAAGATCTATCTGGAATACGTTCAGATGATTTGGTAATCTTGTTCAATCATATACAACGAGAAACATAATATTAACTTATGAAATGACTTGATCCATATTCATAGTTAATGTAGTATTAGTAACAAAAGGATAAGTAAAAATGATGAATCATTAAATGGTTTTTCCAGGAAACCATACTCGATTCGATCTGGGGGCATTGGCGTGTTAGGCTAGACTAAACCAATGTCATTATTATATTTAGTAATATCCAAGTGGGAGCTGAAAGGTTTTATGGATATTTAAATATACGTATGTCCGGATTCGAACTCGAGACTTCGGGATTGCACACATTACGTATGAGAATTGATGTAAATAATTAATATATATAAAATGTTATTATTATTAATTATTAGTCACGAAATAAATACTTAACGGTAGTTAATATTTAACGAGGTTTAGCTAACGGTCGTTAAATGTGAACTTAAAGGACTAGAGATGAAATTGTAAGTCGGGAAAGTTCTAGAATCCCTTTGGGGAGCTTTGGCCGATCGGTTGGGGTATCCTAACCCAACCCACACATTAACTTTTCCTCAAAGATTGGTTAACTATAAATACAATCCTATTGTGTTCATTCTAAACCTAATCTTGGTGACTTGCAAACCTAATTTCTCTCCTTCTCCCTCTTTCTTGTGCGTGGCCGGTCGAACACCCAACCCCATAGGGTTTCGATTTGCTTTATTCAAGAATAAGTATTTGGTTTGTTTTGGGATCAAGAACCTAGCTTTTCACTTCAATTCGCTAATAGTACGTGTGTACAAGAACGAAGAACAAACGCATTTGTGTTTTTGTATTCCTTGGTGGTCGACTTCTTTTGGGTCGAATTTGGTGAAACCCTAAGTTAGGGTTTTGGGTTTTGGGTTTTGTTCTTTGCTCTATTACCGTTTGGTTCTTGAATTGCTAAAAGGTATGCGTTTCTTATTCGGTTAATTAATATACATATATTATCCTTTATATTTCCGCTGCATGCTTTGATGATGTTACTTGCTTTTGTAAATTGTTATGATTAGTAAAATCCAACAAATACTTCATACGAATTGTAAATATGTTTCTTAAGTTAGACGAGATGTAACATCAAGCTACAAAATGCTTTGGAGAGTTGAGATAATCATACTGTAACTAGGAGATCCCGAATATGTTAACTTTATTCTTATCATTTTTATTTAGGTCAAGTAATTGATATGACAGTGTGGGCTTAAAGTATACCCGGTCTGCCAGTCAAGAAGTGTTACAAGCAAGGTTGTCAAAATCGCGATCCTGCTCGTAGGATCGTACGATCCTAGGATCCTACAAACACAAAACGATCAGGATCTTAACAAGATCGTAATCCAGGTATGATCGCAGCAGGATCGTAGGATCGCGCGTAGGATCGTAGGATCGGATTGGATCGTAAAGGATCGCCTATTATTAGTTTTTTGTTTTTTTTTTTTTTTTTTTTTTTTTTTTTTTTTTTTAACTTATTAAGTATAAGCTCATGTCTTAAAGCCCAATGACTAAATTTTTTTCAAAAAAACTATTATTTTGATGATGTTAATTAATTGTCTCTTGCAAGATTAATGAGTGTAAAATCATTATGTTTTGGTGGACTATTTAGAAATAGTTTAGATGTGTCTTTTTAGGTTTATTATGAAAAACGATTTTGTGTTTTGTAACATGTCAGAAGCTTGTTTTTTAAGTAAACTATCTACATACTTGAACCAATTTTGTTCATATTTTATTTTATTTTACATATAAAAGAATGAATATTCTAATTTAATTTATTTGGTCATCAAGAAAAAAAATTCAATAATATTATCAGAATATTCTAATTTAATTTATTTGGTCATCAAGAAAAAAAATTGTGTTGCCCTCTATTATAAATTATGTCGTTTCATTTTCAAATACAATCATTTTATCTTTTTACATTAATCTATATATTGTAACAAAAAAGTTACAGAATCACGTGATAATAAATTAATATTATCTTTTTGCGTAAATGTTATCACAAAAATCCATAATAAAAAAACATTAAAACAAGAAGTAGGTGGAACGTGCACGTATGTAGTAACTTTGTGCAAGTATGCATTGCAATATATCTAATATTCTACTACTACGATACTTGAACATATAACTTTTTCTTTTATCATCTATTTAGATTCGTTTATCATATGAAATATTATATAGTAATATAAAACTACAACCCCTATACAAAAATATATACATTTTCATAGGATCTTACGATCCCGATCCGATCCTACGATTACGATCTTGCAAAGCCGAAAACGATCCTAGGTAGGATCCCGATCCTGACAACCTTGGTTACAAGTTTACAATTCTCCAACCCAAAGCCAAGAAGGCTGATTTAGGAATTAGGAAGGTATTGAAAAGCAAATATTTGGGCTTTCATGTAAGTGACTTTAGGGGTGTTCATCGGTTCTGTTAGTGCAAATATTACGATATTTAATCTATACAGTCTCGTTTGTTTTGATTGATGACAAACATGTAACTTGTAATACATAACGTAAAATGTACAAGTTACTTGTAATTACATTTGTCTCAACATACATTCAACACCTCTCGATGTCTCAAGTCCTCGTATGTTACAACACAGGTTCGTACATGTTTGTTATGTGGCATTATGATCAAACCCATTAACAAATCATTTAGAATGTTTAAAATACGTTTAGAGTCACTAAGTATTTTAATAGGTTAACCATTCTATTTCGAACCTCATTTTACATTTTGCATTAACAAGTATTTCAAAAGGTAACTAGACATTTTATCAACTAGTTACATAATACATTTTACAAGTTTACTTTGATAAACCTTTTAATCTAAAAATGGAAATACATGTTACATCATGTCATGCATCATCTTTGAAATCCTTGGAAGATCACTTGAATATTTTGGTTAGATTGACACTCAATATATCAAATGTGATCTTAGTAAGATTTGGTAATATCTTGGAAAGATTTGAAGAAAGATTTTTTAGATTTTATGTCAGGCACCCACGGCACCAAATTGTATAAAGGACGGAACCCTTTTTAGGGGTCCGTGGTCCGTGGACGCTCCTGACCACTTTTGGCTATAAATAGAAGCCCATTGTTTTCCCATTTCTTCACCACTTGAAAACACATCTTCTCCACCTTCTTGCATACATTTAGATCTATCATTAACAATGTAGTAACATACATTAAACACCCTAATGATCATGATCATAATGCTTCTAACATTCATCTTTGTTGTAAGCATACTCTACATTGATCAACCAAGGAAAGCTTGGAGATCTAGCCATCCGCACTCACCACAAGCTGAAGATCTATCACAACAAGTTTAGGGAACTTGTGATCTTCATCATGAAGGCTTCCTATCAATGGAAGATCATTTAGAAGTAGTTATTCATATCCATTAGACATTTGTGTCATGGATCATTAGTGTAGAACATCATTGCATCCTCACAACACTTTCACCAAACTAGATTAGATGGTTTATGTGTTTGTGCCATAAAACACAAGGTTTGTTATGTTGGGCCATAAAACATATTGGGAGTGGTTGTACCCTTGTAAAAGAACTCGACATCTAGCTTAGTGTCGGAAATATTGTATAGGCGACGTAAGGTTGGTTCTACCTCGAACTAGAACCCGGTATTTAGCTTTGTACCGGAAAAAGTGTAAGCGACGATTGTAAGGTTTTCTCCGCCGAGAAGGGAGCTTGTTGATTTAGTGAAGTAACTCTCGAGTTGGGTACTCGGGGAGTGGAGTAGGGCGGAAAGGAGATCCGTGACCGAACCACTATAAATCCTTGTGTTCGGTTTGCACTTTCCTTTCTTTATCTCTTTACTTCTATACTTGCACTATACTATTGTGTGTGATGTGGTTTGATGTTCATGATTGTGTGACAACTTGGTTTACCATGCTTTATATTAGTCACAAACAATAATTGGTACTTTCATATTATAACAAGCTTCATAAGTGATTTGATACTAAAGATCTAAAGTTTTTAAACGGTAACGTATTCACCCCCCCTCTACGTTTCCACAATTGGTATCAGAGCCACGTAGCTCGTATTTTCAAAACAAATGGTTTTTAAAATAGAGTACGATCCATGCATCAAATTACCATTGAAGCGAAAAATAATATGAAAAATGCTTTGCTTGTTATACTTAGAAATTTTGTTGTTAAATGTAACTTTGTATACAAGCTTGAAGGTTTTCTTGAAAAATAAAATAAAAGTTTGTTGAAAGAACTTGTAAGTATTATATTGTGTGCTCATAAAAAATTTACAAAGAAATATGATTTTAAAGGAGTGTTTGGGATAACCATAAATCTAGTTGAAAAAATCACCTCCGTAAATGTTTAAGATAAGTTACATAAGTAGATATGTTGTTAAATATGTGTATTATATGTTTACTATGAAATCTAGTAAGTCGCACACGTTTTCTCTATATCAAATACTAGTTTTGGTGAATCTGTCTCAGAGGACCACGGCACCAAATCTTATAAAGGGCGGATCCCTTTATTTGGTTCCGTGGAATCCGTCTGTACAGTATGCAGTTTTTTGGGCAACTTCAAAAAATCATAACTAATTAACCGTAAGTCCGTACGAGTCGAGCCACCTATCATTTTAAAGGAAATTGAGTCTACTTTCACTTAAAAATACTTTCATGGCCTGAGTCTAATTTTAAATAAGTAAAATAGATCAAATACTACAGTATGTCTAAAATATTAAGTTTCGCTTTAACATAAAAACTCAAATTTTTGAATCAAACAATTTAAGTTGGTATTCTTAGAACTTTGATACAACTTCTTTTGAAACTAATTAATTTGGTAATATGTTTAAAGGAAACTAATCAAGCTTGGTATACATCGTCATATTTAAACGCTAGATGACGAAAAGTGTTTTTCATTTTATGCTATGCTAAATAACTACCTGTTTATGTTGTTTGCATATATGGTGCTTGCTTATTTTCAAATTGTTGTTTACACTTGTTTGGTTGCATAATATAAGTGTCAATCTTGCCATGTTTTTTTATTCACTTGTTTGGCAACTTCTTGTTTATGCACAATAGGTCTTTGCTAGATTTTGTGCAATAAGTTAGAAAATGATTTTACCATCACTTGTAGAATTAGATAACTTTCTTTGCATAGGTTATACTAAAATCTCGCATAACTTATGAAATGTCATAACTCAATTATCAATGAGTACTAACTAAAATTAGTCAAGTACTTTGAAAAATGGAGTTTTTAAGAGAGTGTTTGGTACAAGGACAAAAACAATGTTGTATGATGTCATTTATGTGTTCTTGCTTCGTAGGATGATAAACTAACTAAAAACATTGATGTATGCTAACCGGTTCATGCAGGGGGATAGCACACGGGTGTTATCAAATTTTACCCATTTTCACTTATATGTGAAAATCGTTAGCTCTTGTTCAAAATCAATGCTCCACTATGTTTGTGTATGCGTTATTGACTGTTCCTAACTAGAAATAGTTAATGCCATATGTTTTGAGAAAAATTTCAGGTTTCGGAAATGTCCCCGATAGTTAAAATATGGGTCTGTGAAGATTTCTGGTCACCACGGACCAGACGGCACCAATTATTTGGTTCCGCCTGTGTGAAAAATTGGTACCGTGAATCCTACAGGTAAGTTATTGAATTTTACTAAATCCCGCAATCTAATTTACCAAACGTCGTTTCTAGGATAGTTGTTAATGTATATCTTTCATACCTCACTCAACACATCCTCAATGGATTTACTTAGGATGTTTGACATGATTTTAGACACTTCCATCTCATTAGAAACTACCATCTTTGTATGGATTAACATCAAATCCATGAATCCTTAGTTCCATAAATCGACACATTCAAGATGATCATTTTCACACCTTCACTGTTACTTTTCCTCAAGCTTAGCATTTCTTAAAGCAAAGTCAAAATGACTAAATCCTTAACCTCAAATAAGCCACTTAAGAAAACCACTAGGATTAGCATTCGATCTTGTTGCTTCATTAACTTGAGCTCTTCATCCTCAGACTCATTACCTCTCAACATCTCATCAACCATTCAAGATGTGAACTTTCTAAACTTGAGTACTCCAACTCCACCACCAAAATCACCCACCATCATCCAAAACAACTTCACTACCAAAGTCTCCAAAGCTTGTACCTATCAAACTTTGTGCAACACCACCAACATCTCCTCACCCGTTTGCGGATGACTTAGATAACTTACCGAGACTAATAAACCTGGACTCATTATTTGCAAAGATATCATACACAAGTCTAACATATGACTATAGATATTGTTTTGTATCTACATGTATTGCCTCACCTGGTTAACATGAAAATAATGTGTCATCCTTCAAGACGATAAATATTTACATCGAGTCATAACTCACACATATGTTAAATACATATTATCAAGTCTTGTTATCCTTGAGTTCAATCTAAGCTTTATAATCTCAACAAATTAGGATTGACAACTTAAGTATTTCATCCGAAATATTCAAGTATATGCGACTTACGATTGTAGTCATTAAAAGTCATATCCGAAAAATCAACACCCAAGTATTTTAACAACACATGTTGAAACACTTATCCAAAACAAACAACCCACGGTGCCACTTATCCCTTTTTGACACCTACTATCCCTCTTCCATCTTTTGGCACCATTAACCGTATTGCTCATGAACTTCCAAGAGTATACTTTAAATCAAACGTGCCCTTTCAAGGTGAACCTATACTTCAGCCCCTAAGCTTCATAAACATAACCAAAACTTCAAGCACTTCACCCACTAGTTGTAGCAACCAATGAACCATAAGAATTAGTATCCGTACCTTTTGTGTTCAACATATGTGGACAAATAATCAACCTAAGTACTCCCATAGCACAACAAACCCCTACATCACCACATCCTTATTTAGACACACTAGAAGACCTACCACCTAGATCAACCAATCCACCATCCTTACCATCATTTGAATTCGTTGAGTGTATTGCTCAAAATTCCCTTGTGTCCAACACTTGTACTGAATTAACTCAAACTCAAACATCCTTTCCCACATATAAGGACTTAGATAATTCATTATGGCTAGAACCTCAACTATCAAATAAGCATGGTGCTCTTGGTAATTGTTGTCAATTTCCACTAGGTATAAGTAGTACTACCTTCACAAATTATCAAAGTATTAGTAATACTTTGTCGTTAAACTTCTGCATAAATTTCGTTAAACCTCCAATCAACATTTTAACAACATATGTTAAAATGCAATCTCAAAGCCAACATCATACACCCCAAGCAACAATGACTCTTGAGGAGTATACATAAGAAACTCGAGTGAATTCCTCTTGTCATCATCTAGTGAATATAATCTTGAGACCAAGTTTATTTAGATGGGACTATCTGATTCAAACACTTTGGCTTCATATCTTCATTTAGGAAAACATGATGTTTTGAAGAACATTATGACTAAGATTCATGCGTTAAGATTTCATCTTGTTAAAAGGATATTGTATATCCTATGCATCATTCTTGCGACATAAATAGTTGTGTTACAAGAGATTTCATTACACCTCATTGGCTAAATGATCTTGAAACAAACATCTACAAGTTCTATGAACTAGCATATCCAATTCATCTTGTCATACTTGTTTTCATAAGCATGACAACTTTATCCCATGTGATAATCTCATTTATTAAAAGATACTATTTGTATCTATTTCCTTTCAAGCGTACATCATAACCTAACCTTGCTCAAACCGAGTGCACATCCAAGGTTAAAACTACACATCTTTAGAGCATACACAAGATCTATTGAAGTTGGTAACCTCACTTAGATTATTGTTAAATAATGTTCCAAAGAGCTTTCTTGAGAACGTTCTTAGTTTAACATATTCTATTCTCTAGTCTTAGATGATCAATTCACATTTAAAGTACAAGATGTCATCCATTAGATCATACAATTAGCTGTGTAATTTGAACAACTTTCGATTCTAAACACAAGATTAAAACACATTGTTTATCAAACACACCATTGTTAAAATTCATGTGTATAACATGACATCTTCATCTCCTTAGTTATATTGCATATTAGTTGTGTCACATTAAGCCAAGTATTGGTAAACTATCATCTTTTATACACTTTAATAGGCAAAAGTAGGAGTTCCCATCTTTCTAACATGAGAATGATTACTGGAGAATCTATTGCACTAGAAACTCAATTTGACCTAACGGTTGAATTGCTTCCTGGAGAGAAGTTGGGTATGTGGAATCACCCGTAAAAATGGTCGTGTTTAGCCTTAATTGAGCACCGCTAGTAATAGTCTCATATTCATTCTCCAACTTGAAAAATCTGTTTTCCTATACTTGCCTAAAGTAAGTGTTAAAACATTGATAGTTTTCCTCGCCTTAGGAATACTAATCAAACAAGTAGTATATATGATTTTTCTTTTAAAACCAATTGCATTGCACTTACATGTGTTGATTACATGTTCTTGTTTGATACGATAAGTTGATTTGACATTATCTTAGTGTTTGATAACTAGTCAAATGTGTAAACCTTAGTAAAACCACTTGCATTGCACTTACATGTGTTGATTACATGTTCTTGTTTAATACGATAAGTTGATTTGACATTATCTTAGTGTTTGATAACAAGTCAAATGTGTAAACCTTAGTACGGTTTTATCTTTATAATGCTTGTATTGTTGTTTCATGCTACTAAACGTTTAAACCTAAACTTTATTTGCATGATACTTACTTTTGAATTATTTTTAGCATGATTAACATGTTACTTATGAACTCATAATATGCTATTTTGATACGTGATAATTTTGATATGATATATTTGTGTTTGAAAGCTATTAGTTGGCATTCATTACATCTATGTGTAGTACGATCCAAATGATACATGCTCCAAATTGTTATGTCTTGAACATGGCTTGCATGAATCTTTCATCTTGTTTCTTTTGCTTCTTGTCACACTATTTGTTTGCTACGTATGCACATATAATCTGTCAAAGTGCTTTTGGTATGACAAACTTTTAGAAGCTTTTTATCTTACAAATTAATCACATAGATTATTGTATATCCAAGTATGATTGAGTGGCTAAGTCTAACGACAAAACAATCTCATAATGAAATGTCTTGAATAAAGTCGTATTCTTGCATAATATGATTGTTTTGATGATATCTTGTGTGGTGATTTCTTGTCTACTAAGTGCAATGTGTTGCTTTTGCTTATATAATATGTTATCACTTGATTTCTATCATGTTAACATCTTTTGTCACTAACAAATTTGTTTTGTGGGTTGATAACAAATTATTTGTTATCTCACTTGGTTCTAACTTTTATATGCTCATTTTGCATAATCCCGTTTATTGCTACGTAGATTAGTAATATGCTCTATGGGACCCCTACACTTGCATATAGTCTAAAAAGCATATAGAATTAAGTTCTAGAGGGTTGGCTTTGCATTTTTGTCTTTCAACCGACCTCTTTCCAAATCTCATTTTTGCTTCCGCTTTCCAAAAATCACCTCCATCATTATTTAGTTATAACAATACTCTAATCCTCTTCACTTCCTATTAGGAAACCACATGCCTCATCATACGATCATCTCGTATTAATCAAGAAGAGGTACATGACTTTAAGGATGAAGTTCATTGTATGCTAACCATCATCCAGAAAATATCACTAAGCTCATCTCTTTCGTTAGCCCGAATAACCTCCTAAACACTTTGTTGTCATTCCTTATTTGATACATTACACATTATGTTGGATGTCCACCAATTAAGGGGGAGAGAAATTCATTCACATAATTGTCTTTTGTCAAATTTTATGTCTCTTAGACTCTACAATACCAACACATAGGTAAACACCACTTAGCTAAAACCGGTTCATGAAACCACAACTAGTTCAACCTTTTTCACACCAATACCTCATCAAGTGAAAAACGGATCATGTGTTTTTACAAAACGTCTTCATCTCCACATATAGGATTTTCCTTAAACTAGCACCTTACAACTTCACTAACTAGAACACCATCATAGGATCTTATCCTTTTCTCGCTTATCATGCATGTCCTTGTCAGTGCAAACGATATATTAATCAAAACAGCCATCTCCAACACGTTGATCCATCCAACTCTCACTCATATGATGTCATTCTCATCCTCATATAGGTACTCATTATTATTATTTTCCATATTGTCTTCACTTCTTTTCAAAGTGATAATCATCCATGTCGGTCAAAACCATGCTAATACTACCTTTCCCATTGTCACCTAGAATAGGTCATTTTTATAATTCGTGTCAATCAATGAACGAATTTATCTTCATCACTTTTATATCTTTTGGTATCTTCATTATAATATTCTTAGATAGAACGCATTATTGATTACTCTTGGGTTGAAGCATATAAGAACTTGCTCAAAACAATAGATTGTTAGCATCAATAAATCATTCAAATCATAACCCTTGTGCATCATTGAAATGCAATGTCCATTCACATTTTTTTTTCCTCTTAGCTTTGGTCACTTGACATGACGAAAGGATTGCATGAGTCCATATTTTTATATTTGCTATACATACGAGTTTCTAACTCCTTAATAGCTTCCTACCTAATCACCACCACCTTCCATCACCACTTTCACTAATCATCACCACCATGGATTAGCGAAAACTTGCTTTTGTAAATGTCAAGTCATCTACCATCACCACATGAATCCTACTAGTAAACCGACACCAACACTAGCACCACTAGTGGCACACCCGGTGGAAGACTTCATATCTTCTTTCTAAGAATTATTTTGTAGGCTTTTATCATGTTATATTCTCACTTTTCTTATGATTGTAATTAGGAGACTATACTTCATGAGATCTTTGATTATATCAATTATCACATATATACATCTTATTTTTCTTTGTGAAAAAGATGAAATATATTGCACTAATGTTTTTCATTGTAGGTTCATCATCATATACACTCGATTGTATATAATTTACTCATCTAAGGATGAAGTTTGCATCAATTATTTTTCTTATTTAGGTGCTTCTTGACACCCTAGAACAAGGAGGAATATCCTTTAAGCACTCATATTGCATCGTCTATACACTTGGTTGTATATGACATATTTGTCTAAAGACAAAGCTTCTATTATACTAATACTTATTTTGAAGGTTCATCTTGATGCCCTAGAGCAAGGGGAGCTTCCGTCAAGAATTTACTGAATGCATCTTATACACACTTTGTTGTATATCACTTACTCGTCCAATGACGAATATAGTTTTGCACTAATATTTGTTTTGTAGGTTTTTAATCATACCCTGACGCCTCAAACAAGGGGGAGCAACCGTCAAGGGGGAGCATGCACGCATTTAGCATCATTCTCACTTTTCAACAAGCATTTGTGCTTCGATAAAAAGTGGAGAAAATAGGCTAACATTGCTATGCCTTTTTCTTTTTCATATATTTCTCATAATTTTTTTTTTGTTGCATAAAGCTAACCTTGATGTAGGTTAAGCATCTTAATTTGATCCATGAATCCGCTACCTAACAAGGAACGGATTGAAGTAGAGGATTTAACTTCACTAGGGATGATGCAAGCTCGCCTTTTTGGGGAGAAATGAAGTTAAACTCCAAGGACACGCCCTTTTTGTTTCGACAAAAGGGGGAGAAGAGTGTAAACGGAGAAGGTAATGTAAAGGTAGAAAGGATACAAGTAACTTTTTACATTTTACTTTCTATTACGTTTACATATCTTTGTCATCATCAAAAAGGGGGAGATTGTTAGTGCAAATATTACGATATTTAATCTATACAGTCTCGTTTGTTTTGATTGATGACAAACATGTAACTTGTAATACATAACGTAAAATGTACAAGTTACTTGTAATTACATTTGTCTCAACATACATTCAACACCTCTCGATGTCTCAAGTCCTCGTATGTTACAACACAGGTTCGTACATGTTTGTTATGTGGCATTATGATCAAACCCATTAACAAATCATTTAGAATGTTTAAAATACGTTTAGAGTCACTAAGTATTTTAATAGGTTAACCATTCTATTTCGAACCTCATTTTACATTTTGCATTAACAAGTATTTCAAAAGGTAACTAGACATTTTATCAACTAGTTACATAATACATTTTACAAGTTTACTTTGATAAACCTTTTAATCTAAAAATGGAAATACATGTTACATCATGTCATGCATCATCTTTGAAATCCTTGGAAGATCACTTGAATATTTTGGTTAGATTGACACTCAATATATCAAATGTGATCTTAGTAAGATTTGGTAATATCTTGGAAAGATTTGAAGAAAGATTTTTTAGATTTTATGTCAGGCACCCACGGCACCAAATTGTATAAAGGACGGAACCCTTTTTAGGGGTCCGTGGTCCGTGGACGCTCCTGACCACTTTTGGCTATAAATAGAAGCCCATTGTTTTCCCATTTCTTCACCACTTGAAAACACATCTTCTCCACCTTCTTGCATACATTTAGATCTATCATTAACAATGTAGTAACATACATTAAACACCCTAATGATCATGATCATAATGCTTCTAACATTCATCTTTGTTGTAAGCATACTCTACATTGATCAACCAAGGAAAGCTTGGAGATCTAGCCATCCGCACTCACCACAAGCTGAAGATCTATCACAACAAGTTTAGGGAACTTGTGATCTTCATCATGAAGGCTTCCTATCAATGGAAGATCATTTAGAAGTAGTTATTCATATCCATTAGACATTTGTGTCATGGATCATTAGTGTAGAACATCATTGCATCCTCACAACACTTTCACCAAACTAGATTAGATGGTTTATGTGTTTGTGACATAAAACACAAGGTTTGTTATGTTGGGCCATAAAACATATTGGGAGTGGTTGTACCCTTGTAAAAGAACTCGACATCTAGCTTAGTGTCGGAAATATTGTATAGGCGACGTAAGGTTGGTTCTACCTCGAACTAGAACCCGGTATTTAGCTTTGTACCGGAAAAAGTGTAAGCGACGATTGTAAGGTTTTCTCCGCCGAGAAGGGAGCTTGTTGATTTAGTGAAGTAACTCTCGAGTTGGGTACTCGGGGAGTGGAGTAGGGCGGAAAGGAGATCCGTGACCGAACCACTATAAATCCTTGTGTTCGGTTTGCACTTTCCTTTCTTTATCTCTTTACTTCTATACTTGCACTATACTATTGTGTGTGATGTGGTTTGATGTTCATGATTGTGTGACAACTTGGTTTACCATGCTTTATATTAGTCACAAACAATAATTGGTACTTTCATATTATAACAAGCTTCATAAGTGATTTGATACTAAAGATCTAAAGTTTTTAAACGGTAACGTATTCACCCCCCCTCTACGTTTCCACAGGTTCGGTTATCGGGTTGTTTGGTTTATTCGGTTCGGTTTATTCAGTTAAAAAAAATTTCTGAGTATAACCGAAAACCGAACCGAACCGAATTCAAATTGATTAAACCGAACCGAATTCAAATTGATTAAACCGAACCGAATTCAAATTGATTAAACCAAACCGAACCGAACCGAATTCAAATTGATTATCCCGCCTAAGTCGGTTGGTAAACGCTTATCTCCAAAGATAGGAGGTATCCGATATCTTATTCCATAAATAACTTTGGGTTTGGGCCTTCGTGGGCCCAAACCCTTATCGGCTTAGCCCAGTCCATGCTGGGCTCGCTAGTAGCGGTCATTAATCGGGTTCGTGGCCTGAATGTGGACTATACGTCATCATGTCCCCCCAGTCTAGTATGCGCAGTGACGAACTGCGGATGCTAGACTAATAACTACATCCAATAAAATCTGCGAAGCGTAGCAAAGAAGCCAAAAAAGTTTCCCGCCTTGAAAGATACACGGTGAATCTAGACAAAATATTTCAAATGAATGCCTCGTAAATCGGGGGAAAGTAACTGTAACCACGTCACATCAACAGATCCTATCCACTCAATTAGAGATAGTGGGATCCACGTAGCGTTCATCGCGTGGATGAAGAAACTTATATAACCTTCCGCCTCCTTATTACTGTGATTATCACAGTAAAAAGCATTTCCGCCATTGTTAAAAAAGCTTCAACCTTTCCATCAAGAAAACCTTAATACTTCAAAGGTAACCGCGCGTGCGCCTTTAAAAACTGTACCATGGTCCGTGGTTTGTCTGACTTCACCTCTGATCTGACCGAGGATGAACTGCGTGAGTTCACCTCAAATTATTATATCCCGATGGCTCTGCATCCGGAGGTGCCGGCTGCGAAAGCGTCAATAGCGGATTTCCCTGGGGGGGGGGGAAAGTAGGGGTATACACACGTTTTTTCGAATTTGCGAATCAACGTGTGCCTCTATCCCTATTTCTGTGCGATGTCTTAAACTATTATCGCCTGCACATATCTCAGCTGCACTGCATAGGTGCAGCAAAATTAACGAACTTCAAGGTTAATTGTCGATTATTGGCGATTACTCCCGCCATCTATCTCTTCCGCGCGTTTTACCACACGACGTGGTCAAACGGGTGGGTTTCGTTCGCTAAGCGCGCCGGGGGGCCACAATGTTATACCGATAAGCTGGACGCGCTTAGGGATTGGAGGGAGAATTGTTTCTGGGTCGATGACGCGTTGTTCCCATGGCGCTTTGACTTCTACACCAGAGTTCGCTGCCGAAGGATGAGCGCCCCCTCCCTGGTACATACAGCCCTGATGACGCAAATACAATAAACGCTAATCGTATTCCCATCAGTTCCTACCCCGAGGAATTTTTGGTGCACCTGGGCATCAGTCGTAATTATTTTGGCGGACCTGACGAGGTGCCAATCTTCTTAGACACGGATGGCCAGGGTGGGTGCTCGTCCTTTCGCATCCATTTACTTTATTAATGTAAGCTTTTCTTTTTCCTTTTGCACTTTATGTAACCTGTTTGTTGTTGTCTTCTGTTGCGCAGAGATGGATCTATTCGGAGTTGTGCAATTGGCGAAGCCGTGCCAGGTCACTGTGGGGGTACGTCCGTTGAAGGAGGCTACCGCGGGGCGCACCTTAGACATGCAGTTGGGAGAGACGGGGGGTAGTTCTTCCGCCGCGCTGGAAGCGACTCCTCTTCAAAGCGTGCCTAGCCCCAGGGTTCCTTCCCCGTTGGTGGAGCTGGCGCCCATAAATGTGGCTGAAAATATTGAAGAAGAAGAGGAGGAGGAGGCGAGCCATGGATTGAAGTGCAAGAGAGCGCTTGGTGGCGATGGCGCAGGCTCCTCCAGGAAGAAGCGTCCTGTGATTTTAGATGTGGAGTCGTCCTCAAGTGATGTTGCATCACCTCCCCCTTCAGCTGATACTACTGTGTTAGGATTTTGTAAATCCAGTTATTAAAGAGTCGGTCACCTCAAGTATATGTAATCGTTAGAAAGCTCGTAGTCGTAGATTATTTAATGTTTAGTAGTATTTAGTTTAAGTAACACCGTGGAGGACGGACAGGTCTTTACCCACTGTATGCCTGATCCACAGCCCGTTAGGTGGCGATTTGTGTAAAGACTATAAATACTCTCTACCTCCCAAGGTAGAGAGTTGGAGCTTATAATAAGATTTTTCTTTCTCTCACTAAAGTTCCCAACCTCTAACTTTCTCTCTCTAAAACCATATTATACGCCTACTTGTGGTTATGATCCAGTGTGTTTGTGAAATCCAATATGTTACAAATGGTATCAGAGCCATGGTTTGATCATCTCTCTTACATATACTTGGATTTCTAGTGGTTTTAGATGGTTTTTGAGTTTGAAAAAGTTTAGTGGTTTTTGCATCATTTGGATCATTTATAGTGTTAAAGTTTGAATTTTGGGTGTACTTTTGTGTTTAGAATCGTTGTATGTGCTTGGGTTTTGATTTGGTAAGCTTGAATCACTGTGGTTGAGCTTGTTTTGGATTGAAAAGTGTGTTTTTGAAGTTTTTCTTGGTAGCGACTTGGTTCTCATAGTGAATTTCATCATAGCGACTTGCTTCAGAAAAAGGTAGCGAGTTGTAGTGCTTTTTGGTAGCGACTTGGTCCTAGCGACTTGTCTATTGAGACAAGCCGACAAATAGTACAAGTTAGTGGATTCTCCACTATGGCTAGCGACTTGGTGAGGTTAGCGACTTGCTTCAGAAACTGTTAGCGAGTTGTAGTGTAAATTCTTAGCGACTTGGTGTTAGCGACTTGGACCTTAGCGAGTTGCTCTTTAGCGACTTGACTGTGTAGCGACTTGGTGCTTTAGTGACTTGTGTCCAGCGACTTGGGTCTTAGCGACTTGGTTCACAGGAAATTGAGATCTTAGCGAGTTGCTACTTAGCGACTTGGTTCAAGAATTCTTAGCGACTTGTTGACTTTTCCCGACAAAACTTCAAACGGCCATAACTTTTGAACCGTAACTCCGTTTTCAGCGTTCTACCCATCAAAACGACGGTGAGAACGAGGAGAAGGGCACGCCAAAACAACTAAAGTTCATTCGAGTGAATCCTCGAGGCGTAAATCCGCTCCAAACAGAAGTTATTGAGGTTTTTAAGTTTTTAGACCTAAAAGTCTCCGTAAAAAACGTGCATCAACCAATCTAAATATCAACCAAACAACATTTCAGCATTTCCTATGAACAACCTAAAGTCATCAGTCATCTTAACACACTCGACTGGTCATTTCTTAACGGTCTCTTCTTGATTTTGTAAAATCCCGCGAAAGATTCTATTTCTCGGTTTAAATCATAGATTTGTAAAATTTCGTGCACGTCAACAA
The DNA here is from genome assembly GCA_019973895.1 of Chrysanthemum seticuspe. Classification (NCBI taxonomy): domain Eukaryota; kingdom Viridiplantae; phylum Streptophyta; class Magnoliopsida; order Asterales; family Asteraceae; genus Chrysanthemum; species Chrysanthemum seticuspe. Next base: position 146,782,028 of record BPTQ01000008.1, on the reverse strand, counting down.
CATGCCTAAAGTTTCGGATTCAGTTGTATCTAAGATACTCAGTTTATACGACGTGACCAATGAACAGAAGATACCCAACAATGTACTACAGACTATCGTGTTTGAGTCGGATAATGCTAAAATGGAATCTTCGTGCTCAAATTCACAAGAGAAAAAGGTGCACCAGCCACAACCTGTGCAAGTTAATGCAAAGGAACGCTCCATTGAAAATAATCCTCCCCTTAGGAAATTGCCTCCAGCCACTGTGTATCCTCCAAATACACTAATGTATTTAGTTCCTAGAACTATTGCCACTAATAGCAAAACCTTAATCAGCCTATATGTTGTTTAACTATTCGTTGATTTTGAGAAAACATATAAGAAGAGAATCACACCTACAGGGATAACTGAAGGGGAAAGGGGTTTTGAGCAAACTAAAGAATGCTATTTAACTGAGGTCATGCCTTTCTTTAAACAATTAAAAGGTCAATTTGAAAGTCTTAAAAAGGGGATAAACTCGGATATTAAAGAAATGGAAAAGGAATTTGATGCAATGATTGTTGAAGTCAATGATTATGAACGGGAACTCAAATATAATGAAATTGAAAGGAAGAATCTGCATATCTTAAATGAGAACTTAGTATTGAGTTGTGTGGCTCAAGATGTGTTTTATACTGTTACTAAGCTTTCTATTACTGCTTCTCAATTTCATGAAATGTCTGTTGCATTGAAAGTATCCCAGGATCGTGTCATTGAGCTTGAGACAAAAAAATTCAAAATTGAATGATAAAATCGAAAATGACGATCATGATAACTTGGTCAAACATTATTCTAAATTAGAAGTTGAATATCTTGGTTTACAATTAAAATATCAACATCTGAAAGAAAATGTTAAAACTTCAAATATCAAGACATCTTCGAAAGCTCCTGAGTTTGATGCAGTTTTTGAAATCAACAAACGTGATGAACATATTCGAGCTCATTGCCACACGATCAAAAGATTGAAATTCCAGATTTCACAATTGAAAGATGAAAGGAATGAAGTGACTGGCTCCCGAATACCTCCACCTTTAGATTCTCAGAATTTCCAACTTCAAAACATTATTGATAAATTGCAAAAGGAAAATGAATGTTTTAAAGCTGAAATTTCAAAAGTTAATGATCAAAACAAAGAGTTATGTGATTCATTCAAAGTTAATCATGATAAACACATTGAAAAGGTAACTTCTTTGCTTAACGATATTGAGAATCTGAAGCGTGAGGTGAAAGGAAAATTGCCAATCCCTAATTGCAAATATTATGTTCCAAAGGTTCCTGCTTGTGATAAGTATCCTATTGATATGTTATATATTCCTCCCCCTCTTAGGAATAATGAACTGGCACATAAAACATATCTAACACAACTTAAGGATAGTTTAAAGGGCCTCCGTGAGATAGTAGAGGATGATAGATTAGAAAAGCCTTTTGATAGTGCAATCACTTATGCCTGCATGGATGCCAAACGATCTCAAGAACTCTTGGAGTATGTAATTGTCACAAGTCCGAAAGCGAGTAATAGGCAAGATAGAATAGTTGCACCCAGTTCTATGCCTAAGGATAAGAATGTGACTCTTAATGTGCCTCTGAAAGCCTCAGAACCCAACACTTCTAGACTAGAAAATCAAATGGCAGTAAAGCAAACTAAGGCTCCCGTCATCACTTCTATTGATGTTAATATTGACACTAAAGTTAGCAGGTCAAAACCTTGTAGCAATACAAAGAAGGACAAAATTTCGCTGACTAAAAGTGATCATGAGAAGAAAGTGAAAGAACACCATAGGGAAAATAAGTTTGACTTGAACAAAAAGAAGCTTGTTGGTTCTAGTATTAGCTCTAAGCTTACTGAAATTAATTCGAAGTCTTATGCTGTCTGCAAAACCTGTAAAGAATGTCTATCTTCTGGTAATCATGATAAATGTGTTGTGTTATTTCTGAGATCTAAGAATCATACCCCAGTTAAGAAAGTTTGGAAAGCGAAACAGATTAAGCAATCCTGGAAACCTACAAAGAAGGTTTTTACCAATATAGGATTTCAGTGGAAGCCAACAGGTCGAATATTCACGAATGGCAAACCTTGCCCCTTAACTAGATCCACTATGCCTAGAGTAGTGCCTGTTAAGGTTTGGAAGCCAACTGGTAGAATAATCCCATTAAGCACAAAATGTCCCTCGACTAAGTCTGATGCTTCTACTAGTTCAGCTCCTAGTGACAATTGCATTGCATCTAGGGTTTCTGCTGATTCAAAGATTGTTTGTGCTAACCAAAAGGACCCCATGAGCACGTGGGGATCAAATATTTCCAATTCTCTGTCTTCGTCTGTTGTCCAAAGCAGGTCGTACAAATCGTCCCTTGGTATTTGGATTCGGGCGGCTCTAAACATATAACTGGGCTCTAAACGACGTTTGTTCACATCAGTTCAGACCTCGTACTTCAACATTATGGCGTCTGCAGATAACATTTCAGGCCCCGTTCCTCAAATAAAAGAAAGGTGTACGCTTCAGTGCGCTTTATCTTCAAAAGAAGAGAAATCATCATGTGTATGACCATTCTCGTCGACATTCTTCATAAATAAGCTTCATGTTTTTCCACGCTCTTTCAACCTTCAAGTGGATCTACGTTCATTGGTGTATATTCTTATTCACTTGTTCAAATCAAAAATAGCAACTTCAGATGCAATTTTTGAGGGGGAGAAGAGTGCATATACTACATGTTGATAGATGCTTGAATTATGGTCATATGACTCTCCTTCAACGCCTAATGCTTCACTTACTAAGGATAACTGGGATTCATTGTTTAGGATGTTTGAATATTTTGATGTCAAGAAATGTTTGATGAGTACTTCCAACCTCTAACGAATGTTGATCATCCAGTTCCTGAAGCTCCTGCTCCGGTTCCTGCTGACTCAACAAGTTCACCTTCTTCAATCTACATTGATCAAGATGCATCATCTAAGAAGTACAACTTAGACTACTCAAGAATCCCAATCTCCAGTTATTCCTCAAGGCGTTATTAATGACTATCATTGTTGTTGCACTCATGAATAATGATCCGCTCTTTGGTACTTCTTTGCCAAATCTTCACGGATTACTGTTCATGAATAATGATCCGCTCTTTGGTATCCCTTTGCCAAATCTTCACGAATTATTATGCACTCTATAAATCAACCACATGAACATTAAGGAAAATGACTACCTCATCCGCTCAAAGATACTATTGGTGAGTCTTTCAGATCGGTCTCTACATGAATACTTTTAGGAAGAAGGCATTGATGTTGAGGTATCATTTGTTCCGGTTCATTCAGTGGATCAATATACATCCGATTGTATGTTTATTCACGTGTTGGGCATTTGACACAAGTTGATTACTTCGGAGTTAATCATTTATGACTTATTTGAGATTGAAGTTGACTTTCACAAAGGCGTGTTCTTGATTGATAACTTGCTCGGGCTTAAGAATTTGAGTTGAAGTCTTGTCTTGTCTTATCTAGTTACCAGCAGTCGGGGTGGATGGTTGAAGACCTAGTTAACTATCACTTTAAGGAGTTACGTAGTTTTACTCAGTGACACACGCAAATGTCGTTGTGGATAATCACAAGAGGTGTTAATGTCTCATACTTTGGTTGAGTATTAAGTACTTAGAGATTTGCTTGGAGCATAAATTCTCGACACCGTTCTTCCATCATTAAGTGCAAGCTTAAGATACAAATGTGGGGAATTCGACTTCAGTTTCAAGTTTGGTATATCAGGTTTTCTTCTTCAGTGGTCACTTCAAATTGTCTTCATATGGGTTGATAAGGATAGTCAGAGAGAGTTTCCGTAGTAGTTGATTCTCACAAGATACATTTAAGCTAAATTTTGTTCTTCTCTATTTCATGAATATTGGGTATGTATAATGTGTTGTTGATTCTGAGGTATCAAAACCAGCAAGGGGGAAGGAGACATACATCTAAAAGAACAACGAGTACACATGATGAACTTAACACTTCTACCTGATTGAAGTTATCCCGGGAAGACAAAGGTCATAACCGTAGAGAAACTCAGTGTTTAACTCGTAGCCTTTGGTGTATTATTCCAACTATTTGGGGGAAGGATATATTATTCCAACTATTTGGGGGAAGGATGTATTATTCCAACTATTTGGGGGAAATGGTCTCTGGAGACTTTTGGTATGTGTTACTTCAGTGTTCAGTTGGAAGAAATATGAGAAGAATATTTGGAGCGTGAGATGATATTGATTATCGACATCTTCGATATGGTTATGATAAAGTGCTTCTGGTTATTGCTTCATGTACACTATGTAATGATGATTTCGATGAGATCGCAACCATCAGGGGAGAGATTTGTATACATCAGGGACTCACAACATGATCACTTGATCGAGCTTATTCAGTTATTCCGGAGTTGATATCCGTAGAGATAATCAGTGATTCAACATGTTACTTGGATGTCATAGTCTCCACTCTGGTTGGGTACATGTGTACATTATGGGCTGATTGGTTATATATAAGATAACTAGAATGCATTTGGTGAATTAAAGATGTTGATATATTGTTCTCCCGTACAGACGACTGCACAAATCCGCAGAATGATGTTTACATCGGGGATGCACAACAGGTTCATGTGATCGGGCTTAATCATGTATCCCGAGTTTGATAACCACAGAAAGGATCACTGGTTCAACTTGTTACTTCGGTGTTTTCATGTTTCTTTGGGATTGTTGAGCTTCATTCAATGAGACTGTTTGCTTCACTTCTATTACTTGGGGAAAGTGGTCTCACTTCGAAGATTGTCGTTTTGGGGGGAAGCTACCAAATATTCACATCTAGAAGGCTCATGTTCAGACGATTTTCTTAAAAAGCCTCGAATGCTTTGGTGGTGAAAGTTTAGGAGATGTTGATTACTTTCTTCTACACCGTGCTGAACGTCATCCTTATCTCGGTACTCAATCATCATCCTCTTAAGCTAAATTATCTTCTTTGTACATATCTTTTTGAAAAACAAAATACAAAATTACAAAACCAACAAAAAAAACAAATAGAAAAATATAAAATTTTCAAAATCCATAAAAATTAGAAAATCTTGAAAAATCCCAAAAATATTGTTAGTTTTGTTTTGTTTTTCCTTGTTCGATATCATCTACGGACTTTGTGTTGACATTCAAAGAATGTCACGGGTTTTTAGATGTTCTTCGAATGTACATAATTCGTTTTTCTTTCTTAAAAAAAATAATAAAAATAAAATAAAAATAAAAATAAAATAAAAAATTGAGAGAAAATGAAAAAATGGTTTATTGTCATTTCAGGCAGTAACCCGCTTTTCAAAGAAAGAACATAGCCATGCTTTATCTTGTTTTTCAAATCTCATGCTCTGATTCTTTAAACAATTCATTACCATCTAATGAAAACTAATTGCTTTGTTAAATAACTCGGACTCTATTTTTAAAAATCATCTGGACTTAAAATTTGTCAAAACATCTATCTCTCAATCAACAACTTATGTCATTGATTGAGGGGGAGAATGATTTCAATTAAATCAAAATGTTATTTGTCATACAATTGTTTTCAAAAGATAATCATGCATGTGTAATCCATGGAGTTTAAAGTCTCAAAATCCGATCCTTATCAGATAAAACGTTTTCATAATCAAGTCACAATTCTCCTTAAAAGCTTTCAAAATCAATTTAAATCTACAGAGATCACAAACCTCAAATGATTTGATAATTGTGATCGGGGGAGAATTTGTGATTTAAACTGATAATTCGGTAAATGGTTTTATAAGGATGTACAAGCTCTCCTTCCCACATGTGCCAAACGATTTCAAATTTTCCATGCACATGTTGAGGGGGAGCATCTATCTTAAACCACAAAGATTTGAAATGTGATCAATTTATTTCAATGTGCAGTCTTTTCCTAATATGTGCAAAACATTTTTCAAATATCTATGCACATATTGAGGGGGAGCAACTATTTTGAAAACCACATTCTTTATATAACTACTCTTAGATGCAAGCCAACCCCTCAAAGATGAAAATTATTTCTACTACAAAATGATGCTTAATGCAAATGTTGAGGGGGAGCTCTTGTTCTAAAAATATCAAAAACATTTCAGGTACAAAATGCTTTGATAATATATCACAAGTATCTGGATTGTTTTTCAAATGGTTTTCAATTGGTTCCAATGGCAGATGAACGATACCAAATAGACCGACCAACTTTACTTTATGTATGGTAATATAAGGATGATAAGGTTAGGTATATGTTCACATGATCCGCCAGAACCGGAGGGATCTACCTAGGGACAATCCACTAGATAGTGTAGAAGTCCTTAGGTATATTGAAAAAAGGAGAAAAGTGAGATATGGGAAGAGTGCGGATTGAGACTGAGCTAGTACTGGAATAAACCCAACAAGGTTCTAGTTATGAAGTCTCGGTAAGCACTGAAGGGGTTGAAGAATGAAAAAGAATTGAATGAGAAAAGGGTGAAAATAAATAGCCCTCCAATTATTCAACCTTAGGGCAGATACCGGGTTCAATTCATATGCTACTGGTGGTTACCAAGGTAACATCGATATTGAAGATAAGACGTCATGGACCCAGTGACGCACTGCACTTCAACTTCCCAAACCACTCAAGTTCCTATTAAAAGGACTTGTTTCATTCTCACGGGGAACCGACATAATCTATCGACTTTCTCTTAGAGATTGTTGATATTGAAGAAGGAGACCCTCTCCCTAGTCTCTGAAATAGGATCCAAATATGCACAATTGAGTCTAGAGCCACGAGATCATCATATAAATCTCTTTAGGACACTGTCAATGAAGACTCTCTGTTTCACACAATGTGGAAAGAGAGATTATATCTTATGAGTCCTACGCATTATCCTTGTGGTATTGCCAGAACATCTGAGTGATATGCTAACATATTCACAATGAAGATGGAAAGCCTTCTGGAGCCAACATCAAACAAGCTCCTGGTGGGTGGCATGTGAGATCTATTCAATAGATCAACCATGTGACAACTGAACAGAAACAATGGGGCGATTCAATTTTCTGGATCAATCCTGGTTCAGGTTATGGATTGACGGATACCTTTGAAAAACCGGTCGTTGTGCTTAAAAACTCTTTTCTTTAGCACATCGACTGTGTACAAATATTTCAAAATAAAAGGTGTTTATGATTGATAATTGATTTTCATTAAAACCTTCGTTGTATTGCAAAAACAATTTCTATTGAGCGATACACGATTGTTTTTCAAATCTATTTTTATCAATCAATGAATCTCAATTTGCTGGTTCACTCACTCCGTATTGTCTTCTTTGAGACGTTCCGGTTTGAGAACAGCTAGAGCAGCTGCGAAACCCTGTCAAGGAAATTCTTCAGAACTTTACCTAATCACAGGCAGTACTTGTACTGATTAACGGGGAACCATGGGCCGTGTACCTCAATTCAACGAAAGTGATCAAAGACACTTTCGTGCGCTTTATTGATAACTGTTGTATGCAGGTACGCCCGACGTTTGCAGCTGATCAGAATGAAGCGGTCAATCCATAGCCGCATGCTCACACTACACATTCATATCTTAAGAAATCATGATTAATACATCAATGACTCTGATATTTTCACTCCATGCTTCTGCTACGCTGCTGCCAATATCATGAATCAATGAAAGCTTCCACTACTCTGATGAGAATATATCATGATCCAGAATGTGAGCATGTCGGTCCATAAGTCACAACATCACATAATACCAACACCACAATGGAAGAGTCAGAGATTTATGATAGCTGATGATCTCAAAGCTGGCTCAAAACTCATTATCACGTGGATCAGTAAAAGACCTCCACTTGGATAAACCTAACATGCAATGTGAAGAATCAATGACTACGAGCTTCAGAGCAAAGTACTACATCAAGAATGCAAGAACAATTTTTATGTAATATCTGTTTGTATTCTATATAATGTTAATGTGAGTTTGAGGTGACCTCCCTTAGGGGGAGATTGTTAGGATTTAGTAAATCCAGTTATTAAATAGTCGGTCACCTCAAGTATATGTAATCGTTAGAAAGCTCGTAGTCGTAGATTATTTAATGTTTAGTAGTATTTAGTTTAAGTAACACCTTGGAGGACGGACGGGTCTTTACCCACTGTATGCCTGATCCACAGCCCGTTAGGTGGCGATTTGTGTAAAGACTATAAATACTCTCTACCTCCCAAGGTAGAGAGTTGGAGCTTATAATAAGATTTTTCTTTCTCCCACTAAAGTTCCCAACCTCTAACTTTCTCTCTCTAAAACCATATTATACGCCTACTTGTGGTTATGATATAGTGTGTTTGTGAAATCCAATATGTTACATGCTGCTCATCAGTAAGTGTTACTTCCAAAGTCCTTATTGCATTCCCTGTTGATGCTATGAAATAATTTCTAATTCGCTTGTATGTGTGCAGGTTTGAACACTCTGTGGAGTCGCCCCCCAAGGTTAGTCCTGTGCGTGCTGAATCCGCTGAACTGAAGAGCCAAAGCACTGAGCCATTGGCATCTGGGGATGCGCCAATGGAGCAGCTGGTTGAGGAGTTAGTGTCAGCTGCTGCGCACCAAGAAGCGCTGGTTGCGCGGCTAAAGGCGAGGTATGCTGGAGAAAATAGCCGGTGCGCACAGAAGGACCAAAAGATTGCGTTACTGGAGGCACAGTTGGCTAGTGCCCATGCTGAAGTAGATGTTGGGAGCTTGTTTGCACAGAGACTTGCTGATGAGAGGATGTCCTTGATGACCCAAGTGAGCCAGGAACGTGCCGCACTAGGGGCTTATAAGGCTAACTGCTCCTGGGCGCTGCAATATTTGGAGAAGGGGAAAGACCAGTTGTTCTCGCGGTTAGGGTATTTTGGTGCAATTGTGGGAAGCTCGCTGGAAGAGCAGGAGATGAAGTTGCGCCAGCTCAGTATTGAGTATGATGAGGAGTTATATCCGCAGCTGGTTTCTTCTATTTCCGAGCGCAGATGGCTAATTAGCCACGGGTTGCATCTTGCCGCATTTAGCACATTAGAATCCCAAAAGGTGGTAGATAAGTTTGGGGTTGTGGTGCTGTGCGCGCTTGCGCGTGGCAAGGCTGAGGCTGTGGAGGAGCTTCACGAGGCTAATCTTTTGAAAGTGGCTATGGATAAGGTGCCCGGGTACAATAATCGCGCATATAAGGAGCTTGTTGCTGCTATGGGGAAAATAAAAATATTGGAGTTCTCGCATATTTCGCAGATGGAGCGCGACCAAGATTACCCTATAAATGTAATTATGGAGGGGTTAAATCTGGCCCGCCACCGTGCTGATGGGGCCGAGGCACAGCCAGACTTTTTCCTGAAGCCTGACGAGTCACAACTGCAGGTGCCCATTTTCGCTCGCCCCCGCGACCTGTTGAACCCTTTCGCGCTGGAAAAAGAGATTCCCTTGAGGGAATCCTTAAAGGCCCATGCTGTGAGGGTTGCTGAGAAGAAGGGCGTGAAGGGAAAAGTCATTCTTTGTGGTGTTGGTGCGGCACACCTTCCCAGGTCTGACGGGGTGCCTGTGAGTGTAGCCACAGTGTCGCAAAAGGATTCTGACCTGTTGAAGCGGTTGCTGGAGGCTGGGACTGCTGCAAGCCAAGTGGAAAGCTCTTCGCTTAAGCGTTGCAATAGTTGGTAGTTTATAGTTGTTGTGTAAATATCCTTTTGTAAGAACGCGTGGTCCTTAATAAGATATCTTTTTTGTTGAATGCGTGCTGATATTATTGCGACTTGTAATGTTTGTACTTAGTTATTCGTCTTTGCATAAAAACGTACTTGTTGTCTAAGAATCAAACTGTTACATAAGCGCGAATAATATATGAAGTTCATAATCATGTATGAAAGTCACGGGATACTTTGAAACATAATTTCTAAGTACTCGTATCATAATCATGTATGGTGTGATATGCAGCGTACTGTAAATATCATATCAAGGAGTCAAGTGTCTTGATTCCTAATTTGTTAAACGCGCACAGTATGCATTGTTGCGCACCCATCGTGGGATGCACACCGAACTTATTCCAACGTCTTGATAATAAGGTGTTTAACAAGGATTCATGATCCAATGTTGATGGGTTTGCAACCCTCTTACTCAACGAGTTATTTAGTAGGTTTACTCGTCCTTTTACCATCGTGGGTTTATTAAGTGCATGCACGCCATGTAGGCAAAAGATAGACAATGTTAAGACATAAAGTATATATAAATAACAAATTGAAATGTGTCACGGAGTTAGCTAGAAACCGCGATGTTTTATTAATACTTGCAAGTTTTTGTGAAAGAAAATAAATAAGACATTTGCCTAAGTAAAACAAAATGTAAATACACGGATATTTATTGAGCACTTATACTAGAGTGCGGGAGTGTCCGTGCGCTGGGCCGTAGCCATTCCTAGAGATAGCATCGTTTGAGATTGCAGATGTTCCATGTGCGTGGTAGCTCACGGCCATCCATGTCACGTAACTTGTACGCGCCTGTTCCTAATGCTTCAATGACCTCATAGGGTCCTTCCCACTTTGGTCCAAGTTTTCTTGTATCCTCTGCGTGGCTCGCGTCGTTGGCGCGGTAAAAGAAGTCGCCTGGTCTGAATGAAACACTTCGCACTTTAGCATCATAGTATCCCTTCATTTTTTCCTTGGATCTCGCTTCACATATAGCTGCGCGCTCGCATCTCTCTTCCAACAAGTCTAAGTCAATACACCGTTCGTCGTCATTGGTTGCCACATTGACTTCAGCAGTGCGGATAGTTGGCATCCCAATCTCGGCTGGTATGACGGCTTCTGTCCCATAGACGAGAGAAAAAGGAGTATCTCCCGTGCTAAGTTTGATCGAAGTGTGGTGCGCCCACAGAACATGCGATAATTCTTCCACCCACCTTCCTTTGTGCTTGTCCAGACGTGCCTTAATTCCTTCACCCAGACTTCGATTTGCACGCTCTACTAAGCCATTGGTTTGTGGGTGTTTAACCGACGCGAAGTGCTGTGTGATATTCAACTTCTCGCACCAGTCCTTGAAAGGGTTGTCACATAATTGTTTCCCGTTGTCCGAGATGATTTCCCCAGGTAGTCCAAAGCGGCATACAATGTTTTCCCAAACAAAGCGTTTTACCTGATTGCCAGTAATTGTTACAACTGCCTTTGCTTCGATCCACTTGGTGAAGTAGTCTATGGCTACTATGAGGAACTTCAATCCTCCTGCTGCAACAGGGAAGGGACCTGCAATGTCGATACCCCACTTGTAAAATGGCCATGGCGCCGTAATAGGTGTTAGTTCCTGTTGTGGTTGGCGTGGAACGGGTCTGTGAACCTGGCAGTCGCCGCACTTTCTTATTAAGTCCCGCGCATCACGGTGCATAGTGGGCCAATAGTATCCTGATCATAAAACGCGCGCCACCATGGACCGTGGTCCTGAATGCATGCTGCATGAACCGGCGTGGATTTCCCGGAGTACATAATTTGCTTGCAGGGGGCCGACACAGCGGAGCCATGGTTGCAGAAAGGAGCGTCGATATAGTATACCGTCTCGAAGTTCAAACCTCTGTGTTGTGCGCCGTATTCTTCGGGCTTCTTTCTGCTCTTGGGGCAATACGCCCTTGCCTATGAATTCCATTATTGGGGTCATCCACGTATGACCTTCCTCCTCTATTACCGTGGCTACTTCCATCTCTGAGATGGACTTTCTCTTCAGTGTTTCCACCAACACTTGTTTTGACAGGTGTGCGAAGCTTGTGGATGCAATCTTGCTTAGTGCATCCGCCTTTCGATTTTCCCCTCTAGGAACCTGCTTGATAGTAAACCTGTCGAAACTCTGGATCAGTGACTTGGTCTTGTCGAGGTATTGGATCATGTTTTCTTCTTTAGCCACATACTCGCCCAACACATGGTTGGCCACTAGCCGGGAATCCACATTTGCTTCCAGGTTGCGTACGCCCATTCGAGCTGCAATGCATAGTCCGGCGATTAGGGCTTCATACTCTGCCTCATTGTTTGTCGCTGTGAATTCAAAACGCAGTGCGTAAGTGAATTGCATTCCCTCTGGGCTTGTGAGGATAAGTCCTGCTCCTGACCCATCCACGCATGAAGATCCGTCCGTGAACAAGATCCATGGGTCTTGTATTGCCACCTTACCTTGTGAGGATAAGTCCTCAGTATCCGGTTTTTCGATGATAAAGTCTGCTAGTATCTGCCCCTTAACCGCGGTACGTGGTCTGTAGGAGATGTTATGCTCACCTAGCAACACACTCCACTTCTGCAGTCGTCCCGATGCGTCGGGTTTTGAGATGATTTGCTTGATCGGTTGGTCTGTGATCACTGCTATTGGGTGCGCCTGGAAGTACCTGCGCAGCTGTTTGGCGGCGAACACTAATGCCAGGACCAACTTTTCCATTGAGCTGTAGTTAATCTCTGTTTTCTTGAGTGCCTTGCTTACAAAATATATCTGTGTTTGCACTGAATTCCTGTCTGTCAACAGCACTGCGATGACTGCTCCCTGGGTCGCTGATAAATACATAATTAATTCTTCCCCTGGTCGGGGTGCGACTAGCGTGGGGAGCGATGCTAGGTGCTGTTTAAGCTGTATGAAGGCTTCTTCCGCTTCCGTGGTCCAGCAAAAATCTCCATTCTTCATACACTTCTTGAGCGTTTTGAAGAGAGGAAGTGACTTTTCTGCTGATTTGGACAAGAATATGTTCAAACCAGCTAGCTTTCCGTTCAGGGATTGTACCTCCTTCAACGTGCGTGGTGAAGGTAGTTGGATGACAGCCTTCGTTTTTTGTGGACACGGTTTAATGCCATCAGGCTCTATCAAATATCCAAGGAACATGCCTTCTGTAGCGCCGAAAGTGCATTTCTTAGGATTTAGCTTCATGTTGATATCTCGTAGTGTTTTAAACGTTTCCTCTATGTCACGCACCAATTCATCCGCAGTGTGGCTTTTTATGACCAGGTCGTCAACGTAAACCTCTAGGTTGCGGCCCACCTGTTTTTCAAATGCATTATCTACCAGTCGCTGATAGGTGGCGCCTGCGTTCTTCAAGCCAAAGGGCATTTTAGTGTAGCAATAGACGCCTTGGCTTGTGTGGAAGGCCGTTTTTTCCTCATCTTCCTTAGACATCTGGATTTGGTGGTATCCTTTGTATGCGTCTAGGAAGCATTTAAGTGGGTAACCACACAAAGACTCTATCTTCCAGTCTATCTCAGGTAGCGAGTAGCAGTCTTGTGGACATGCCTTGTTGAGATCTGTGAAGTCCACGCACATCCTCCAACTACTATCGCTCTTCTTGACCATCACTGGGTTGGAAAGCCAGTCATGGTAATAAACCTCTCGCATGATACCTGCGTTCACAAGTTTGTGTACTTCTGCCAGAATTGCTTGTGTGAGCTCCGGAGCCTGGCCGCGCTTCTTCTGACGTACTGGAGAGTATCCTTGTCGGATTCTCAACCTGTGTTCTGTAATCGACCGTGGTACACCGGTCATGTGCTTTGGTTCCCATGCAAAGATATCCAGATTCTTTTGCAAGAGTGCGCACACGGCTGCCCTGCCTCTATCAGTCAGCGATCCCCCAATAGATACCTCTTGATCTGGGTACTCAGGATGAATTGCAATCCTTAGGTCTGGTACTTTAGGTGCGCGTTGCTCTGAACTGTCTGCCGTCTTACATGTAATCGTGCTACATTCTCTAGGTGGTACAGTGGCATTGTAGAGGGTAACAATACCTCCTTCCACTGGGAACTTGAGCATCCCGTGTGTTGTAGACGGTACTGCGCGTATGGCTGATATCCCTGGTCTTCCGATAATGCCATTGTATGGCGAAGGGGATTTGATCACCATAAAATTCATCCAGGCTGTCGTGGAGTGTTCCTTATTACCAACATTGACTAGTAAGCATATTTGCCCCATAGGCCATATCTTTTCTCTTGTAAAACAAGTCAATGCTGTCATGGCCGGGCTTAACTGACTGCGTATCTCAGGTCGCAGTCGCTTGAAACAATGTTCATACATTATGTCTGCAGATGCTCCTCCATCAACATACATGCGGTGGATATCGTGACCCCCTGCATTAATTTCAATGGTGAGCGGCTCTACCACTGCGTTGTCCGTAGTCAAGGTGGGGAAAGAGATTTCACTTCCACGGGAAAACTTTTGGCTGATCTTCTGCCTAGTTACTCGCTGCCATGATTGTATCATGTAGATGGTGTCAGCCTTATCTTTGGGTGCCTCTTTCTTGCTCCCAGTCTTCTGTCTATCTTTTCCCTCCTTGACGTTTTTGACTAGATGGTCTAATCTGCCTTCTTTTACTAGTTTCTCGATTAGTTGACGCAATTGGACACACTCATTGGTGGTGTGGCCCTTCTGTCCATGATAGTCGCAGTATCCGTTTCCCACGCGCCGATCTTCTGGGGTGCGCATCGGTGGGGGCCTCGGGAAGTTTGCGCCTTCCGTCATAAATATCTCCTTTGGAGTCTTGGTTAGCGGGGTGTATTTATCATTATCTCTTCCGCTTCCCTGGCTGCGGTAATTTCTGTTGCGGTTGCTACCCTGGTCAATGGATTGTCTCCGAGGTTGTTCCTGTGACCTATAGTTTGAGTAGCCTTTCTTGCTATCCGCTGCAGCGGCTTCTCATTGGATAAAGGACCTTGTGCGTTTCATAAGTTCATCAAAGGTTTGGGGGATTTTGTCGTTCAACCTTTTGATGAGTTCTGGGTTATTGATCCCGTTCATGAACCATGAGATCTTCAGTACTTCGAGACATGCCTTGACATGCACTCATCTTTGAAGCGCTCCACATAAGCGCTTGTGGATTCTCCCTGGCGCTGTTTCACCCTGGCGAGTTCGACAGGGTTTTTAGCGCACTTTTTCCTTTGAGTGAAATTCAGGCGAAACGCCTTCCGCAACTCTTCAAAGCCACCAATGCTTCTGCGTGGAAGCTTACTGAACAGTTTCACGCGTTTCCCACTAGTGTAGAATTGAACATGTGGAACCACACAGGTTGTGGCCAATTTTCAATAGTAGCGGCTGATTCAAAAAATTTTAGGTGATCGTCCGGATCACCTGTTCCGTCATAAGTTTTCACATTGGCGGGCATGCGCCTCCTTTTATTTTCTGAGAAATCGCTGATGCGCCGAGTAAACGCATCTACTTTTTGGTGGCGCCACGGAAGGGACATGTCTTCATCCTCCTGGTCGCGATATTTTCTCCTGGATTTCCAGTGTCCGGTTTCGCTATCCTCGTTGTCCTAGGAGTTACCAGAGAACGAGTTTTCCCTCTTTCGGCGCTTGCGCCGACTGTCCTCAGAGTTCCCACTTGAAGGGCTTTCTTTTGGACTTTCACTTGGAGAGTACCGTCGTCCCAGTCTGTCATGGACCCTGCGGCTGCCAAGCCTAGCGTGGACATTGGTACGCCGTCCATCTTCCTCGTGTTCCCCAAGGTGCTGCATGTCCGCTGCTTCATCTTCCTCAACTCTCCTCCCAATCCTGGTGAATACTAGGGGTTGGCGGTTATTCCTTCCGCGCTTTTCCTTCTGATGGAGCGGTGGAGATATCTCATACTCCGGGCCGAAATCGAGTCGGGCGTGCAAACTCCGACCTGACCTCTTTTTCGCTTCCTCTTGCATGAGAGCAGCCAAGGTTTCGTAGTTTTGAGACACGAAATCACTTGGTGCTAGTTCTGGCGCAACCCCTTCTAGAGCAAGGGTGTCTGTTTCTACCACTAGACCCTTGTTTCTGTCAGGTGCGTCTGGTGCTTTTGTGAGGTCCGTCTCTAGCACCGATTGGAGTGGAGTGGTAAAAGGAGTGCGCAGTGGACCTTCTGCGCCAGTGGTGGTTGGGGTGGCCTGGGTTGTCCCCGAGCGTGGTTCCACCGTCGGGAAGACCAGATCTGGGCCTGATCTTGGGTTTCTAGTAGCGCTGGTTGTCCCAGAGGCTTGTTTAGAAACTGACCCACTTTGTTGTTTCTTCCCATGCATGTCACCGTGCGATCACTAGTTTTGATTTCCTTGCTTTGTCATTCTAGTTCTTAGTTCTTAGTGATGGTCCCACGGATGGCGCCACTTGTTGATACAAAAGTTGGGCGTTCCTTGTTTGGACTCCGGTTCTCGTACCAATTGAATCTTGATGCTTGAGACCTGCGTACTAAGTAAACAAAAAACACCGTTAGGCTTATCGTGGGATTGTCTCCCATGATTATCCTCCGGCGTGAGAGTAAGTAATCCGTTTTAGGGTTAATGCAGAGTTTAGGGTTTTAGATCGTACATTTAATGAGGGATAGGGTTCCCTTTATACACACACGAACTCCTTGTTGGTTTCGTGTTCCCCAACTTCGGCGTATCCCGCCTAAGTCGGTTGGTAAACGCTTATCTCCAAAGATAGGAGGTATCCGATATCTTATTCCATAAATAACTTTGGGTTTGGGCCTTCGTGGGCCCAAACCCTTATCGGCTTAGCCCAGTCCATGCTGGGCTCGCTAGTAGCGGTCATTAATCGGGTTCGTGGCCTGAATGTGGACTATACGTCATCACTATTGAAGGTCGACCACTAGGTCGTTGGAGGTCGTGTGGGTCGCCGTTGGTGTGCAAAGTAGGTTGTCTAAGGTTGATGGGCCATTTTCTTTTGGTTGAGGTCGTATGGATGATCGAGTTTTTGTATGTTTTGTGTGTGTTAATTAATTAAAAAAGAATATTTGTTGGTTATGTTTTTTGTAGTGTAAATTGTCTTAGTATGATAAAAATTATATAAAAATTGTTAGATAAAGAAAGCTGATGTAATAAGTAAAATAAAAATCGCTGGTGTATGTAGCCATAGATAATCAATAGCGAGTTATCCAAACACCAAACTTGACAACTTGTTACTCATTGTTCAAATACAAGCCCATGAATTTAACGGGCAAATAGTCTAGTTATTTAATGAGCCCAACTAAGAAGATTTACAGATGTTTGCTCTCACGATGACGTCGACTTTAGAGAAAACGAAAAAAGACCAGCTAGAAAGGATTGTGCACCTTCTAGAGTAATTTTTAATATATTTTTGATTTTTGGTTCGTTGAATAACTTGTGAGGAATAAATGTTCATCGTGACCACAAATAAACAAGTCTCTATTGAAAAAAGTGATAGCGTAAGCGGACTCAGAAAAGTTGAAGACGGGGGCAAAATTTTTTTGTTGTTGACAAAAGCCGTTGTGCACACAAAAATAAAGATAAGATATAAGGTTTTTACATTGTTTGGCTTCATGATGGGGGGCTTTTACATTATTTGGCTTCAAGGTGAGGGCAATTTAATTTTGTGAGGGGGTGCACTTTAATAAAATGGTCAAAAAAAAAAAAATTTACACTAAAATCTGATTTTTTTTTGCGAATCGTGGAGGGCACCGCCCCCCATCCCATGCATGTAGTTCCGCCCCTGGCGTTGACCATACTATTATAAGTAGAATCAATTCTATATTTATAAACATCAAAATTACGCATTTTCATAAAACATGCATAAAAACGTCGCGCATTATACATTATCCATTTGTAAGTTACGTTATTATGACATTTGGATGTTTATATATACATGAGATTATCTTGTATTCTTATTAAAACTTTATATTACTTTTTACTAAGGGCATGTTTGACAAGAGCTTTTTGAGGAGTTGTTAATTTTTTGTTACAAAAATAATCTCTTCAAAAATATAATCTTTGTTTGGATACATTAACTTTAAGCTTTTATTTTAAAAAAATCTTTTATATAATAAAGGAATTACATCATTTCGGAGTGATTTTGTCAATTCATTCTTATTAAAAAACAATTTGGCCAATAGGAGAGCTCGATTTTGCCACGTAAGCAAAATCGTGTGATGTGATTGGTTAATAAAAGTCAAAATTAAATTGACTTTGGTCAAACTTTAATAAATTTGGTTGAGAAGTTTGGTTGATAAAAAAAACACATAAAAATATAGGTGTCAAATTTGTGAAAACAAAAACTTAAAAAAAGATGAGGTAATTAATAAAACTTTAGTGGTTGAATTTTTAAAAATTATAAGCCTCCATGTTTTTTTAATAACTTTGGATTATAAACAAATACCCCCTTATACTTTATACTTTATATCTTAAGAAATATAATGTATATGTTGTTTTAAAATAACAACATATAAATTTGCGTAAGATTATAAGTATCAATTTTTTACTATATATGTTCAATAAGGACTCATTTATTTCATTTATAAAAGTTTAACCTATGTTGACACAAGTTTACATTTTAAATACGGCTAAATTACTGAAAACGGGAATATAATTATCAAATTGTAAGCACGGGTTACTTTAATATAAAAATAAGTACACGCGATTGTACTTATAACAATAACTCATTTAATTCTTATTTATTTATATAAGGATATCTAGAAAAACATTTTTAAAAACTTTAAGGAGTACACTTTAACATTATCAACGCTTATTATGTGCTATTAAACTTGCATCACGTGTACGACATAATATCAGTAGTGAAATTTAAATTACAACATCAAGATCTTTGTCAGCTAAATAAAATTAAATCTTGAGTTACCTAGCAGAAATTTTTACAAATATTTTATCAAATTTTAATAGATATTGATGCATAATGAAAAACTCGTGCATAATATTAGTTGTACTTATATCAGAATTTTCATGGACAAATTCTTATATGTGTATATACTGAACTAAAATGTTAAAATAAATTTGATTTATGTGTAAACTTCGTACGTGCATGAAACTTATAACTATATAGCTATATGTAGTTACCTTTAAAGACACAATATTTAGTATTAATACAAAATAATTTTTTTTTTGTCAAAACCTGTTAGGTCACCATATTAGTAACACAAGCATCAATGTAAGAAATAGAGAAGAGAAAGGATCGGATGAACAATACAAACACTTATGCGTATGAGTAAGAGAAGAGTTATGCGTATGAAGTGATATGAATTGAACAACCAACCCTCAAGTGAGGGTTTACAAGAGGTATTTATAGGAGGGAACTAGGGCAACACTCCAAGTTCCCATCCTTTTACTTATTGGGCTTGGCCTAGGCTTATGGGCTTTCTACATAAGCCTAGCCTTGATTACAAACATAAAAGCCATATTAAGCTAACTATTACATATGAATCACTAACACTTGAAATATAGTTTAGGAGTGATTCCAACAATCTCTCCCTAAGTGTTATTGATGAATGATAGAGTGATAAACGATGTAGGTGTTGATGTAATAGTAGCTTTGACGTCTTCTGACATCCTTCTTTCTTGTGAGAAGAAGCGCCTTGATATGAACAATCTCCCCAGTGTAGGGATCTTGTAACTTTTGAAGTGTTCTGCTTTGACGTCTTATGATTTCTTTGTTCTTTTGTTCTTTGTTCTTTGTGATGATAGTGATAGTATGTTGTTGTTGTCTGCATCAGGTCTGCTTCGTTGCTCCAGTGTCTCCACGTCTTTCTCCAACATGCTCACACGCTCTTTAACGTTGGATTATAGTACTGATGAAGTTCTCTTAGTCTTTAAACTTTGTAGATTCTTTGATTTGACGAAGAATCATTCTGACTTTTCAGTTGCTTATAGAGAGAACTTGCATTAGTGATGATGTTGGTATGAGCATGTGAAAAATCTGCACGATCAGTCCACTCCAGAGCTTCCATAAGAAGAAAACATACACACGGTTAGTAATAAGCGGATTCCGGCACTTACAAGTTTGAATTTCGAGGGTGTTAACAGGATAGTGTGAAAACACGTCTCTAATTCTCACAAAGGCCGTTCCTGAACTGGAATCCCACAAGTGAGATAACACGATGTATCGAAGTACACCTACAGTTCAGATGAGTCGCTGAGGTACACTGAAGCATCACCTCACGACTGTAGACCGTTTAAGACACACTAAGCGTAATCTACGGGGAGTTACCGAAGTGACCTGCTGTCAGGGCTGTTTGATGTTGACCCTGGCAGGAGTTTCCATTCAATCACTGAAGATCACATATGTGAACCTCTCATAAATGTTCTCGACAGATTGCTAAGATCTGTGAAGGACACGATAATATATCACTTGCGTTCTTATTGTTGAACGACAAGCGATGAATTGTCAAGTGTACCTAAGAGATCTTTTGATGAATCTCGTGGCTCTAGACTCAATAGTGCACTTTGGTTTTCCTGAGCGGAGACTAGGGAGAGGGTCTCCTTCTTCAATACCAGCAATCTCTAAGAGAAAGCCGATAGTTTACGTAGGGTTCCCTGTGAGAATGAAACAAGCTTCTTTTGGGAGAAACTTGAGTTGCTAAGAAGGTTTAGTGCATGCGTCACTGGGTCCATGACGACTTTTATCTTCAATACCGGTGTCATCTAGTGACGACCAGTAGCATATGAATTGAACCCGGTGTCTGCCCTAAGTTGAATAATCTGGAGGGCTATTTCTTTTCACCATTTTCATTGCATTTCTTTTTAATTCTTCAACTCCTTCTTTCTTCGATTCTCATTTTCTCCTTTTTATAATCATACCTAAGGACTTCTAAGTACTAACTATTTGTGATGTCCTTGGGTAGATCCCTCCGGCTCTGGCGGATCATAGGACGGTTATTCCTAACCTTAGTCACCTTATAACTCCATGACTGACCTATGTTGCCATAAAACCATTTTCTTAAAAATCTCTCAAAGTGGTTATGATTGAAAAACATTTTGTACCACTGTAAGAGTTTGATCATTTGCAGAAATACTCCCCCTCCACACGTGCTTAAGTGTTTAGACAGAAATCTGCACGGTGAGAGAAGAGTGCGCACTTTTGAATTGATCGACTCAAGATAGACAATTCCCCGAGGGACACGGTTACGTTGCATAGTTAAAGAGTTACATTGTCAGCTTTTAGGTGACAACTAGCTCTAATAACTACCTTGAAGGTGTGGACAACCCTCGAAAGGTTGTCAAACCCGTCAAAGTTCATGTCTATCAAGAGCTTCTCGAATAGGTACAATTTACTTGGATAAGTCTTTGGAAGACAAATCTTTTCAATGTATGACTGTTCAGATCCCGTCAATTCATGGGTTAAGTCTTTTCACACTACAATTCAATAGCAAATCAACATATTTCTTATCACAATAATTTTCTCCCCCTAAAAAATGGCATATATAAATGTTATTTTTGATAACGTTTTGATGATAAATATGACCATTTCGAGTTTTGTGGGAAGATTATCACGAAGAACAATTTTGTGAACAAAGTTTTAGCAAATACTCCCCCTCAACAAGTAATACTAACTTTTGAGGTTTTGAAAAACGTAAGGGGAAGTACTTGTTCTTTTGAGCAAAACCTTTAAAAGTGAAAGGTTTGATAGGTTTTACTCAAAAGTAAGAAGCTTTCGCTCCTTTTATAAGGATTGTGGCACTGAAGCGTACCACAGGGTCCTTTCATTACAAGAACGGGTTGTACACTGTAATGTGTGCACAAGCCATTGTCATTATAAAATCACACATCCAAATTAATTATGAAATAATGAAACAGTTTAAGGGGTACCAGGTAGTCCAGCAATATCTCCAGGAATGCGAACAGGGCGTTGATAGCATGTGAGAGTAATCCTGGGACGACCACCTACAAAGCTCTCCAGAGTTCTGAACTGTTCCCTTCTGTACAACCTTTCATCGATCAGAGTGATGATCCTCTTAACATTCCGTTTTTCTTAAGAATTCCATCGCTTCTTCGACCCGATGCCTTCATGTATCTCCTTTAACCGATAAGCTAACCCGTCTCTGACTTTCTTCAGTGTGTGATCCCCAAACTTATGAAGATCTCTACACGCCATCAAGCATTTGCATTGTAGTTCACTACGGTAAACTACTCCAAACGGTTTGCTGATGAGAGTGTATTGTGGAAGATGGTTGATGTCAGGAAGCTCTAGCTGAGGTCTGGTGAAGTTGACACGTGTTTGATACGATTCAACAGCAAGTTGTAAATCTTCTACACGTTCCTGGATCACTATGCTTCTGATGAAGATGAGCAAGGACTTGATGTATTCACGTTGAATTTCAGTCGAGAATTGTCTCATTCTTCCCTGTACCTTGGCAAGGTACAGATCTTCAATGTCGTTGAGAGACAAATTCTGAAAGTCCGCTTCACAAAAATCATAGTCTCTTTCGTCTTATCTTTTGACCATAATATTCTTGAGGAAAGTGTAATCCCATTTAGACGATAGAGCTATATGCTTAACAGCAACGATCCCTTTATCACTGTACACTTCATGTGTAGACTTTCGAACCTGGCAGCTTTTGTAGTAGATTCGTCGGCGTTCCGGTCAATGGTGAATCCCGTACATTGCATCAATGTCATACTATTCCACACTGTTAGAAAACATGTGAGTAGCCTTTTCTTCGATGGCTATGCAGTTGGAGTATATGGCTGCCGGGAACGAAAGTGTAAGTGATGTAGCATATTTCTTTGAACCATCGCTACCGTGTAGAAGAAATTCCAAGTCATTGTTGAAGAAGTATCGAAATGAAATCTTAGGTTGATCTGGTTGGCCAATCGTTGGTAGAGGTTTAGACCAATCGGTGTAGTATGGAGCCTTGTCTCTTCTGGTGAAGTCGATGTTTGCTTCAGGGTTGAGCCAATTAATGTTGTTCGACATGGCTCGTGCTATGTTATCAAGATGGTATTCAACTTCAATAGCACTTTCCGAGCTGTCTTTGAGTAGTTGAAATGCTTCATTCTTGATTCGTTTCAACTCTGATTTCGTCATCTTCTTCACTCGGAACTTTTCTTGCAGTAACTTAGCATGCTCCAACGTACGACCTTCTACCATGTCTGGATCATCAGTTAAGGCGAGAGTAGCATCAACAAGTTTAGAAAACCAGTCATATTCGGTATCATCTTCGTCTAGCCATGAAACGATGTCAGCCTTAGGCGTCTGCTTCTTCTTTTTCTTTGGCCTAGATGAGGATTCTGGTTTCTTAGTGGAAGCGGGAGAGGTGGGTTGTTGTTGGGGCTCAGTGACTTCCTCATCGTTACCACCAGTGTACTCGAAGTGATCACCGGTTTTCTCTGTCTGGGGTGGTAACTCAGAGTCCTGAGGTTTGTCAGTAGAAGAGCGTGTAGGAGATTGTTGTTGAGCTGGAGTCCTTAGGGGTGGAGGTGGCATGGAGGATGATTCAACAGTTTTCTTCGGGCGTTTAGCCTCGTTATCTTTAACTTTATCCTTATCTTCATCGTCTCTTGGACGTTTAGGCCTTTGAGCTTCTTCTCTGCATGCTGATTTGAGTTGGTATTCCAGCAGTGCTTCAAACAATTTACCTTCGTAAGAAGTAAATGTTGCAGATCGTTTAGACATTTGAGTTACCAGCCTGGAAACCAATTCAGCATCTGAGAACACTATAGGATCAGTAGGGTTAATTGTTATGGTCATAGGTGTTAATCTTATAGTTTGCTTGGCTATATGCATCAGATTTGGATAGAGTTGTCTGTTGAACATCTCTCTTGTCACGCCCGGAACTTTGTCGAGTAAGAACTGATGAGTATAGCCCTTAATCATTTCGTTCATTTCCCTTTGGACATCACGTTGCATGAATTTCTGAATATACTCCCTTTCATTAGACATCTTTTCTATCTCGTCATTAAGATGTTTGATGTTGTCAGCGAGTATATCTAACTTTTTGTTGGTCACATCTTTCTTCCTGACCTGCTTGACAGCTTTAACAATCCTTGTCTTTGCCCTTAGATATCCAAGAGTCGGTTGGTTTCTTCACAGATTTGGATGTGGATCTGGTTGTTCCTTTGGATGGTGGAGGTGAAGAGTGAGAAGACGAATCTAATGATGAAGAGTTGTGAGGTGATTCAGGGTCCTTAGGAGGTTCAGAAGTTTCCTCCTTAGAGCGAGTAGGGCTGTCAAGAAGATAATCATCATAATTCACTTGGTCATCTTGTCCAGATTTAGCCTTTACTTCAGCCTGAGTATGGGCCTCTTCATCTGCTTTGGCTTGAGTTCTTCATCAGCTTTTTCTTTCTCAGACTTTTCTTTTTCAGGTTCCTCAAAATCATAATCAATAGAATCCTCCAGGCGCTTTTGTTGTTGCTCAAGAGTGGTGGCACCAATTCCCTTATCGGGTTGATTAACCGCATCAGGAATTGGTGTAGATTGGACACCACCACTTAACCCTCCGGGGCCACGCATTTGTTGCTGTTCAAACCCTTTTGCCACGTGTTGGAGTCTAATGATTTTGAACTTCTTCCTGTAATCAGTATCCAGTAGCTCTTCATCTGAGCTTTCTTCTTCATGCTCAATTACTGGAGTCTTCCCTCTGCCTTGGTCAGCTGTTGGACTTGGAGGTTTAGCTACTGTTGGAGTGACATCGGTTGCAGTTTCAGAGTAGCTGATCTCTTCATCTGATTTGGTCTCATCAGAGCTTTCATCCACTAGCTTTCTTTGCGGTTTAGACTTGGGAATGGGAATAGGAACAACTTCCTTAGAGGGAACTGTCCTTTTGAGTGGAGGTTTCCTCTTTGGGAACTTTCTTTGACTCTCAGTGCTTGTAAAACTTCCTGCACTACCTCTTCTGGTTTTCCTTGTAGGTGTACCAACGGACTTTTCATCGAGAAAACCTACTTTGCCTTCTTCAACCGCTACCAGATATCGTTTGTACGAGTACAGTTGTTTGATATCATCGGTTATAAGGTGATCTGGCGGCACTGCACCTTGTTTCTTTGTTGTAGAGTCCTTAAATCTGACTGAGAGTGTGGGCTCATACAACATGGAGTGTTGTTTGGGGTCATCGAGTCTCAAGGGAATATCAGGATTATACCCTAGAGCTCGTTGGATCAACAGTTTGGTATATCTGACATACGGGATTTTGGTGCCAAGCTTTTTAAGGAATGACATCATGTCGTCCCATATCAGAGCTTCAACTTCAATGTGTTTAAGGTTGACCAAAGCCCAAAAGATCTGCAGTTCCATGAGCTTGGGATGCTCATAGCCACTGTCACGTCCAGAAACAGATTTGGTGATGATGATGTAGAGAGTTCTCCATGGCTGAGGAATATTCTTAAGATCCACGTATGAATGCTTAGTGATTACTCCTGTAGCTTCGTCATAACCAATGTCGATCATGAATTGCAGAACAATCTCTTCAGTTGGTGCGGCATTGTATTCAGTTGGTTCGATGACAGGGATGAGAAGAATAGCCCTTAAGTCTGCAGGTGTGATGGTGACTTGTTTGTCATTGAGCGTCACTGTCACAACATTTTGTCCTTTGATCTTTTGCATTGTATTACAGAACTGGTGAATATAGATCTCAGGCACTGTAGCATAATTGGAGAGCATGTTCTGATAAGGGTGGTTCTTCAGAATGTCCACAGCTATTAAGCAAGAAGACTCTGAGCAGGTGAGAGTATCAAAATCAACATGAAGGTTATTCTTTCCAATCTTCATCTGATAGCCATTAGGGAAGATATCAGCAATGGTGAGAACATTTGGTGCTTCCACATTCTGCATTTGAGCGTCCATGTCGTGATCTGAAAGATATTTAGCCAAAAGATCCAACATATCGAAAGACATTATGTTAGTCAACAGATGGTCTTATTTTCTAATTATTGAATGTGATATGTCGATGATTGTTACGAGTCCAAAGTCACTTGTTTGTCCAATAGTCCAATGACGTCGTGATAAGTTTCGTGAGTTGATTAACTTTAAGTTTTAAAGTTCATGTTTTCACTTATTTTTCACAACTTATTAAACGTTTAAGCTTATAGTGACATTATTGGTTTCGTGGCGTTATGATTTATTTATTTACATGTTTGCACGCGTAACAATTCATAATTAAGGTTAAACTAGGCTTAGGCGTAGAAATGGCAAGCTTATGCGTAAACAGGAGTGATTATACGCGTAAACGTAAGCTTATGCGTAGGCTCTTGTCTTAAGCGTAAGAAATATTACGCGTAGGAAAAGAGGACCTTATGCGTAGAGCTTACGCGTAAGCATATATGGAACCTTACGCGTAAGGCTTACTCGTAAGAGTCAACCTTATGCATAGAGGTCACTGTTTACGCATATCCTTCACAGGATACGCGTAGTCCCTTATGTAGAACCTTACGCGTAAAAGTTACGCGTAAGATTTCTCTTACGCATAACATGCTACGTGTAAGGTGATCCTTATGCGTAGATGGCAAATACCCTTGATTCTGAATTTTCACGCGTAATAAACCTGAAATAATTTCATCATAGCACCAATATTAACACATACATTCAGTTATTTTTCAGATCAAGTCATGAACACTAATAAAACAGTTACGCGTAAGAAGACTTATGCGTAAACCTAAACCCTAAGGCTCAATTTTTACGAGTAAGTAATCTAGCCATAGAAATTTCACCAAAATGATTCTGGGATGTCTAGGAAGCCTATTGAGTTGTTTTATCCAAGTTTTAACATCAAACTCTAAGTGAATCAAAAACACCCAATTCGTATGAACTAAAACCCTATAATTCAATTCTTTCACATTTAATGTTACTGGGCAAGTTCTAAACATGGATATGATCAATTCATCACATAAACAACACCTTATAAGCAACTAATTAACCAGAAACACTCACACAAGAAAATACCCAATTCACGCATAAACCCTAATATTTCAAATTCAATCAATTCGTGTTTCTGGGTGCGTTTTGATGATGGAAATGGTTTCAAAGTGATTAATTAAACATTTTAACACTATCATTGTTAGGTCACCATATTTGTAACACAAGCATCAATATGAAGAAGTAGAGAAGAAGAGAAGGCGGATGAACATACACACACTTACGCGTAGGACTATGTGAAAGATTATGCTTAAGAGTAAATGTAAATGTGAACAACCAACCTTCAATAGAAGGTTTACAAGACTATTTATAAGAGGGAACTAGGGCAACACTCCAAGTTCCCATCCTTTTCTTTATTGGGCTTGGCCTAGGCTTATGGGCCTTCTACATAAGCCTAAGCTTAATAACAAACATAAAGGCCATATTAAGCTAACTATTACATATGAATCACTAACACTTGAATTAAGGTTTAGGAGTGATTCCAACAATCTCCTCCTAAGTGTTGGTGATGAATGAGTGATAACGATTTAGGTGCTGATGTAATAGTAGCTTTGACGTCTTCTGACATTCTTCTTTCTTGTGAGAAGAAGTGTTTTGATTCGAACAATCTCCCCATTGTAGAGAAATTGTTTCCTTTGAAGTACTCTGCTTTGACGTCATCTTTGTTCTTTGATCTTTGTTATTTGTGATGGTAGTGATAGTATGTTGTTGTTGTCTGCATCAGGTCAGCTTCGTTGCTCCAGTGTCTCCACGTCATTCTTCAACATGCTCACACGCTCTTTAACGTTGGATTACAGTACTGATGAAGTTCTCTTAGTCTTTAACTTTGTAGATTCTTTGACTTGAAGAAGAATCATTCAGACTTTTGTGTTGCATTTTGATAGAACTTCCATTAGTGATGTTGTTGGTATGAGCATGTGAAGAATCTACACGATCACTCCGCTCCAGAGCTTCCATAAGAGGAAAACATACACACGGTTAGTAATAAGCGGATTCCGGCACTTACAAGTTTGAATTTCGAGGGTGTTAACAGCATAGTGTGAAAACACATCTCTAATTCTCACAAAGGCCGTTCCTGAACTGGAGTCCCACAAGTGAGATAACACGATGTACCGAAGTACACTTACAATTCAGATGAGTCGCTGAGGTACACCGAAGCATCACCTCACGACTGTAGACATTTTGAGACACACTAAGCGTAATCCACGGGGAGTTACCGAAGTGACCTGCTGTCAGGGCTGTTAGATGTTGACCCTGGCAGGAGTTTCCATTCAATCACTGAGGATCACAATAGTGAACCTCTCATAAATGTTCTCGACAGATTGCTAGGATCTGTGTAGGACTCGATAACGTACCACTGTTGTTCTTATTGTTGAACAACAAGTGATGAAATGTCAAGTGTACCTAAGAGATCTTTTGATGAATCTCGTGTCTCTAGACTCAATAGTGCACTTTGGTTTTCCTGAGCGAAGACAAGGGAGAGGGTCTCCTTCTTCAATACCAGCAATCTCTAAGAGAAAGCCGATAGTTTACGTAGTGTTCCCTGTGAGAATGAAACAAGCTTCTGTTGGGAGAAGCTTGAGTGGCTAAGAAGGTTTAGTGCATGCGTCACTGGGTCCATGACGACTTTTAATCTTCAATACCGGTGTCACTAAGTGACAACCAGTAGTATATGAATTGAACCCGGTGCCTGCCCTAAGTTGAATAATTTGGAGGGCTATTTCTTTTCACCCTTTTCTTTGCATTTCTTTTTAATTCTTCAACTCCTTCTTTCTCCGATTCTCATTTTCTCCTTTTTATAATCATACCTAAGGACTTCTAATACTAACTATTGGTAGTGTCCTTGGGTAGATCCCTCCGGCTCTGGCGGATCATAGGACGTTTATTCCTAACCTTAATCACCTTATAACTCCATTGCCATGAAACCATTTTTCATGAAAATCTCTCAAAGTGGTTATGATTGAAAAACATTTTGTACCACTGTAAGAGTTTGATCATTTGCAGAAATACTGCCCCTCCACACGTGCTTAAGTGTTTAGACAAAAATCTGCATGGTGAGAGAAGAGTGCGCACTTTTGAATTGATCGACTCAAGATAGACAATTCCCCGAGGGACACGGTTACGTTGCATAGTTAAAGAGTTACATTGCCAGCTATTAGGTGACAACTAGCTCTAATAACTACCTTGAAGGTGTGGACAAACCTCGAAAGGTTGTCAAACCCATCAAAGTTCATGTTTATCAAGAGCTTCTCGAATAGGTACAATTTACTTGGATAAGTCTTTGGAAGACAAATCTTTTCAATGTATGACTGTTCAGATCCCGTCAATTCATGGGTTAAGTCTTTTCACACGACGATTCAATAGCAAATCAACATATTTCTTATCACAATAATTTTCTCCCCCTCAAAAATGGCATATATAAATGTTATTTTTGATAACGTTTTAATAATAAATATGACCATTTCGAGTTTTGTGGGAAGATTATCACGAAGAACAATTTTGTGAACAAAGTTTTTAGCAAATACTCCCCCTCAACAAGTAATACTAACTTTTGAGGTTTTGAAAACGTAAGGGGAAGTACTTGTTCTTTTGAGCAAAACCTTGAAAAATGAAAGGTTTGATAGGTTTTACTCAAAAGTAAGAAGCTTTCGCTCCTTTTATAAGGATTGTGGCACTAAAGCGTACCACAGGGTCCTTTCATTACAAGAACGGGTTGTACACTGTTATGTGTGCACAAGCCATAGTTATAAAATAATCACATATCCAAGTTAATATGAAATTGAGACAGTTTAAGAGGTACCAAGAATTTCAGGTAGGTCAGCAAGAACTCCAGGAATGCGAACTGGGCGTTGATATCCTGTGAGATTAATGCGAGGACGACCACCTACGAAGCTTTCCAATGTTCTGAATTGGTCCCTTCGAAACAACCTTTCATCAATCCGCTTGATGATTCTCTTCACATCCCGTCTTTCCTGAGAATTCCATCTCTTTTGTGACCCAATGCCTTGTTGAATCGCTTTTAACCGATAAGCTAGTCCATCCCTGACATGCTTCAATGTTGAATCACCAAACTTATGAAGCTTTGTACACGCCATCAAGCAGTTGCGGTGTAGTTCAATGCGGTAGACTACTCCAAAGGGTTTGCTGATGAGAGTGTATTGAGGAAGATGGTTTATGTCAGGAAGTTCTAGCTGAGGTTTGGTGAAGTTGACACGTGTCTGATACGACTCCACAGCAAGTTGTAGATCTTCTACACGTTCCTGGATCACTATGCTTCTGATGAAGATGAGCAAGGACTTGATGTATTCACGTTGAATTTCAGTCGAGAATTGTCTCATTCTTCCCTGTACTTTGGCCAGATACAGATCTTCAATATCATTGAGAGACAAGTTCTGAAAGTCCGCTTCACAGAATTCATAGTCCTCTTCGTCTTGTCTCTTGACCACGATTGTCTTGAGAAATGTGTAGTCCCATTTAGACGAGAGAGTGACATGCTTAACAGCAACGATCCCTTTATCACTAAACACTTCATGTGGAGACCTTCGAACCTGACAGCTTTTGTAGTAGATTCTTCGGCGTTCAGGCCAATGGTGAATCCCATACATTGCATCAATGTCATACTGATCCACTCTGTTGTTGAACATGTGGGTAGCCTTTTCTTCGATGGCAATGCAGTTGGAGTATATGGCTGCCGGGAACGGAAGTGTAAGTGATGTAGCGTATTTCTTTGACACATCGCTACCATGTAGAAGAAATTCCAGGTTGTTGTTGAAGAAGTATCAAAATGGAATCTGAGGTTGATCTGGTCGACCAATGGTAGGTAGAGGTTTGGTCCAATCTATGTAGTATGGAGCGTTGTCTTTTCTGGTGTAGTCGATGTTTGCTTCAGGGTTGAGCCAATCAACGTTGTTAGACATGGCTCGTGCTATGTTTTCAAGGTGATATTCAACTTCAATAGCACTTTCCGAGCTGTCTTTGAGTATTTGAAAGGCTTCATTCTTGATTCGTTTCAACTCTGATTTCGTCATCTTCTTCACTCGGAACTTTTCTTGCAGTAACTTTGCATGCTCCAACGTACTACCTTCTACCATATCTTGGTCATCAATTAATGCGGGTGTAGCAGCAACAAGTGTGGAGAACCAATCATACTCGGTGTCGTCATCGTCAAGCCATGAGACGACATCAGCCTTGGGAGTCTTCTTCTTTTTCTTAGGCTTTGATGAGGATGATGGTTTCTTTGTTGTTGAAGCGGGAGAGGTGGGTTGTTGTTGTTGGGGCTCAGGGACTTCCTCATCGTCACCACCAGTGTACTCGAAGTGATCACCGGTTTTTTCTGTCTGGGGTGGTAACTCAGAATCCTGAGGTTTATCAGTGGAAGAGCGTTGAGGAGATCGTCTTGGTGGTGTACTCCTTCAGGGTGGTGGTGGCATAGATGATGGTTCACCAGACTGCTTGGGACGTTTAGGCTCATCATTTTTATCCTTATCCTTATCTTCATCGTCTCTTGGACGTTTAGGCCTTTGAGCTTCTTCTCTGCATGCTGATTTGAGTTGGTATTCTAGCAATGCTTCAAACAATTTACCTTCGTAAGAAGTAAATGTTGCAGATCGTTTCGACATTTGGGATACCAGCCTGGAAACCAATTCAGCATCTGAGAATATTATGGGATCAACTGGATTGATGTTTACTTGCATAGGTGTTGATCTCATAGTTTGCTTGGCCAAATGCAATAGTTTCGGATAGAGTTGTTTGGTGTACATTTCTCTTGTCATACCAGGAACGATGTCAAGAAGGAACTTGTGAGTGTAACCTTTGATCATCTCGTTCATTTCCCCTTGAGGATCACGTTGCATGAACTTCTGGATGTACTCCCTTTCAGCTGACATCTTGTCATTCTCGTCATGAAGATACTGGACCTGGTCAGCGAGAAAATTCAGCTTTTTGTAGAGCGCGTCTTTCTTCTTGACCTGCTTAACAGCTTTAACGATTCTTGTCTTTGCCCGAGAAATCCAAGAGTCTGTTGGTTTCTTCACAGATTTGGATGTGGATTTGGTTGATCTTCTGGATGGTGGTGGTGAAGAGTGAGAGGATGAATCTGATGATGAAGAGTCATGAGGAGGTTCAGGGTCCTTAGGAGGTTCAGAAGTTTTCTCCTTGGAACGATTTGGACTGTTGAGAAGAAAATCATCATAGTTCACTTCGTCATCTTGATCAGTTTTAGCCTTTTCTTCAGCCTGAATCCTAGCTTCTTCATCTGCTTTAGCTTGAGCTGCGGCCTCTGCATCAGCTTTTGCTTGAGCTGCAGCTTCTTCATCAGCTTTTTCTTTCTCTGACTTCTCAGATTCTAGTTTCTCAATGTCATACTCAATAGAATCCTCCAGTTGCTGTTGTTGTTGCTCAAGAGTGGTGGCACCAGTTCCCTTATCGGGTTGATTAACCGCATCAGGAATTGGTGTTGGTTGAACTCCACCACTTGACCCTCCGGGGCCACCCATTTGATCCTTTGCAAACTCTTTCGCAACGTGTTGGAGTCTAATAATTTTGAACTTCCTCCTGTAATCAGTATCCAGAGGCTCTTCATCAGAGCTTTCTTCTTCGTGCTCAATCACTGGAGTCTTTCCTTTATCACCTTTGGGACTTGAAGGCTTTGTGGCTGTTTGAGTGTCATCTTTGACTGTTTCAGAGTAAGTTATCTCTTCTTCTGATTCAGTTTCCTCAGAGCTTTCATCCTTTAGCTTTTGTTGCGGTTTAGGCTTGGGAATAGGAATGGCTTCCTTAGAGGGAACTTTCCTTTTGAGTGCAGGTTTCCTCTTATGGAACTTTCTTTGACTCTCAGTGCTTGTTATGCTTCCTGCACTGCCTCTCCTTGTTGTCCTAGTAGGTGTACCGGAGGACTTTTCATCAAGGAAGCCAACTTTGTTCTCTTCTACTGCTACCAGATACCTTTTGTAAGAGTAGAGCTTTTTGACTTCATCAGTTAGAAGGTGATCTGGCAACACCGCACCCTGTTTCTTTGTTGTCGATTCCTTAAATCTGACTGTGAGTGTAGGCTCATACAACATGAAGTGATGGTTTGGGTCGTCGAGTCTCAAGGGAATATCAGGATTTAACCCAAGAGCTCTCTGGATCAACAGTTTTGTGTATCTGATGTATGGGATCTTGGTGCCTCGCTTTTTGAGGAAAGACATCATGTCATCCCATATCAGAGCTTCAACTTCGATATGTTTCATGTTGACCAAAGCCCAAAAAATCTGTAGTTCCATGAGCTTGGGATGCTCATAACCACTATCCCGTCCAGAAACAGATTTGGTGATGATGATGTAGAGGGTTCTCCATGGCTGAGGAATATTCTTAAGATCCACGTGTGAATGCTTTGAGATTACTCCTGTAGCTTCGTCATAGCCAATGTCAATCATGAACTAGAGAACGACCTCTTCAGAAGGTGTAGCGTTGTACTCAGTTGGTTCAATGACAGGAATGAGGAGAATAGCCCGCAAGTCTGCTGGTGTGATGGTGACTTGCTTGTGAATGAGAATCACAGTCACAGCATTTTGCCCTTTGAGCTGCTTCATTGTGTGCCAGAATTTCTGTATGTAGATCTCCGGAACTGTGGCAGAGTTGGTGAGCATATTCTGATAAGAATGATTCTTCAGAATATCCACAGCAATTAAGCAAGAAGACTCTGAGCATGTGAGGGTATCAAAATCAACACGAAGGTTGTTCTTTCCAATCTTCATCGGATAACCATTTGGGAAGATATCAGCAACGGTGAGAACATTTGGTGCATCCACATTCTGCATTTGAGCGTCCATGTCGTGATCTGAAAGATATTTAGCCAAAAGAACCAACATATCGAAAAACATTATATTAGTCAACAGATGGTTTTCTTGTCTAATTATTGAATGTGATATGTCGATGATTGTTACGAGTCCAATGTCACTTGTTTGTCCAATAGTCCAATGACGTCGTGATAAGTTTCGTGAGTTGATTAACTTTAAGTTTTAAAGTCCATGTTTTCACTTGTTTTTCACAATTTGTTAAACATTTAAGCTTATAGTGACATTATTGGTTTCGTGGCGTTATGATTTATTTATTTACAAGTTTGCACGCGTAACAATTCATAATTAAGGTTAAACAAGGCTTAGGCGTAGAAATGGCAAGCTTATGCGTAAACATGAATGATATATGCGTAACCGTAAGCTTATGCGTAGGTTCTTGACTTACGCGTAAGAAATATTACGCGTAGGAAAAGGGGACCTGCGTAGAGCTTACGCATAAGCATATATGGAACCTTACGCGTAAGGCTTACTCGTAAGAGTCAACCTTATGCGTAGAGGTCACTGTTTACGCATATCCTTCACAGGATACGCGTAGTCCCTTATGTAGAACCTTACGCGTAAATGTTACGCGTAGGATTTCTCTTACGCATAACATGCTACGCGTAAGGTGATCCTTATGCGTAGATGTCAAACAACCTTGATTCTGAGTTTTCACGTGTAACAAACCTGAAATAAGATCATCATAGCACCAATTATTAACACATACATTCATTTTCTAACATTTTTAATCACGAACACTCAGACAAACAGTTAGGCGTAGAACATATTACGCGTAAACCTAAACCCTAGGATTCAAGAATTACGCTTAAGCAATTTAGCCATAGGATTTGCACCAAAATGATTCTGGTAAGTCTAAGAAGCATAGTGAGATGTTTTGTCCAAGTTTTAACAACAAATTCTAAGCGAATCGAAAACACCCAAATATCAAGAACATAAACCCTAACTTCTAATTAACTAGCAATTAGTGTTTCTGGGTTGATTCTAATCATGGATATAGTCAATTCATCATGTAAACAACCTCACATAACAATCTTTTTAATCAGAAACCCTCATAAATAAGAATACCCAAATTAATGCATAAACCCTAGTTTTCAAAAAAATCATTCAATACGTGTATCTGGGTGTGTATTAGTGATGAAAATGTGATCATTGATGTTAGAGAAACGTTTTGACACTATCATTTTAACCATAAACACACAAATTTGATTATGTGTTCATACGCTTATGCGTAGAACACAAAATCATCCATATACAAAATTCTAACCGTTGGATTCGTTTGAAATTCAAAACCAATGTTTGTAATCATGTTAGAAACATAAAACCACTTACAGTTTGATGATTAAAAACACGGATTAGAAGAATGATTATTAGGCGTAGGATATGGTTGGTGGGATATTAAATGTGATGAGTAAATGAGTTAAGGTGGTTGTTTTATTAAAATAACTTTGAGTTTATGACAGTTTTAGTCCCTCCACCTTAACCATTTTCATCCAATGCCCATAACTTCCATTTTGGTTACCAAACGAAGGATATTTGGAAAGAAATTTAGACGACACTCTCCCTCGACTTAAGAAATAATGAAAGTTTATAAATTTTAGTCCGAGGAGTGTCAGAAAAACAGAAATGTGACCACCATTATTAAAGAAACAACCGGGATAAGATAACATGCAAGTACAAGGTTTTATGAAACTGAAATATTTGTTTTCTCCCCCTCAACACTTGATCGAAAAAATACTAAATTTTGAAAGATTAAAGTGTTGACGGAAGATATGTACTTGCCATGTGAAAAGAAATATAGATAGAAGACTATTTTTTGTTGTTTTATCAGGTTTTGTATTTTTGTATTTTGTTTTTGAAAAATATTTACAAAAGAGGTTTTGGTGTTTGACTGGTTTTTAAGAATGTTTTAAGAGTTCATCCAGTTCCTCTTGAGTCAAACACCGCATACCAATCCGGTGGACCAACTCATTAAACCTAGCAGGAGGTAAGGCTTTGGTGAGGAGATCTGCCAATTGGTATTCTGTACCCACAAAGTATAATTCAACTGTACCCTGTTCCACGTGGTCTTTGATGATATGATATCGAAGATCGATGTGCTTTGATTTCGAATGTTGTACTGAGTTGCACGAGATCGCAATGGCACTCCGATTGTCGCAGTACATCGGGATTTTGTCAAACACGTAACCATAGTCTTTGAGTTGTGTTCTCATCCAAATGACTTGAGCACAACACGCCGACATGGCTACATATTCTGCTTCTGTTGAGGAGAGCGATGTACAATCCTGCTTCTTCGATTGCCATGACACCAGTGTATCACCAAGAAATTGTAGTGCTCCTGAAGTACTTTTCCGTGAATCTAAGCATCCTACGTGATCAGCGTCTAAAAAATCTATTAGTTCAAAACCAGAATCCTTCGGATACCAGATCCCCAAGTTAATGGTTCCCTTGATGTATTGGAGGATTCTTTTAGCCTCAGAGAGGTGGGTTTCAGTTGGTCTCGACTGATAACGGGAGCAAAGATATACGGCAAACACAATATCAGGCCTGCTTGCTGTTAGATACATGAGAGACCCAATAATACTTCGGTATTTGGTAGGGTCCACCAATTTCCCATGTAAATCAGCATCTAGTTTCTTGGTATGAGCCATTGGTGTGGCATAGGTGTCACAGTTTTGCATTCCAAATTTGTTTAACAATTCAAGGGCATATTTGGACTGACTCAAGAAAATACCACGGTGTGATTGATGAACTTGCATTCCTAGAAAGAATGTGAGTTCACCAATCATTGACATTTCAAAATGTTTTGTCATTAATTTTGCAAAAGCATTTAAGTATTTTAAATGTGTTGACCCAAAAATGATGTCATCCACATAGATTTGAACGATTAAGATGTAAGCCCCGTGATATTGTATGAAGAGTGTAGGATCGACTGAACCTTTGGTAAATTTATTGGCAATGAGGAAGGATGATAACTTATCGTACCACGCCCGAGGAGCTTGTTTGAGACCATACAGAGCTTTGTTCAGTTTGTAGACATGGTTCGGGAACTCGGGATCAACGAATCCTTCTGGCTGGCTGACATAAACTGTTTCTTTTAGTTGCCCATTCAGAAAAGCAGTTTTGACGTCCACTTGAAAGACCGTTATGTTCATATGAGCCGCGAACGCGAGAAAAATCCGAACAGCCTCAAGACGAGCAACCGAAGCGAATCATTCTTCAAAGTCAATACCCTCTTCCTGTCTACAACCCTTAGCCACTAGGCGTGACTTATTTCTGATTACGTTCCCTTCAGCATCCAACTTGTTCTTCCAAATCCATTTGAGTCCAATGACGTAGACCCTTGTTGGTCTTTCAACCAGTTCCCATACTTCAAGACGTTTGAATTGGTTGAGTTCTTCTTGCATGGATTCAATCCAGTTGTCTTTTGTCATTGCGTCTTTAATGTTTTTAGGTTCAGATTGGCAGACAGTGAGAGCATAAATTCAATATTCACCATCTGTGTGAAGACGTTGTCTTGTAACGACTGGTTGATTCGGGTTGCCAATAATATTCTCTAGAGGATGGTCTTTTATCCAACGATGTGTAGAGGGTTGATGTTGGTATACATTGTGCAGATTTTGAGGATTCAAATGGTTTGTTGAGGATTCCGCGACATCAGGTGCAGCAGTTTCATTGGAAAACGGGTTAAAGAACGCATTTGGATCAAAATCTGCAGGTGGGGGTACTTCATTAAGAACATCAGCAGCTGGTTCAGCGTCGTTGGAAGCAGTTTGTTCAACTGTTGTTGTAGAGTCAACTGGTGGTGCTTCTTCAACAGTAGTTGTTGTAGCAGGTGTATCAGGTATAAGAGTATGATCAGGTTGAGCAGCGGAAACAGCAGATACACCTGGAGCACGTTCATCAATGTCATCACTAAACAACGGAGCAAATAGCGTTTCCATTTGTTGACGAGTAAGCTGGGGGCTTAGTTCAGCTGATGATGGGGTTTGAGGGAAGTTTAAACGGTTGTGACCGGGTTCCAAGCTGTTATGCTCAGAAGCCATCTCTGTAAGTTCATCAAAATTAGCATGAATGGTTTCCATAACCTGCTTTGTACGACGATTCCAGATCCGGAAACCCTTAGAATTTTCATAATATCCTATAAAGACTCCAATGTCAGCTTTGGCTTTGAGCTTTCCAAAGTCATCAAGATCATTATTTGGGTAGCAAAGGGATCCAAATACATGAAAGTGTTTGAGATTCGGTTTATGGTTGTGGATAAGCTCAAAAGGTGTTTTGTTGTGGCGTTTTGTAATCATTGAACGATTTTGAGTATAGCATGCAGTTGATACAGCTTCTGCCCACAAGTAATCTGGAAGTTTAACATTGATTAACATTGTACTTGCAGCTTCCACTAACGTACGGTTTCGTCTTTCAACAACTCCGTTTTGTTCTGGTGTACGTGCAATAGATGTCTGATGCTCAATTCCCACTTTCTCATAAAATTCTCGAAGAGTTTGGTTCACAAATTCAGTTCCTTTGTCTGTTCTGATTTGTCGGACGGTGTTCCAGAGCTGAACTTGAATTTTTGTGAGAAAGGTGATGATCATCTGTGGAGCTTGATCTTTACTTCGAAGAAAGTAGACCCAAGTCCATCGTGAGTAGTCATCGACAATTACCAAGATGTAGCGTTTGCCATTAATCGTTTGCACGCGCATCGGGCCACACAAATCCATGTGAAGAAGATGAAGCACATGTTGAGAGCTGTGTTCCACCTTTGAAGGGAAATGAGCACGAGTGATTTTCCCTTGTTCACAAGCTGAGCATAGGTGATCTTTGAAATATCGGAATCTCGGGAGACCTTCAACAAGTTTGTGTCGAGCAAGGTTGGTGATGGTTTGAAAGTTTAAATGTGAGAGACGAAGGTGCCATAGCCAGGATTTTGTTGATGTTGCCTTTGAAAGTAGACAGATGGGAGATGAAGCAACCATGTCTTGCATTGAGATTGTGTATAGACTAGAATTGCGAGAGCCAGACATTAGATCGTTTCCTTGTAGATCACGAATCAAACAAGTTTTCTCCCGAAAAGCAACTTCCAAATCTCCATCACAGAATTGACCAACTGAAAAGAGATTGTGACCGAGGCCTTCCACATAATAAACCCTGCTAATTTCGATATTGCCATTGATATAATCTCCGTTGCCCATGATTGCGGCGAAGTGATCATTCCCGAATCTGACAGTGCCAATGAACTTTGCAATAAAGTTTGATAACAGTTTAAGATTGCCTGTAATGTGTCGGGAACATCCGCTATCAACAATCCAAAGGATGATCTGTATCACTTGCATTACACACAGACGACACAGATGGAATAGAAGTAGATGTGGAACCCGAAGTGTTAGAGGGTTCCGAAGCAGTTATAGTAGAAATACACACATCAATGACTTTAGGCATCCATTTAAATCCTAGTGTATTATGTATCCATTTCTGCCATCTCCAACTAGTCTTAGCTTTAGTCTTAGTGAATGCACTAGGTGGTACTACATTCCTTGGAGGTGATACTGGAACTACAGGGACATCAATGCGTTTCTTAGAATCTAAGGAGGGCGTTTACCAAGCACAGACTTAGAAGCATTAGTGGGCCTAGAGGTATTCCGATTCTTAGGATTCCTTAAACGAGACAAGATAGCTCTAGCAGCACATTTGTCATGACAATCAGAAAGCATACTTTTACGACAAATAACACAATAAGCATCAGACTGAATATCAAAAGTACTTAAAGGTTTAGCATTCGTTACAACACTTTTTCCATTACATTTGTCAGACGCAATATCTAAAGTGGGTGCAACTTGAGTCTTATTCAAAGTCCTAGGGTGTTCTTATACTTCAGCATTCTTTATTGATCTTTTCTTAAGTCGCAACTTCCTATTCTTCCTTGTATTGCTCCTAGGCTGTGAAGTGCAGACGTTTGGAAAAGAGGCAACTAGTCCTGTTTCAGTAGAGGGAAGCAC
This sequence comes from Chrysanthemum seticuspe, assembly GCA_019973895.1. Classification (NCBI taxonomy): domain Eukaryota; kingdom Viridiplantae; phylum Streptophyta; class Magnoliopsida; order Asterales; family Asteraceae; genus Chrysanthemum; species Chrysanthemum seticuspe. The sequence continues at coordinate 146,742,619 of BPTQ01000008.1, read as the reverse complement.
ATTAGTATCTTGTGTTTTGTCAGTAGGCAATCTGGGCTCACGTTTGCTAAGTGTTACTGGTGCAATTCTCTTAATGATGCTAGGCTGAACTTGTTCGTACTTTCCTAACATCTCCCTTAACTTAATGATAGTGTGCCCCAAATCTTGATTTTCAGAACGAAGATTTCCAGAAAAATTCATGACTTCTTTAGTGGGTGCAAGATAATGATCAAGTTCGTTTGATGCTTCATTACGAGTCTGTTTGAGTAAATCAAATATGACACCATATTCCTTTTTAACGGTTGCAAGTTCTTGTTCATATTTTTAGAGTTGACATTTCAAAGACACGTTTTGATCATCCAGTTGCTCAATTTTAGGATTAAATGTTTTTGATTGCAACTGGTGGATTTTGTTTTGCAAAGCAAGTTCACGATTTTTACAATCTTTTTGACACCATTGAAGACGACGTTTTGAATTTGAAAGTTCGTTTAACAGTCGTTCATTTTCAGCTTTTAAAGACTCGATCTGATGCACATTATCAGTATTCACAACAATATCAACAGAGTCAACAGAATTAGCAGAGATATGATCAGATGCATATGCAACAGATTGTAATACAACAAGATTATTGATATCAGCACATATAACATCTTCCGAGAGTCGATCAACATCTTTTCTCAACAATTTCTTTTTTCGTTTAGTATTTGAAATCGATGTTTCTGTTTTCTCGAAAACTGTTTTCATGAGACCGAGTTCCTTGTGAAAATCCCTTTCCCAATATAGTGCACAAGTTTTCAAATTTTTTACATGGGGTAAAAGTCTTTTCTGAAGAATGTCTCTATGTTATCGCGCCATTGGCGATTGAAAATGTTCAACTTTTATTTCAGAATGAAATTCAATCTCACGTTCCAAAATTTTGAGGTCAGATAAGAAAGTGTCAAAATATTTGATAACACGACAACTTTCGGCTTTTGTTTTAACTTCACTAAGTGAAGGTAAAGGACCATTAATTTGTGCACCATTGGGTTTGGGACTAGCTTCAGAAACTGGTGTGATAACAAAAGGTTTGTTAGAAGTATCTTGTTGTGTGACAAAAGTTACGCCTTTTGAATAGTTAAATGGTTTGTTATAAACGACATTTTCCATTTTTGACCGACTCTCGTCATCTGCATCTAATTCCTCTATACGATTATATTCAACAACAGTCATAATTGAATCATCAATTCTATGTTCTGCACTGTAAACTTCAGGATTTGGTTTGAATGCTCTGTTTGAAAACTTAGGTTTATAATCAGCAAGAATTGGTCCATATCCATTTGGATTTGGTTTAAAAGTAAACTTTTGAATAGTTGTGATTGACTCACCATGTTTATAAACAACATTTCGAAACTCTTTGATTTTGTGTTGTAAGTCGACAATTTCTTCAAGATAGTTATCTATTCGTTTCGTGGAATACTGTTTGTACTCAGAGAACTGTTTTTGACAATTTAACAACTCAGCTTCGGCTTTTTGAGTTTCCAAAGTAAGAGCGGTAAGTTATTGTTTATGTTCATGTTTCAGTTGTTCGATTTGAGACAACAAAGAATTCTTGGATGCGGCTAGATCACGTATCTGTCGTTCTAATGATTTTTCGTTTTGATGAGATTTAGCAAAAGCGACTTCAAACCTTTCTTCTCGTTTCTCTTGAGTTTTGAAAATAATGATTTGTCGAATTAAGCATTCATTATCCCTAATTAACAGTGCATTTTTCTCTTTTAATTTCGTGCAAATTTCCAAACGAGAGTGTTGGTCTTTAATTAAGGTCAGGAGCTCAATTTCTCTATTAGACAGAAGCTCATTTTGTTCAACGGGAGTCTCAACATGATCATTATTTAGATCCTCAAGTATAATCACGGAGTCAACTTGATTATCAATATTAACCAAAAGGTTATCTTGATCGTCAAATATAACTACGGGATCTATTTGATAATCATCGGAATGAGATGTGGATGGCTCATGTTGAACACTCTGATCCTTGTCAGATGGAGAAATTGGCGGAGATATCAGATCAGTGATGAGTATATTGTGTTCCGGTACCTGAGAGAAGCCATCAGTGTCATACACTGGGCCTGTGTCACTCATGTGTAGAGCTTGCATTTGTGCCATCAACATCACTGCTGCATTAGCCTGCAAGTCCTCCATATCATCATCAGAATCTGCATCTGCCATAAAGCTCTGTTCCTTGTTGGTAAGAGTTCCACCAGCTTCATCCTTAAGAGCCAAGAGCAACGCCTCTTTGTGATAAGCACTGCCCCTTGTCCTCGGTTTAGGACATGCATTAGCCAGGTGACCCTTCTCATTGCAGTTATAACAACGAAGACCATTAACCCCATTCTGAGCATTCCCCTGTTCAACCACTTGACCCCTTTGTTGTTGCGGAGCACCCATGTTATTCCTTCCAATAGCATTAAACCCTTGACCACCTCCCATCTGACGACCATAACCACGATTTTGAACTTCAACGCGTCCATTGTTCACAACAACTTGATTCCTTGTGTTTGATGAGGAACGAATGCGATTGTTGGATTTGTTTGTATACCGACCGAAGGCTTTAGCAATCATAACAAATCCTTGTTGCAATTCATCGAAAGCATCGGAGTCCTCATCAGCTTCACTGTAAAGTGCTTAAGCATTGTGGTTGTTGTATAGAACCAATTAAGTTTGTTGAGGTTGTTGCTGTGACTGATCATATGGTGTGATGGTTGCAGTTGGTTGAGGAGCGGGTTGAGGAGCTGTTTGAGGAGGAAGACTAGTTCGAGCCCACAAAGCAAGTTGTTAAGTATCAGGAATTGACTGTGAAGTCGGGAGTCCACGGATAGTCCTTTCTTTGTCAACTTCTTTTTGGTGAGGCTTCAAATAGTCGTACAACAATCCGTATGTAGCATGATGAAGATTCTTAGCTTGACGGAGAAAAATGACATACTTCTCCCATTCCGGACCAAGACTACTTAGGAACTTAGTGTTGCCAGCAATTCGTGGCATGATGATGTTATGTTTGTCCAAATCATTAATGATATCTGAAAAACGATGATGATATGACTCTAATGTCTCTACGGGTTCAATCATGAAGTGTTCATAAGCCAAGTAGATTTTGGATTCCATGTCTTCCTGATTGAGTGTTGTGCCTTCCATTAGTAGATGAATATGTTCCCACATTGCTTTAGCTGTCTTTTGAGCATCAACACTTCGAAGGATCGGATTGGGTAGTCCCAAAAGGATGTATTGCATTGCTAGTTCATCGGCTTCAAAGTGTAGAAGTTCATCACCAGTGAGGTCTGAGATAGTTGCAATGTTGGTGACAGCATCTCTTGGTGGATTGGCATCTGGATCTGCGGGTGTAATAACAATAGGCATCTGAAATGGACCTTCCATAATGACCTTCTTTAAGAACTTTCCATGTGGCTTCTTTAGATCACAAAACCTAAAGAACCTTATCACCCATTGATCATAATTACCGGGAGTGAGCATTGGAGGTCTATCAAGTGAGCCAGCTTCATGAATTGATTGTTGGCTACTTAAGGCTTCACACATCTTGCCAAACCACGTCGGTTCCTTCATAGTATTCCTAGATGGATGTTGATTGTAGAAGTTTGTGTAAGGTTGTACTTGAAGACTAGGTGGTGGTTGAACCATTTGTTGTGGTGGAATTGCTCCAAGTTGTGGAGTATATTGTTGATTAAATTGTTGTTGATAAATTTGTTGTTGATGATTAAATTGTTGATGTTGTGGACTTAGTTGTTGTTGTTGTTGTTGATGATAAGTGTAAGGAAAATAGTTAGAGTATGGTGGTTGTGACATGTTGAAAACTTGTGTTGTTAAATGGATCTTTGTAGTCGAATGAACCGTTGTTGATGAAGTATCCTTAGGCGTAGAAATCACAGAAAAGAAAAGTACCACTTATGCGTAAAAACACCAAAGTTACGCGTAACAGCAATAGTTACGCGTAGGATTAGCTTACGCGTAAGAGATGAGAAAAACACTAAAGTTATGCGTAAACAGAAAGTTAAGCGTAGAAAACTTAGGCGTAGGATTACCTTATGCGTAAGACAGAGCTTATGCGTAAGAAGAATCTTATGCGTAATGAGTTCTACGCGTAAGCTTAAGCTTATGCGTAAATTTAGGGTTTTACCCAAAAGATCTTTTACACTATCACAGTGCAAAAGATATCCAAAGTCGAAGTGTTTTCAGGCTTATCCAAGCAAGAAAAACACTGAGTAATCCACGAAACTGAAGATCAAACCAAGGAAAAGTTACGCGTAAGATTAGGGTTTTACTTACGCGTAAAAATTAGCCAAAAGTGATTTCTGCCAACTGATGTTTCCAAACCAGATTTTTGTGATGAGAGAGCTTCAATAACACCAAAATAACACAAAAATGTGAAACTTGATGATCCAAAGCTTTAAAAACACGTTACGCGTAGAAAGTATCCCACGTATAAAATCAAGCTTAAAAACAATGATCTATGCGTAAAGTTTAAAACTTTTTGCCAAAAACAGATATTTTAACGCCTTAAAACGTTGAAAGTACAAGAATCTTGGATTGAAAAGTGTAAAAAATGAGTTTTTAAGCGTAACAAAGTATGAACTGTTTTACGCGTAAGACCACAAAAACTTCAAAAACAAAATATGTTCACCCAACTATTTGGCGAATGATACCACTGTTAGGTCACCATATTTGTAACACAAGCATCAATATGAAGAAGTAGATAAGAAGAGAAGGCGGATGAACACACACACACTTACGTGTAGGACTATGTGAAAGATTATGCTTAAGAGTAAATGTAAATGTGAACAACCAACCTTCAATAGAAGGTTTACAAGACTATTTATAGGAGGGAACTAGGGCAACACTCCAAGTTCCCATCCTTTTCCTTATTGGGCTTGGCCTAGGCTTATGGGCCTTCTACATAAGCCTAAGCTTAATAACAAACATAAAGGCCATATTAAGCTAACTATTACATATGAATCACTAACACTTGAATTAAGGTTTAGGAGTGATTCCAACAATCATATTAACCAAAAACACACACCATTGATTATGTGTTCATACGCTTATGCGTAGAACACAAGATCACTCATAAATGGAAATTTAACCGTTGGATTTAGAAACGATTTAAAACCCTTGTTTGTAATCATGTTAAGAACACAAAGCCACTTACAAAATGATGATCCAAAACATGGATTTGAAGCTCAAATTTTAGGCGTAGGATTTAGTAGTTGAAGTATTAAATGTGGTGAATAAATGACTTAGGTGGAAGTTTTATTAAAAATAACTTTGAGTTTTTGACACTTTCATTCCCTCCACCTTTGCCATTTACATCCAATGCCTTTTACTTCCATTTTGGTTACCAAACGAGTGATATTTTGGAAAGAAATTTGACGACACTCTCCCTCGACTTAAGAAATAATGAAGTTTTATAACTTTTAGTCCTAGGAGTGTCAGTAAACCAGAAAAGTGACCACCATTTAAGGAAACAACCGGGATAAAGTAACATGCAAGTACAAGGTTTTATGAAACTGGAAAATACTTGCATTCTCCCCTTCAACACTTGATCGAAAAAAATACTGAATTTTGAAAGAATAGAGTGTTGACGGAAGAAATGTACTTGCAATGTTAAAAGAGATATAGATAGAAGAATATTTTTGTAGTTTTATCTGATTTTATAATTTTGTATTTTGTTTTTGAAAAATATTTACAAAAGAGGTTTTGGTGTTTGACTGGTTTTTAAGAATGTTTTAAGAGTTCATCCAGTTCCTCTTGAGTCAAACATCGCATACCAATCTGGTGGACCAACTCATTAAACCTAGCAGGAGCTAAGGCTTTGGTGAGGAGATCTGCCAATTGGTATTCTGTACCCACAAAGTATAATTCAACAGTACCCTGTTCCACGTGATCCTTGATGAAATGATATCGAAGATCGATGTGCTTTGATTTCAAATGTTGAATTGAGTTGCACGAGATCGCAATAGCACTCCGATTGTCGCAGTACATCGGGGTTCTGTCAAATACATAACCATAGTCTTTGAGTTGTGTTCTCATCCAAATGACTTGAGCACAACACGCCGACATGGCTACATATTCTGCTTCTGTTGAGGACATCGATGTACAATCATGCTTCTTCGATTGCCATGACACCAGTTTATCACCAAGAAATTGTAATGCACCTGAAGTACTTTTCTGTGAATCTAAGCATCCTGCGTGGTCAGCGTCTGAAAAAGCTAGTAGTTCAAAACCAGAATCCTTCGGATACCAGATCCCCAAATTAATGGTTCCCTTGATGTATCGGAGGATTCTTTTAGCCTTTGAGAGGTGGGTTTCAGTTGGTCTAGACTGATAACGGGAGCAGAGATATACGGCAAAAACAATGTCAGGCCTGCTGGTTGTTAGATACATGAGAGACCCAATGATACTACGGTATTTGGTAGGGTCCACCAATTTCCCATGTAAATCAGCATCAAGCTTCTTGGTGTGAGCCATTGGTGTGTCATAGGTGTCACAGTTTTGCATTCCAAATTTGTTTAACAGATCAAGGGCATATTTGGACTGACTCAAGAAAATACCACGGGGTGATTGATGAACTTGCAGTCCTAGAAAGAACGTAAGTTCACCCATCATGGACATTTCAAAATGTTTCTTCATTAGTTTTGCAAAAGCGATTGAGTACTTTTTATATGTTGACCCAAAAATGATGTCATCTACGTAAATTTGAACAATTAAAATATGTGCCCCGTGATATTGAATGAAAAGAGTTGGGTCTACCGAACCTTTGGTGAAATTATTGGCAATGAGGAAAGATGATAACTTGTCGTACCACGCCCGAGGAGCTTGTTTGAGACCATACAGAGCTTTGTTCAGTTTGTAGACATGGTTCGGGAACTCGGGATCAACGAATCCTTCTGGCTGACTGACATAAACCGTTTCTTTTAGTTGCCCATTCAGAAAAGCAGTTTTGACGTCCATCTGAAAGACCGTTATATTCATATGAGCCGCGAACGCGAAAAAGATCCGAACAGCCTCAAGACGAGCAACCGGAGCGAATGATTCTTCAAAGTCAATACCCTCTTCCTGTTTATAACCCTTAGCCACCAGACGTGACTTGTTTCTAATTACGTTCCCTTCAGCATCTAATTTGTTCTTCCAAATCCATTTGAGACCAATGACGTAGACTCCTGTTGGTCTTTCAACCAGTTCCCATACTTCAAGACGTTTGAATTGGTTGAGTTCTTCTTGCATGGATTAAATCCAGTTGTCTTTTGTCATTGCGTCTTTAATGTTTTTAGGCTCAGATTGGCAGACAGTGAGTGCATAGATGCAATGTTCACCATCTGTGTGAAGACGTTGTCTCGTAATGACCGGTTGATTCGGGTTACCAATAATGTTCACAAGAGGATGGTCTTTGGTCCAACGATGTATAGAGGGTTGATGTTGGTATACATTGTGCAGATTTTAAGGATTCAAATGGCTTGTAGATGATTCCGCAACATCAGGTGCAGCAGTTTCATTAGCAAACGGGTTAAAGAACGCATTTGGATCAAAATCTGCAGGTGGGGGTACTTCATTAAGAACATCAGCAGCTGGTTCAGCGTCGTTGGAAGCAGTTTGTTCAACTGTTGTTGTAGAGTCAACTGGTGGTGCTTCTTCAACAGTAGTTGTTGTAGCAGGTGTATCAGGTATAAGAGTATGATCAGGTTTGAGCAGCGGAAACAACGGATACACCTGGAGCACGTTCATCAATGTCATCACTAAATAGCGGAGCAAATAGCTTTTCCATTTGTTGACGAGTAAGCTGGGGGCTTGGTTCAGCTGATGATGAGGTTTGAGGGAAGTTTAAACGGTTGTGACCGGGTTCCAAGCTGTTATGCTCAGAAGCCATTTCAGTAAGTTCATCGAAATTTGCATGAATCGTTTCCATAACCTGTTTTGTACGACGATTCCAGATCCGGAAACCCTTAGAATTTTCACAATATCCTATAAAGACTCTAATGTCAGCTTTGGCTTTAAGCTTTCCAAAGTCATCACGATCATTATTTGGGTAGCAAAGGGATCCAAATACATGAAAGTGTTTGAGATTCGGTTTATGGTTGTGGATAAGCTCAAAAGGTGTTTTGTTGTGGCGTTTTGTAATCATTGAACGATTTTGAGTATAGCATGCAGTTGATACAGCTTCTGCCCACAAGTAATCTGGAAGTTTAGCATTGATTAACATTGTTCTTGCAGCTTCCACTAACGTACGGTTTCGTCTTTCAACAACTCCGTTTTGTTCTGGTGTACGTGCAATAGATGTCTGATGCTCAATTCCCTCTTTCTCATAAAATTCTCGAAGAGTTTGGTTCACAAATTCAGTTCCTTTGTCTGTTCTGATTTGGCGGACGGTGTTCCGGAGCTGAACTTGAATTTTTGTGAGAAAGGTGATGATCATCTGTGGAGCTTGATCTTTACTTCGAAGAAAGTAGACCCAAGTCCATCGTGAGTAGTCATCGACAATTACCAAGATGTAGCGTTTTCCATTAATAGTTTGCACGCGCATCGGACCACACAAATCCATGTGAAGAAGATGAAGCACATGCTGAGAGCTGTGTTCCACCTTTGAAGGGAAATGAGCACGAGTGCTTTTCCCTTGTTCACAAGCTGAGCAAAGGTGATCTTTAGAATATCGGAATCTCGGGAGACCTTCAACAAGTTTGTGTCGAGCAAGGTTGGTGATGGTTTGAAAGTTTAAATGTGAGAGACGACGGTGACATAGCCAGGATTTTGTTGATGTTGCCTTTGAAAGTAGACAGATGGGAGATGAAGCAACCATGTGTTGCATTGAGATTGTGTACAGACTAGAATTGCGAGAGCCAGACATTAGATCGTTTCCTTGTAGATCACGAATGAAACAAGTTTTCTCTCGAAAAGCAACTTCCAAATCTCCATTACAGAATTGATCGACTGAAAAAAAATTGTGACCGAGGCCTTCCACATAATAAACCCTGCTAATTTCGATATTGCCATTGATATAATCTCCGTAGCCCATGATAGCTGCGAAGTGATCATTCCCGAATCTGACAGTGCCAATGAACTTTGCAATAAAGTTTGATAACAGTTTAAGATTGCCTGTCATGTGTCGGGAACATCCGCTATCAACAATCCAAAGGATAATTTGTATCACCTGCATTACACACAGACGACACAGAAGGAATAGAAGTAGATGTGGAACCCGAAGTGTTAGAGGGTTCCAAAGCAGTTATAGTAGAAATACACACATCAATGATTTTAGGCATCCATTTAAATCCTAGTGTATTATGTAACCATTTCTGCCATCTCCAACTAGTCTTAGCTTTAGTCTTAGTGAATGCACTAGGTGGTAATACATTCCTTGGAGGTGATACTGGAACTACGGTGACATCAATGCGTTTCTTAGAATCTAAAGAGGGCGGTTTACCAAGCACAGACTTAGAAGCATTAGTGGGCCTAGAGGTATTCCGATTCTTAGGATTCCTTAAACGAGACAAGATAGCTTTAGCAACACATTTGTCATGACAATCCGAAAGCATACTTTTACGACAAATAACACAAGAAGCATCAGACTGAATATCAAAAGTATTTAAAGGTTTAGCATTCGTTACAACACTTATTCCATTACATTTGTCAGATGAAATATCTAAAGTGGGTGCAACTTGAGTCTTATTAAAAGTCCTAGGGTGTTCTTCTACTTCAGCATTCTTTATTGTTCTTTTCTTAGGTCGCAACTTCCTATTCTTCCTTGTATTGCTCCTAGGCTGTGAAGTGCAGACGTTTGTAAAAGAGGCAACTATTCATGTTTCAGTAGAGAGAAGCACATTAGTATCTTGTGTTTTGTCAGTAGGCAATCTGGGTTCACGTTTGCTAAGTGTTACAGGTGCAATTTTCTTAATGATGCTAGGTTGAACTTGTTCATACTTTCCTAACATTTCCCTTAACTTAATGATAGTGTGCACCAAATCTTGATTTTCAGAACGAAGATTTCCAGAAAAATTCATGACTTCTTTAGTTTGTGCAAGATAATGATCAAGTTCATTTGATGCTTCATTACGAGTCTGTTTGAGTAAATCAAATATGACACCATATTCTTTTTTAACTTTTGCAAATTCTTGTTCATATTTTGAGATTTGACATTTCAAAGACACGTTTTGATCATCCAGTTGCTCAATTTTAGGATTAAACGTTTTTGATTTCAACTGGTGGATTTTGTTTTGCAAAGCAAGTTCACGATTTTGACAATCTTTTTGACACAATTGAAGACGACGTTTTGAATATGAAAGTTTGTTTAACAGTCGTTCATTTTCAGCTTTTAAAGACTCGATCTGATGCACATTATCAATATTCTCAACAATATCAACAGAATCAGCAGAGATATGATCAGATGCATATGCAACAGATTGTAATAAAACAAGATTATTGATATCAGCACAGATAACATCTTCCAAGAGTCGATCAACATCTTTTCTCAACAATTTCTTTTTACGTTTAGTATTTGAAATCGATGTTTCTGTTTTCTCGAAAACTGTTTTCATGAGACCAAGTTCCTTGTGAAAATCCCTTTCCCAATATAGTGCACAAGTTTTTAAATTTTTGACATGGGGTAAAATTCGTTTCTGAAGAATATCTCTTTGTTCTCGCGCCATTGGCGATTGAAAATGTTCAACTTTTATTTCAGAATGAAATTCAATCTCACGTTCCAAAATTTTGAGGTCAGATAAGAAAGTGTCAAAATATTTGATAACACGACAACTTTCGGCTTTTGTTTTAACTTCACTAAGTGAAGGTAAAGGACCATTAATTTGTGCACCATTGTGTTTGGGACTAACTTCAGAAACTGGTGTGATAACAAAAGGTTTGTTAGAAGTATCTTGTTGTGTGACAAAAGTTACGGCTTTTGAATAGTTAAATGGTTTGTTATAAATGACATTTTCCATTTTTGACCGACTCTCGCCATCTGCATCTAATTCCTCAATGCGATTATATTCAACAACAGTCATAATTGAATCATCAATTCTATGTTCTGCACTGTAAACTTCAGGATTTGGTTTGAATGCTCTGTTTGAAAACTTAGGTTTCTAATCAGCAAGAATCGGTCCATATCCATTTGGATTAGGTTTAAAAGTAAACTTTTGAATAGTTGTGATTGACTCACCATGTTTGTAAACAACATTTCGAAACCCTTTGATTTTGGTTTGTAAGTCGACAATTTCTTCAAGATAGTTATCTATTCATTTCGTGGAATGCTTTTTGTACTCAGAGAACTGTTTTTGACAAGTTAACAACTCAGCCTTGGCTTTTTGAGTTTCCAAAGTAAGAGCGTTAATTTGTTGTTTATGTTCATGTTTCAGTTGTTCTATTTGAGACAATAAAGCATTCTTGAATGCGGCTAGATCACGTATCTGTCGTTCTAATGATTTTTCGTTTTGATGAGATTTAGCAAAAGCGACTTCAAAACCTTCACGTTTTTCTTGAGTTTTAAAAAAATTGATTTGTCGAATTAAGAATTCATTATCCCTAATTAACAGTGCATTTTTCTCTTTTAATTTCGTGCAAATTTCCAAACGAGAGTGTTGGTCTTTAATTAAGGTCAGGAGCTCAATTTCTCTATTAGACAGAAGCTCATCTTGTTCAACGTGAGTCTCATCATGATCATTATTTAGATCCTCAAATATAACCACGGAGTCAACTTGATTATCAATATTAACCATGGGGTTATCTTGATCGTCAAATATAACTACGGGATCTATTTGATAATCATCGGAATGAGATGTGGATGGCTCATGTTGAACATTCTGATCCTTGTCGGATGGAGAAATTGGCGGATATATCAGATCAGGGATGAGTATATTTTGTTCCGGTACCTGAGACAAGCCATCAGTGTCATACACTGGGCCTGTGTCACTCATGTGTAGAGCTTGCATTTGTGCCATCAACATTACTGCTGCATTAGCCTGCAAGTCCTCCATATCATCATCAGAATCTGCATCTGCCATAAAGCTCTGTTCCTTGTTGGTAAGAGTTCCACCAGCTTCATCCTTGAGAGCCAAGAGCAATGCCTCTTTGTGATAAGCACTGCCTCTTGTCCTCGGCTTAGGACATGCACTAGCCAGGTGACCCTTCTCATTGCAGTTATTACAACGTAGACCATTAACCCCATTCTGAACATTCCCCTGTTCAACCACTTAACCCCTTTGTTGTTGCGGAGCACCCATGTTATTCCTTCCAATAGCATTAAACCCTTGACCACCTCCCATCTGACGACCATAACCACGGTTCTGAACTTCAACGCGTCCATTGTTCACAACAGCTTGATTCCTTGTGTTGGATGCGGAACAAATGCGATTGTTGGATTTGTTTGTATACCGACCGAAGGCTTTAGCAATCATGACAAATCCTTGTTGCAATTCATCGAAAGCAGCAGAGTCCTCATCAGCTTCACTGTAAAGTGCTTGAGCATTTTTGTTGTTGTATAGAACCAATTGAGTTTGTTGAGGTTGTTGATGTGACTGATCATATGGTGTGATGGTTTCAGTTGGTTGAGGAGCGGGTTGAGGAGCTGTTTGAGGAGGAAGACTAGTTTGAGCCCACAAAGCAAGTTGTTGATTATCAGGAATTGACTGTGAAGCCGGGAGTCCACGGATAGTCCTTTCTTTGTCAACTTCTTTTTGGTGAGGCTTCAAATAGTCGTACAACAATCCATATGTAGCATGATGAAGATTCTTAGCTTGACGGAGAAAAATGACATACTTCTCCCATTCTGGACCAAGACTACTTAGGAACTTAGTGTTGACAGCAATTCGTGGCATGATGATATTGTGTTTGTCCAAATCATTAATGATATCTGAAAAACGATGATGATATGACTCTAATGTCTCTCCTGGTTCAATCATGAAGTGTTCATAAGCCAAGTAGATTTTGGATTCCATGTCTTCCTGATTGAGTGTTGTGCCTTCCATAAGAAAATGAATATGTTCCCACATTGCTTTTGCAGTCTTTTGAACATCAACACTTCGAAGGATTGGATTGGGTAATCCTAAAAGGATGTAATGCATTGCTAGTTCATCGGCTTCAAAGTGTAAAAGTTCATCAGCAGTGAGGTCTGAGATAGTTTCAATGTTGGTGACAACATTTCTTGGTTGATTGGCATCTGGATCTGCGGGTGTGACAACAGTAGGCATCTGAAATGGACCTTCCATAATGACCTTCTTTAAGAAATTTCCATGTGGCTTCTTTAGATCACAAAACCTAAAGAACCTTATCACCCATTGATCATAATTTCCGAGAGTGAGCATTGGAGGTCTATCAAGTGAGCCAGCTTCATGAATTGATTGTTGGCTACTTAAGGCTTTACACAACTTGCCAAACCATGTTGGTTCCTTCATAGTACTCCTGGATGGATGTTGATTGTAGAAGTTTGTGTAAGGTTGTACTTGAAGACTAGGTGGTGGTGGAATTGCTCCAAGTTGTGGAGTATGTTGTTGATTAAATTGTTGTTGATAAATTTGTTGTTGATGATTAAATTGTTGATGTTGTGGACTTAGTTGTTGTTGTTGTTGTTGATGATAAGTGTAAGGAAAATAGTTAGAGTATGGTAGTTGTGACATGTTGAAAACTTGTGTTGTTAAATGGATCTTTGTAGTCGAATGAAACGTTGTTGATGAAGTATCCTTAAGCGTAGAAACCAAGTGAAGGCAAAGAAAACTTAAGCGTAAAAACACCAATACTTACGCGTAAAAGTGATATTTACGCGTAGGATTAGCTTACGCCTAAGAGTTGAGAAACACTAAAGTTAGGCGTAAACTGAAAGTTAAGCGTAGAAAACTTAGGCGTAGGATTAGCTTATGCGTAAGACAGAGCTTAGGCGTAAGATAAATCTTATGCGTAATGAGTTCTACGCATAAGTTTGAGCTTATGCGTAAGATTAGGGTTTTGCCCAAAAGATCTTTTACACTATCACAGTGTAAAGGATATCCAAAGTCGAAGTGTTTTCAGGCTTATCCAAGCAAGAAAACACTGAGTAAACCACGAAAACTGAAGATCGATCCAAGGATGAGTTACGTGTAAGAATAGGGTTTTCTTACGCGTAGAAATCAACCAAAATTGATTTTCTGCCCAAAGATGTTTCTAAACAAGATTTTTGTGATGAAACAGCTTCAATATCACCAAACTAACACAAAAGTGTGAAACTTGATGATCCAAAACTTCAAAACACCTTACGCGTAAAGATGAACACACGTAAAAAACCAAGCTTAAAAACAATGATCCACACGTAAAGTTTGAAACTTTTTGCTAAAAACAGATATTTTAACACCTTAAAACGTTGCAAGTACAAGAATCTTGGATTGAAAAGTGTAAAAAAGACGTTTTTAAGCGTAACAAAGTAGGAAACTGTTTTTACGCGTAAACCACAAAACTTCAAAAATAAAATATGTTCACCCAACTATTTGGCGAATGATACCACTGTTAGGTCACCATATTAGTAACACAAGCATAAATGTAAGAAATAGAGAAGAGAAAGGATCGGATGAACAATACAAACACTTATGCGTATGAATAAGAGAAGAGCTATGCGTATGAAGTGATATGAATTGAACAACCAACCCTCAAGTGAGGGTTTACAAGAGGTATTTATAGGAGGGAACTAGGGCAACACTCCAAGTTCCCATCCTTTTACTTATTGGGCTTGGCCTAGGCTTATGGGCTTTCTACATAAGCCTAACCTTGATTACAAACATAAAAAACATATTAAGCTAACTATTACATATGAATCACTAACACTTGAAATATAGTTTAGGAGTGATTCCAACAAAACCCCGTGCGTGCACGGGTATTATAACTAGTAGCTCCTACATGAAAAGCTTATTCATGAAGTTTTTTAAACATTTTGGAACTGTTAAAACTTTAAATTACTGATATACCCTCAAAACATTTATTTACAACTATAGATATGTTCTTTTATGTCATTTTATTCTTATAAGATTTAACACCTAACTTACTAAACACTTTTATTAAAAAAATAAATACAGCTTGTAACTCATGTTAACAGCTTTGCAGTTTACAACTTACAACATACAGCTTATAGCTAGTTTTGCCTGAAATACACTACGTTGTGCAGTTGATAAAAATACGGGATATAATTATCTTTTGCTCATTTGGAAAGAAATACTAGTTTGTCATTTGTGTTATTAGTTGTCTATCGTTTTTATTTAGGCAAAAATGCATATATATCCTTCCCAAAGTGAATAATTGCATATATATATATCCTTTGTACAAGTAGGGTTTTCCGTTGAATAATGAAATTAGTAGGCGTGATGCTACTTATTAAGATAATATCAACTGTCACAACATTGCTTAAAGTCAAATTGTTAAAATATCAGAAGCCATTGAGACGAGGAAGCTAAGTTAGTTATGATGACCCAATACAAATATGCCACCAATGGAGTAATGAAAATAACTTTACTTCTATGCCTAGTTGTTTTCTCAAGCCATAAAATTATCAAAAATCGTTTGCCAGCTATGTGTATATACAGTACTCATTAGTTATGTGTATTTACAATACTCATCAGTTTATGAAAATGTGTGAAGAATAAAAACTAACATTATTATCCATATTTTTGTTACAACTTACAAGAAGAAACCGTGTACTAGACCGGGTGTGAGAGATACACACATGAGTGGTCTCCATGAGTGAAGATTGAAAGCGTATAAAAATGGACGAAAACACATAAAAATGAATAAATTATGAAAATGTTTATAAACGGACGAAAACGTATAAAAATGAATGAAAACAGATAAAAACGAACTAAAACGTAAGAAAAACGTATAAAGACGGACAAAAACGTACAAAAAGCGTATGAAAACGTAAGAAAACAGGCGAAAACTTATAAAAATGAATGAAAACGTATAAAAACGTTTGAAAACAGATATGAACAGACGAAAACGCATAAAAATGGATAAAACAAATAAAAATGGATAAAAAGATGAAAAAGTTTAAAAAGGGACTAAAACGTATAAAAATGGATGAAAATGGATAAAGACGGATAAAAATGTATAAAGACAGACAAAACCATATAAACATACAAAAGCGTATGAAAACGTAAGAAAACAAGTGAAAATGAATAAAAATGAACGAAAACGTATAAAAACGGACCAAAACGTATAAAAATGGATAAAATCGACTGAAAACGGATAAAAACGGACGAAAACGTATAAAGATGTTTGAAAACGGATAAAAACGTATGAAAACGGATAAAAACGAGCGAATATGTATAAAACGAATAAAAACGTATGAAAACATATAAAAACGGATGAAAACGTATAAAAACGAATAAAAGGTATAAAAAACAGACGAAACGTATAAGAACGGACGAAAACAGATAAAGACAGATAAAAACGTATAAAACGGAAAAAAACGTATAAAACGGACGAAAACGAATGAAAACGTATGAAAACAGACCTTACTAACAGAAATAGTGGTCAATGGACCAAACCCGTAACAGGTCAAAACCATAAGGAGAGGATCCACAAAAAAAAATTTGGACTAAATCCGTAAAATCTGACAAACCATAAAGATTATTTATGTAATTAACTCTTAATTTAAACAACTAATAAATACAAGCCACGTAGGATTTTTACCGGTGATATTCGGTTATCAAAAACATAGTAACAACTATAACTGGTTGCAACAAGTTGAGTAACCTGAATGAGAATTTTGAAATTTTAATGACTTGAAACAATTTTTGTGCAAACTTTAATGACTTCTTTATATATTAATCCTTTATGAAATAAAAGCGAATTGACCTTCGTTGATTTGTCAAATAAGTTGAAAGAAGCTCAAGGTAGAAAGCAGAAATGGAAAGCGAATTGACCTTCGTTGATTTGTCAAAATAAGTTGAAATAAGCTCAAGGTAGAAAGCAGAAAGGGAAAGCGAATTGACCTTCGTTGATTTGTCAAAATAAGTTGAAATAAGCTCAAGGTAGAAAGCGTGTATGACAGCCGGCCATCTTGTTTACATGGATTTCAAAATGTTATAATGTTCAAATCCTCTCCTTAAAGTATAAGATACATTTTTATATAGCACTTACACTTATATAAACAACTCCTAATTGGCTAATTTGCATAGATATTTTCCGATCGATCTCTTTTACTATTATTGCAATACAAAATTTACTTGATCTTAATTTAAGAAAAAAACTTCTATTATAATTGATCAAAATCATGACCATCATTTGTTCACAAGCTCTCATAGACAAGACTCGAAAATATGTTACGATAAATAAAAGGGTTCACCTAAAAACCGAAGAAGGATAAATAACTTATACAACTTGACCTATTAATCTATTATGGGTTTTTCTAACTTGTGCCTTAGGGAACAAGTTAAACACACCGAAAAGACACAGGGATCCATTGAAAAGTACACAGGGATCCACATAAAAGTACAGACAAGTGTACTTTTATGTAGGTCCCTGTGTACTTTCGGTGTACTTTTTGTGTGATTAACTTGTGCCACTAGGGCACAAGTTAGAAAAACCCATCTATTATAATTGACATTATCTACTTTGATACTTTTGCCTCACAATTTTGTTTCAGGTATATTTTTTGCCCCCAAAACACGTCAACCAAATCAAGATCATCTTAAATACAATACTCCCTCCGTCTCATATTTATAGTCCATATTTCCTTTTTGGGTTGTCTCAAATTAATTGTCCACTTACCTTTTTAAGTAAATACTAGAGAATATAGTGGGAGAATATTCCATTTAAGTGGTTGAAAATCAATATGGCCCCACTTTTATTAAACTTTGTGTTTTCTCTCTCATGACAATAAATTTGAGACGGAGGGAGTAATAAATACTTAACATCTCATTTTTTTATGATGTTGTGAGACCAGGCATGTTACAAAATACAATAGATGTTGTGCGTGGTGGGAATTCATGGTGTACTTGGTTCAAAGAGAGGAATGAGAATAGCAAAGGTAAAGAGAATATAATGGAATAAAATGAAAATTATCATTATCTTTGATAGTGCTTGGTATAAGAAAAATACATTAATTTTCAAAGTGGTGGTGGTGGTGGCGGCTGCTAGTAGTGGCGGTGGCTGCTAGTAGTGGCGGTGGCTGCTGGTGGTGGTGGTGGCTGATGGTGGTGGTAGTTGCTGATGGTGGTAGTGGCGGCTGCTAATGGTGGTGGTGGTTGCTGCTGTTGGTGGTGGCTTATGGTGGTGGTGGTAGTGGTTGTTAGCGGTGGTGGTGATGGTGGGTAATCATTATCATTCATTCCAATTTATTGGGTAATGACTCATTAATCACTATTAGGTAATGGATCATTGCATTATAGTCAATCAATCATATTTTTTTATTACCTTACCCATTCTTCACCTCCCGAAAACCTTATATCTAGCACGCCATCAGAGACCACCACTATAAAGGACATATGAATTACCTTTAACTGCGTGAAACGCTAAACTAGTATAACTTTCTCAAGTCTCTTATACGTACGTTCACCATAAAAGAAAAAAGAAGCCATTTAATAAGGCAAGCAAGGGAGAGGATTCTCTCAAGTAACTTGACTCAAGTTAGAGGATCCTCAACCATTTGATTACAATCAAAAGTCAAGATTAAAAGTGACACTTTTAATCTTGACATTTGATTGTAATCCAATGGTTGAGTATCCTCTAACTTGAGTCAAGTTATCCCACAAACTTGAGAGGATCCTCTTCCGGCAATCATAGATCTTAAAAAGCTACTCATTATCAAAAGTCCTAAAAACCATCAAGTACTAAACTCGCCAAACACACATAACTCAAGGTCAACTTCTAGCATTTTACAAAACCTTATAAAACATCTAGAACTAGAAATTTAAAAACACAGAGAATAATTCAAACACAAAAACACCACTTGTGTTGGTTATTGTTGACCAAAACCACCCCTAAATACTATTCATCCAACCATCTAGTCACTCCTCCCATAACCGGCAAACAACTTCCAAACCCTACAATAATCTTTTTAAGTTTTGCTCCACTTTAATCTTATACATTTTTGAACCACTTCACTTTTTTTTTTTAAAAATAAAAATATCAAGATTTTTGCTCAAAAGTTGAGGAATAATAATGCCTTGGAATATACCCTTTTTTAGAAATCTTTTTCAGGTTAGTAAAGTTTTCCTCTTTTTCCCTTTTTGTTATTTTTATGCTTATTGGATTATTTTGGGATTTTTGTTGATACATGGTGATTATTTGTAATATATAAGCATTGTTATGTTTTGATCTTACTTTTCTGATTGGCCAAATGCAAACCCTCTTGTTTTATAAAATGTTTTCATTTTTCATTAATTTTTGAATAAGCTGATATTTCATTTTGCCTTAGATGCTTAGTGTGTGTTTAGTTGATGAAAAATGATGCACTTTTCTAAAAAGTTTTCATAAAAAACATAAAAAATGGAAATTTCTTTAATCGCAATTTTTTCAAAAAGTTTATTGAAAAGTTTGAAGTTATCTTTTCAAATACTTCTCACTTCTTCAAAAATATCATCGAAACACGTTTTCTAGATTCTAATACTTCTCTACAAATAAAAGTCCCTTCCCTTTTCTAAAAAGTTTAATATAGGAAATTAAATTATTTTTTTCTGCAACTAAACACACCCTTAGCTACTAAGACTTCGTATTTTGAGTTAGAACAAATTTAAGAATTATGGTTTGGTTTTGTTTCAAAACGAGGTATTTCCAATTTGTGTGAAATATGTTCAGGTATAGTGTCACAGAAATTAATGAATTCTATGTTGTTTATATGTTATTTTAACAATTAGGATAGCGTAGAACCATGTGGGGATAGGGCGTTCTTATAATGTCTGAAGTCTGCTTTGTTACCAGTACCACAATGGGGTAGTATAAAGTTGACTGGTTTCACGGCTTAGGAAATTAAATTGTTGATTATCTTTGTACCTGTTTTACGTACTGGTTGAGTGGTTGCCGTGTTTGATCTCTACGTGTATTCTGTATCTCTGCATATTTTATGTTTTGCGTGTATTTCTTAACACCAAGTGGGTATGATCATACCAACATTTGTTTGAAAGAGTAGTATGGTTGAACGAGTCAAGGACATATCTGGTTAGTGGAACCACATAAGTAACATCAGGAAAAAGAGAGCAAACCACGTCGCATTTAGTTAATATTACTTCGTTATTATTAATCCTCATCAATATTTTAGTAAGCAATTCAGTCAATTTGTAGATAAGAAGCGGCCACTGTGGCTCCAATAATATGCTCACTTGTGTAGAATAAAGTTATTAATTAACTGATGACATCAGCTAATTAGCGATTGCTATCTTTTATTTTCCTGTTTCAACCATTGAAGATCAAATCTTGAGAAAAGATATAAGTGTTTAAAAGGAGAGTTTTATTGGATTTGACCATTTCTATTCTAAACTAAATTCAAAAATCATTTTTGTACGCCCTTTAATAATTTACTTGGGTGTCCGGTTAAAATTACCTATCAAAATCGTCAATCATTTGATAACAGGTTAGAGTTTGATAATTTTTGTTATTTGCATTAAGTAACATTTTCTAGCAAGTTACTTGCAACACGTGGCTATAACTATTTAACTACATTTTAGAATGGGCAAGAAGGCAGAGTTAGGGAAGTTGACCTCGGAGCCTTCTACATTAAGTCTCATGGAACAAAGCTAGCAAGGAGTCACATGCATGATTGGCTCATACTCGTGCTTCTTATGGTCATTGAAATTGTGCTGAATATCATTCACCCGTTCTATCGCTTTGTGAGCGAAGATATGATGACAGATCTTAAATATCCAATGAAGTCAAATACTGTTCCAGTATGGTCCGTTCCTGTAAGTGTCTGCAGTATATATAAATTGTTACTATACTTGTTATGATTGATGGCATAAACTGTTCACATTGATAAGTTTTTTTCTTTCTTTCTTGTTGACAGATTTATGCTGTGTTGCTGCCAATCTTAGTTTTTAGCCTCTTTTATCTTAAGAGAAGAGACGTCCATGATCTGCATCACGCAATTCTAGGTACATTTCTACATTATGAGGGTGTTTATATGTGCAGTTCAAAGTGGTTATGTAATTTAGTTAATCAATATCAGATAATCCATTACTGTATAATAAGTGTGTTGTAGGAGTCCAGGAGACGGTGTTTGGATGTGTTTTGTGCTGTTTAAAGTTTTGGTAATTAACTAATTAGATAATAAGTTGTTTTAGTGTATGACAAATTCTCATTATTTAAGAAGTTACACAAATATTTGGGATTGATTATCTTAAAATGCGTATCTGCTAAAATAAGCGGGTTGGATATGTTTAAGCTCTTATTTTGAGTGAAATAAGTAGTTTTATCCAAACACTCGAAATTGCTTATCTGCTTAAAAATAAGCAGATAAGCGCAGGGTGTTTGGATTTACTCTTTCTAAGTGGTTGTTTGCTTTTTTTAAGCAGATAAGCAGTTTCAAGTGTTTGGCAGAAAATTGCTTATTTGCTTTTTTTTTTTTTTTTTTTTTAATTTATTTATTTATTAATTTTTTTAATAACACTCAAATAAGCAAGTTGGTTTCTGCTCAACTTTAAGCATTTAAGAATGTTAGGCACTTTAACATAAGCAATCCCAAAACCCTCTTATTTAACTATCAGCATAATTTTTGTATCCAAACATCTATAATTGATTATTATGATTACAAGTCACAACAATCAAATAAATACTTTAGAAACGCAAATCCAAACACTCCTATTTTTACGACTTCCCATTAGAAAATACGACCCCCATTCTTTATCTTACTCAACTTGCATATATTGTTTTGCAGGTCTCTTGTTTGCAGTACTTATTACCGGTGTTCTCACAGATTCTATAAAAAATGCAGTTGGAAGACCACGCCCCAATTTCTTTTGGCGTTGTTTTCCTGATGGAATCGATGTATGTAACCTGTTTTCTAGCAAAATTGATTTAATATGAACTAAACTTTTATTTGGGTGATATATCGCAGAACTATGACAAATGGGGTAATGTCATTTGTCACGGTGACGAGAAGGAAATAAAGGAAGGCCATAAGAGTTTCCCTAGTGGCCATACTTCATGTAAGAATATTTTCTTATATTTTTTTAACTTTTTTTTATGTCACTATAATCGAAATAAATAGACCCATTAACATGTATGAAATGTATGACTTTGCAGGGTCGTTTGCGGGCCTGGGGTTTTTGGCGTTGTACTTGGCTGGCAAAATCAAAGTATTTGATCGCCAGGGTCATGTAGCAAAACTTTGTATTCTTTTTCTTCCTCTACTTATGGCAGCTCTTGTAGGTGTTTCTCGCGTGGATGATTATTGGCACCATTGGCAAGATGTTTTTGCTGGCGGTATTTTAGGTCCGTTTTAAACAATCTGTACCAAAGTTTGAATAATTTTTTTTTGATTGTTTGACTCAACATTACGGTTTATCTATTTTTCAGGTCTGTTTATCGCCACAATGTGCTATCTGCAATTTTTTCCAGCTCCTCATCACCCTGAAGGTAAAACGTTTTTTTACAAAATTTTCTTGTAACTTTTACTCTGTAAAGCTTATGGAAGCTATTTTTATCAGTACGAAATTTTGCTGATGCAAACACCATTTTGGCCTGAAACTTCCGCTTGTAGTGTTTATATAAAGTTACAATAGATGTGTTGAAATTTAGCTGGTTTACCTATTGGTTTTCAGGGTGGGGTCCTTATGCTTATTTCCGAGCTTTAGAAGAGTCTTCAAATTCAGGTGCAAGAGTAGACCGTTCTATGAATGGGGTTGGCTTGCAGTCTGTGGAGATACAAGAGTTGAACAGGCAAAATGGGAACAATGGTTTTAGGCAGGTGTCGCTTTCTGATTCGATACAAAATGACGTGGAATACGGAAAAATGTGAACTTATTAGGTGTTTAAATAATAATATATGTCTTTGTTTATAGAGTTGTCCGATTCCTGTATAGACTTTATCATATACTATTTGTTATCAAGGGAAAACTCAAGGCATTATTTTTTGTAGAGCACCTTATTTTCGTCGCAACACAAAGTCATTGCTCATTAAATCAAACTAACCGTAGTTTTCACTTTTACATTAACCTGTCACTCATCACTCAAACATATAATGCTTGATTATTTACTTATACTTCAAAAGGTCTCTCTCTCGCACACACACAAAATTTGCCTCACATTCATGATCCGGCTTAGCACTTCCACCAAAAACACATTCGGACATTCCTCAACTTGTGAGAGGGAGGGCATTGTAAGTTGTAACCCAGTCGATCACGCTTCATTGCACCCAGTTTTAGAAAAAATGTTTATAATTATAACCACACACATATGTTGTGTATTGCCATTTTGATTAACAATATTTTGTTTGAATACTAGTGATAAATATCTTCAAATCCAATAATACGGGGGAATTTTGAACATATACAATACTTACGTATACATCTTCCGTATTTTATATCACTTTAAAAATAGCCTAAAGACCATCTTTATATGTTTCCTATTTTTTATTGGGATAATGATTTTGTTTCTTATTGAAAGCAGTGGCAGATTCAGGAATTGATAATAGGGTGTGCACTGTCAATTTACAAAAAAATGTTCAAATTTTTTGACTCGGGTCCGCTTTTACGGGTGGGATTTTTTCGGAGGGTTTTTGTTCGAATCTTCATAAGCACAATTTTTAAACGTATTTTATTTTGTTTTATTTTTTTTAACAACAATCAGTAAATCAAATTTTCAACTCTCTTTTTCATTACCGACCACTTTCATTCACATTCATTATGTATTACTTTTCCTTAAAACAAATATAGAACACTGAACTAAATTATAACCTATTCACAACACATATGGTATGACCAAAAAAAATAAAAATTGGAACATACTAAACTGAATTTATTTTGTTAAAAGCCTAATATTTAAATCATAAATGAAAATTCTAACTTTTAGAATATAATGAAACCAGAAGTGAATATAATATTTTATATTATGAATAAAATGTACATGCACCTTTCGTTAAAACTTATACATGGGGAAGTGAATATAATATTTTATATTATGAAAAAAAATGTACATACACCTTTCGTTAAAACTTATACATGTAAGTTGTCAACTTTTGAGTATATGTGTAAGCTACTAAGCTGTAATTTAAAAACGATTGGGCTTTGGGAAAGTTGGGCTCAAAGTTCATAAGTCAAAATGTTACATGATAAGTGGCGTAAAACATGAGACTATTTGACCTTCTTCTTCTTCTTCAACAAGATTGCAGTCGTATAACAGTTACAGTTTTTTCTTTCTTTTTTTCTTTTGAACATTGTAACTTAGATTAGAGTATGTACTCATATTTCCCCAGCACTTTTAAGGGTATGCACTCACAAAATTTTCAATGTATTTTATAGTTACTTTTAGAAAAATCAATTTTTTTTATATTATTATAATTTTTTATAAGGTATGCACGTGCATACTCTCTTGTCAACATAAATCCACCCCTAATTGAAAGTAGATTGTTATCTTTGATACAGAGTATGAAAGAGTACTCTTGTATATAGTACGTTGCTTTTATTGATTTTGAAAAAAAAAACAAAAAAAAACAAACAAACTAGTTTCTCATTTACAAAGAGAGTTGGATCATGATAAGGAAAACAAAGAGAGTTGGATCATAATAAAGCTATATGAACCTGTACATGATTATTATCATGCATAATGTTAATTTTGCTGAAGTGATGGACATATCCCATACGCCAAAGTAACTCGAAGATATCAACTTAGGCTGAAAGTAGTAGTGGTTGAGTCATTCACCGTCATTTCAGCGTTACTTCAGCTTTCTCTCTCCTCTGATCTCACTCACCATACATTCGTTTTGGTCACCATTTCTCATATTTCATGCCCATTTTTTTCTTTAATTAAATACTTTATATTTATAAACTAAAAACGTAAATGAGAATGTAAACTTTTTGAAATTAAAAACGTGTTGAAATGTATCTCAAACTGAAACACTTATTCTCAGGGACTAAACTTGTGTATTTGTATTCTCAGTTATAAGCTTAAATAAAGTTTGGAGGTGAAGTGCAAGTTGATGAAAGTTGAAGGGGTGCTTTCTGCTTTTATGGAAGAGTTGAAGTCATACTTGGTCAAGGCCTATATAAAGTCCTTAACCCGTTTAGGGTTTCATTATCACCCATTATTCTCTCTCTCAAAGATAAGACTGTACCCAGTCTTCTCTTAACCAAAACTTGTATCTGTTGTTTCAGTGATTGCTTTATAGTGATTGTGAGGAAGCTAATATTGTATGAACTATTTATAATTAGTCAATAGCCTTCTACCTGAGTAGCAGTGGGAAGGATTGTGTGTTGTTGTTACTATTTTTGATTCTTGAGGTATTTTTGGTTCTTGAGGTTGTACTGATTGAGATCAGTTACTGATTGATCTTTGAAGTTTTGGTTGAATAATAGAAGTTGTTCTTGGATTAAGATTCAAGATCTGTTACTGGTTAATATTGTGTTTTCCTACATGGTATCAGAGCAAGGCTGTTGAATCTTGCTCTAATCTTGATTTTGGAAAAATTAGCGTTTCGAAAAATTTGGAGGTTTTTAAAATTGACTTGATTCAATTCAATTAACCGTGGTTAATTGGGTTCTTTTGATTCTAATTGGCTGGATCTTAATCGTGTTACAAAACGCCTAATTTTTTGAAAAATTAGGGTTTGGTTACTTTTGGGGTTTTTGATCTCTGGCTTCGATTGGTGGTTGGTTAAGTGTTCTTGGTTGATTTACTGGTGATTCTGGTAAATCTTGGTTGTTCTTTGGCTGTTTCCGTAATTCTTGAAAATTAGGGTTTGGAGATTCGATTGATTCTGGGTTATTGAGATTGTTTGGGTTGTGATTCTTGACTAAGTGAATCAAGATCATAATCTGGGTTCTTGTTACGATGCTTATTGGATCTTTGCGGGCTCTATTATACCTCTCACACTCTATCTTTTAAATTATGTTTTTTATTTTCTTGCATTAGATTGCTGGAGGATAGGACTTGGGATTTTGGAAGTTGAGATTGGTTGATTGTAGTGTTAGGGTTCTTTGTTGTTTTTATTTCTTGTTTGTGTGCTTGTATGCGCCCTTGACCTACCACCCTGAGTGGCAAGGAAAACCTGGGAACTACCTTCTTGACCTTTCTTGAGTGTTTGTGTGATTCTTGGTTTCTTCATTATGTCTGTGCATAATTCTGATAATTCTGTTCATAATTCTGATGATGATGAGGATGATGTTCATGTTACTCTTATTAGTAAACTTGATCTTAGTCACCCTCTTCATTTGCATCCTAATGATTCAGCTACCTTGAATGTTGTTTCTATTAAACTAAAGGGGACTGAAAATTATAATGTGTGGTCTTGTGCTATGTTGTTGGCCCTTGAGGGCAAAAATAAAATTGGTTTTATTGATGGTACTTGCATAAGATCACATGTTGATGAAGTTTTAGGTAGACAATGGGACAGGGTTAATGCTGTTATGTTGGGTTGGATTTTGAACTCTATATTAGAAGAATTGTTTTTGGGTCAAATTTTTTCAAAAAAGGCTTCTGATGTGTGGACTGAATTAAAAGAAACTTTTGATAGAGTTGATGGTTCAATTACTTTTAATCTGCATCATAAAATCAATTCTCTGTCTCAAAATGGTTGTTCTATTGCTGAATACTTTAATAAACTGAGCACTTTGTGGAAACAATTTGATGCTTTAATATAGTTTCCTAGGTGCACTTGTCATGCTGCTGATGATTTTAAAAAACATAACCAGTTAATGAAACTTATGCAGTTTTTAATGGGTTTGGATGATTCTTATATGCAAATAAGGAGTAATGTGTTTATCCTCTTCCTGATGTGAAAGGGGCATTTGCCATTATTTCTAATGAGGAATCTCACAGATCTGTGGTTACTGGTTCAGTTGGTGGGACTTCTAACAGGTCTCAGTCAACTGTGTTCAACTCCAGTGTGCCCAATAGAGTTAATTCTCAGAGGCCCCCATCTTCTGGTAATTACTCCAGGCAAAATAATACCACTAGGTCTAATGATAATAGAAGGGCTGCTGGTGGTCCTGTCTTTGTTTGTGAACACTGTAGCTTTAATGGACATACTGATGATAGATGCTTTAAACTCATTGGGTATCCTACTGATTTTGGGAAGAATAAAAGGAATAATAACAGTAATAATAATCAGGGTGCTTAGAACTTTCACAAAAGGTTTATAAATAATAACAACTCTGTTGGCTCTAGTTCCACTTCTACTTTTTCAGATGACAAGATTTCTAAACTGATTTCTTTGATTAATATTATTTCTAATAATGTTGATGGAAATGGGAAAGGAGTACATGCCAATATGGCAGGTATTGTTTAAACAATAGCAAGTTCTTTAATCAAAATTTTAAAAGGTTTTTCTGTAATAATAGTAAGTTTAGGTCTGCACTTGTTGCAGCTGTACTTATTGTTGATTCTGGTGCTAACCAGCATCTTACATATACTGATAAATATTTAGTTAATGTGATTGATATTTCCAAACTTGGAATTAAAGTTTCTCATCCCAATGGGACTGAGGCTTTAATCACCAAGGTTGGCAATATGATTCTAACTAAACATTTAACATTATATGATGTGCTAGTTGTACCAGAATACTGTGTTAGTCTAATGTCTGTTCATAAAGTGGCTAGAGACAGCAAGTTTGTTATTGCATTTGATGAGTCACAGTGTTATGGTTTACCCCAGGATTTGAGGGGAGTGAATGTGCTAGGGATTGGTAAACAAAAGGATGGATTGTATTACTTTGATGGAAATCAAGGTACTGACCTAGAATTTGAGAATTCTAGTCCTACCTGTAATTTGACCAAAGACTTATGGCACTGCAGGCTTGGTTATCCCTCTGATCAGGTCTTGTCAGTTTTAAAAGGTGAAATCTTTTATGAAAATAAGAATGAAATTGAACCTTGTGAAGTTTGTCAAAAGGCTAAACAAACCAGAGAGTCTTTTCCTTTAAGTGACCATAAAACCAAAGATCTTGGTGATATTGTTCACCTTGATCTTTGGGGTACTTATAGAATTAAAAGTAAAGAAGGCCACATATTTTTTCCAACTATTGTGGATGATTTCACCAGGGCTGTTTGGGTTTATCTGCTTAAAAATAAGCATGAGGTGTTTGATTGTATTCAATTTTTTTATAATCTGATTAAAACAAAGTTTGAGAAATGTGTTAAGATTTTTAGAAGTGACAATGGAACTGAGTTTGTTAATAATCAGTTTAATAAATTCTGTGAAGATAAAGGCATTGTGCATCAAACATCTTGTGCTTATACTCCTCAACAGAATGGGGTTGTAGAGAGGAAACATAGACATCTTTTAAATGGCTAGATCCCTTAAGTTTCAGGGGGATTACCTCTATTTTTGTGGCCTGAATGTGTTCTAACTGCCACTTATTTGATTAACAGATTGCCTTCCTCAGTGCTGAATGGATAGTCTCCTCTTAATCTTGTTTTTAAAAGAAAACCTGACCTAAGTCACTTAAGAATGTTTGGATGTTTATGTTTTGCTACTATTCTTACCAGTTATGATAAGTTTAGTAATAGAGCAGAAAAATGTGTTTTGGTTGGGTATTCTAATTTTCAAAAAGGCTATAAGCTTTATAGTCTTGAAAGGAAACAGTTTATCTTTTCTAGAGATGTAAATTTTTTTGAAAAAGTTTTTCCTTTCAAGATTAAAAACTCTTCTGCTGCTCCTGACCCTCTCAGTCAGAGTCTAAACCATGTTAATTTCTTTGATGAAGTTGCTAGTGAAGACTCTGACACACCCAATGATGACAATGAGCTAAAAGGTACCCCTATGGGTAATATTAATCAAAGTGATCATCATTTGGGTGATGGCAGCTACTCCTAGCATTTGGATGGCCCAACAATTGACCAAGGGGAGAATGAATTGGGGCATTCTCCTGGTTCCAATGAGGCTACCAATGCTGGTGAGAAGGCTGCAACACCAAGTGGTGTGAGTGCTTCTGAGGTTGACTTTAGTCCCTTTCCTGAACAAGCAGCAGAAGTTGGATTGCATAATAATGGTCAACCTTCTTTAAGAAGAACTGGTAGAACATCAAACTTTCCTAACAAATATAATGATTATATTGTTGATTCTAAAGTAAAATTTGGTCTTGAAAAGTTTGTGACTTATGCTAAACTCAAAAATGATACTCTATGCTTTGTTATTGAACTGAATAAAAGTTTTGAGCCTAAAATTTATTGGGAGGCTTGCATGTGCCAGCACTGGGTTGATGCAATGAATAATGAGATGGAAGCTTTGTATAGAAATGATACTTTTGAGCTTGTTGTTTTACGTGAAGGCAAAAAGGCTATAGGTTGTAAATGGGGTTTTAAAATAAAATATAAATCAAATGGTGAGGTAGATAGATATAAAGCTAGACTTTTAGCTAAGAGCTTTAACAAAAAAGAAGGGGTTGATTTTGATGAAACATTTTCACCTGTTGTGAAGATTGTTGCAGTTAGATGTCTCATTAATTTAGCTGTTCAACAAAATTGGCCTATATTTTAGCTTAATATCAATAATGCCTTTCTGTATGGTGATTTACATGAGACTGTCTATATGTCTTTGCCTGATGGTTTCTTTAATGCTAATGATAAGAGAGTTTGTAGATTGAAAAAGTCTTTATATGGTCTAAAACAAGCACCCAGACAGTGGAATGCTAAGTTAACCAGTGCTTTGCTTGAGAATGGTTTCATACAAAGTAAAAGTGATTATTCCTTGTTTATCAAGAATGATTCAGGTAATATTGTTGCTTTACTTGTGTATGTTGATGATATTATTGTCACTGGTAATAACTTGGCTGAGATTGAAAGTTTTAAAGTGTTTCTTAAGTCTAAATTCCAGATTAAGGATTTGGGTAAACTTAAGTATTTCTTGGGAATTGAAGTGATTGAAACTGATAAGGGTTTATGTTTAACTCAAAGAAAGTATTGTTTAGATTTACTTTTTGAATTTGGTTTACTAGCTTGTAAGCCATCTGCTTTTCCTTTAGAACAAAGTGTTTCTATTTCTAATGAACCTACTATTTCTGATCTTGTTCTAGACAACATAACGGAATATCAAAAACTGATTGGAAAATTGATTTACTTAACACACACTAGGCCTGATATATCATATGTTGTACATTGTTTAAGTCAGTTCATGCATAAACCACTTAAGTCTCATCTTAAAATAGCACTTAAAGTTTTAAGATATCTAAAGGGTTCTCATGGTAGAGGAATTCATATTGTTAAAAGCTCTTTTGAAAATCTTGAGACTTATTTGGATGCAGACTGGGCCAAGTGTGTTGTTACTAGGAGATAAGGTACAGGATTTTGTATTTTTCTTAATGGTTCACTGGTTTTATGGAAAAGTAAAAAACAAAACACCCATTCTAAGTCTAGTGCAGAGGCTGAGTATAGAGCAATGGCCTCTGCTACTTCAGAAACTGTTTGGGTCTTGAAAATTTTGAAAGACTTAAAATGGGAACATTTTTTGCCAGTCAAACTATTTTGTGATAGCTAGGCTGCAATTAAAATTGCTGCTAATCCTGTCTTTCATGAAAGGACTAAACATTTGGAAATTGATTTACATTTTGTGAGAGAAAAGATTTTGGCTGGTGTTATAAAAACTGAAAAATTTCAGTCTGTTAATCAAACAACTGACATTTTTACCAAAGGACTGGATAAGCTGCAACATGAGAAACTGGTTTCTAGACTTGGTCTTTTTGATGTGTTTCAGGTTTGAGTTAAGGGGGGATGTTGAAATGTATCTCAAACTGAAACACTTATTCTCAGGGACTAAACTTGTGTATTTGTATTCTCAGTTATAAGCTTAAATAAAGTTTGGAGGTGAAGTGCAAGTTAATGAAAGTTGAAGGGGTGCTTTCTGCTTTTCTGGAAGAGTTGAAGTCATACTTGGTCAAGGCCTATGTAAAGTCCTTAACCCGTTTAGGGTTTCATTATCACCCATTATTCTCTCTCTCAAAGATAAGACTGTACCCAGTCTTCTCTCAACCAAAACTTGTATCTGTTGTTTTAGTGATTGCTTTAGAGTGATTGTGAGGAAGTTAATATTGTATGAACTATTGATAATTAGTCAATAGCCTTCTACCCGAGTAGCAGTGGGAAGGATTATGTGTTGTTGTTAATATTTGTGATTCTTGAGGTATTTGTGGTTCTTGAGGTTGTACTGATTGAGATCAGTTACTGATTGATCTTTGAAGTTTTGGTTGAATAATAGAAGTTGTTCTTGGATTAAGATTCAAGATCTGTTACTGGTTAATATTGTGTTTTCCTACAAAACGTAAACAAATGAAATTGAAAACGTCAACGTATGAAATTAAAAGTTTTATTCAAAAATTAAAAATATTATTAAATTAAGCACACAAACGTACGAAATTAAAAACAATACATAGATAAATAAAAAAACGTAAACTAAACTTAAACATTACGAGACAAGTGTTCGATCAAATCGGCACGAAGGTTTTGATGCGCTTGTGACGATCTAATGTACCTCATAACTTCTCGCACTTATTTATCGGATCATGTGAGGTCGTCTGGTTGATGTGCTTCTTTCGGGAACCATTTGGGAGATATCACCTTTTTCTTGTCTTTTCAAACCATATTATGTAATATAATGCATGTATACATCATATTCATTATTCTGTCTTTTTTCATCCGTCCTGCGGGATTGGCTAGTATAGCCGATATCTTCTTCAGAACACCAAACGCTCGTTCCGCATATTTCCTTGTTGATTCCTGCATTCTCTTATACCTTATTCGCTTATGGTCATCATCAGATGGCTCTGGAATCTTGTTAACGAGTGTCGCCAATTCCGGATAAATCCCGTCAACAAGATAATATCCCCATGGGTATGTTATGCCGTTAGCCACAAACGGAATCTTTGGTGCTTTTCCTTGTTTAAGATCATTAAATAAAAGGGATTGTTGTAGAACGTTGTTGTCGTTGTTGGACCCAGAAACACCAAAAAAAGCATGCCATATCCATATATTTTGTGACGCAACAACTTCCAACAAAATGAATGGATTTGAACAATGATCACGTCGAACGTATGCCCCTTTAAATGCGTTCGGACAACCAAACCACTACCAATCTGTACAATCAAGGATTTCTAACATCCCCAAAAACCCGTGTACCTCTTCATGATGCGGATAAAGCTTAACAACATCAGTCATAGTCGATTTCCTCAAATACAATGGTCCAAAAATTTCCATAACAGAATTAAAAAAAATAATCAAGAGATAGACGAGAAGTTTTCTCACTCATTTGCAGATATTCGTCTAAAGCTCAGGAACTGCGCCGTATGCCAATTGACGAATTGCGAACGGTGCATTTCATCAAGGGTGAAATGCCTTCTTTTCTATTACAATCAAAATTATCACTAAAGAATAAACAATGAATAGTTACCTCCCGAACCATCCAGTTGAAAAGAGATCGATTCATTCGCAACCTCTTTCGAAATGTACGTGCATCATAGAACGAGTTCTCACTAAAATAGGCGCCGATTAAATAGTCATGAGCACCATAACGATCTCGATATACGGGGGTTCTCGTTGGTCGATTTGCTCGTCGTAGATTCCTAATAAACGTCACTGTTCTTCCAATAAAATTAGCGTTCTGACTTTGGATTTCTTGTTCTTCTTCTGAGTCGGTCAACATAAACGTTTCAGAATTCATTTGGATAATGAGGAATGAAATATATTTGTTGTGATAGTAAGAATATATAGTGTTGGATCGATATACTCTGACCAAACTAACTATATAGCTTGTAAGGGCTTAGCAACCTCGGATAAATCCTAAGTCACTAACAATGAAACACTGATATAACTTTACTAAGTATGCGGAAACTACTTCAATAAAGCTAAGAAGAATAACTTTAACTTCAATGATTTTATTAATACTTTGAACCTGCTTGATACACAAATTCACTAACAATCCCTAATAGCTCTAATATTCTCTCTAAAGTCATATTCTAAATAATATATCTCTAATGCCAATCTAGGGATCCTTTTATAGGCATAAGGATAACCCTAGTCGGTTTACAATTATAATCCTTGTATGACAAGTAATACTAAACTAAGAACATTCTAGATAAACATTACTTTCCATAAAACATTCTATTATAACCGTCTGTAAGCTTTGCAGTACTTTGATGTTGAGCAGTACTTTGACCTTCACATAAGCAGTACTTTGACCATCTTCAGTACTTTCATATTCTTCAGTACTTTAATATCCCAACAATCCTCCCCTAACTTGAATTCTACTTGTTTGATTTCAAGTTCCTTTGTATCTTTAACATCGTTGTCTTCAAGGAAAGATTGTGTCCTT
The DNA here is from genome assembly GCA_019973895.1 of Chrysanthemum seticuspe. Taxonomy (NCBI): domain Eukaryota; kingdom Viridiplantae; phylum Streptophyta; class Magnoliopsida; order Asterales; family Asteraceae; genus Chrysanthemum; species Chrysanthemum seticuspe. The sequence continues at coordinate 146,709,205 of BPTQ01000008.1, read as the reverse complement.
ATCTTCATATTTATTTTGTACTCTCTGTGCTTGTATTATCATCATCAAAGTAGTCTTTATAAGCAATCCTTTTCAGCAACTATCAGCAATCTTCATCTTTTCAGCTACTCAGCAACATATGGCAAATTTTACATCAGATCATAAAGTTTCAGTCTATTCTCATCACTTCCAGGTGTGTAAACTCCTGTGAGAGGTGAATCATTGAAAATTTAATGGATTTTGATGTCTCTTTACCAAAGCCATTAACTCTAGAGTAGCCAATGTTTAGGTGTGTAAAACCATGGTACATTGATAACCATATAATTTTTAGCAAATCATCAGCTATCAACGGATTTGTTTTGTCTTTACCAAAAGCCGTACCCTTTTGGACTAGTTAGTTCTTGCAACCATGGTGAACTAATTACCATATAAATGGTTTTTCCACGGCCTTTACCACAAGCCATTTTTCTTGTGGGCTAGCCAACTCTTTACTATATCAGATATGGTGAGTTGATTACCATACAACTTATTGGCAAGTTGTCAACCATCAACGGATTTGAGATATCTTTACCAGAGCCGTTTGCTCATGGATTAGCCAGTCCTTTTGTTAAACATGGTGAACTGATAACCTTTTGTTATAACCATCTCAAAAACCATTTGTTGCTGTTAACTTTTGTTTCAAAATATTTTTCATTTTAACAAAAGTTTGCTTATTTTCTATTAAAAAGTTTTTCACTGGTTTTGTGCTGCAAGCAGTACTTTGGTTAAAGTACTGCTTGTCCAGCAGTACTTTGATTAAAGTACCTATTTTTCAAAAATTTATATAATTAAGAACCATACCAGTATTTATGCATCATCATCAACCATAATTGTCCATTTAATGAATAGTTCAATCACCATGAGAGCTGTTTCATTCTCCTCTTCAACCTCCATACCATAATCTAGCATTCTTCTCATAAGATCTCTTGTTAGTGGATATCTTCTTTCTGCTAACATATGGATCATGGTTCCATCTTCTAACTCCAAAACATGCACTCTAGATTCTTCAAAGAATCTCCAGCTAGTAATTTCCCAAACTTCTTGGTTTTGCCAGATTGCATCAGTGCTTGTTTCTTCAGTTTCCCAGATAGTTATGAGGTCTCCAACAAGACTAAACCAATTCCATTTGATGGAATGTGTTCAAAATATTCTTGCACCAGTTGGTATAAATGAAACAAATCCTCTCTGTTGATGATGTGCAATATATCCCATAGCAAATTAAACACTCTGAAACTCTCATATTCTCTATGAAACATCAGATAATCTCCTTCCTTTGCTTCTACAACTTCAAATGTAGATATCTTTGACTTCTTTTCTGCAACATCTTTAGACTTAGGATGCTCAAAGTCTACAACTCTAAGATAATTCCTCAGCTCATCAATTGTATCTGTTCTCAATTAAATCTTTTTTGATGACTGTTCTTCTTCAGTTGTTCTCTTTCTTTTTAAACTTCTTTTTCTAGCATCCTCATTCTTCTTATCATCTTCAAAAGATATAATGCCTTCTACTTCCTTCTGATAGGCTTCTCTAACAGCATCATACAGGTCTTTCATATCTATATATTTCAGTTTGTGCAGACCTGTATAACCTCTTCCCTTCAGATAGGCCATCATAGCATTCCTCTCCTTAGCAATACTCTGAGGTCTTCTAGGTATAACAGGTTCAGGTTCCTTCACCGGTAGAGTGACCTCAACATCATATTCAGCTTAAAACTTCTTAGCAGCTTCTTCATTCTTAGCCACTCCAATAGCTCTTATTTCAGCCAAAGTGAGCTTCTTCTTCTTTGTTTCAACCAATTTACCTTTGCCTTTTTCTTTAGGATCTAAGGAAGGTTGAGAAGCTTGAGATTGTTCTTCAGCAACTCTTGGAATACTAACACCCCTTAGTCTTGATATATTATGCAATATTTGAGCAACAGTCTTATCATCACTTGCAGTGTGCTCTACTTTGGGTGTATCAGCTTCCTCTTCTTGTAGGACTGTTGAAGGACCAGCTTCTTCTTCAAAATCTAGAGTCCTTGGTGTAATTAGCTCTTGTCTATATGTTCCTTGAAGAGCAGCAGTACCTTGATCACTAGCACCTTGATCATCAGTACTTTGTACACCAGTACTTTGTACTCCAGCACTTAGAAGCTCAATACCTTGAGGCTCAATACTTTGAATTTGAACATCAGTACCTTGAGGTTCAGTACTTTGAACTTCAGCTTCTTTAAATTCTTTTTGTGACTCATCAAAAGTATCAACAACATCTTCATAAGCTTGAGCATCTTCATTCAAATTCTGTTGTTCCAAATTCCTCCCCAGTTGGAATGAAGACTGCTTGTGAACCTTTTTGCCTTTAGAACCCTTTTTAAACTTCCTTCCTTTCTTCCTTTGAGACTTGACCCACAACCTGTGATGTTGAACCAATGGCCAGACAAATTTCTTCAATCTTTTAAATTTGATGTTCAACTTCATAAGTTGTTTAGCTTGAGCTTCAGTAGCTTTCTTCAATCTCACCAATTCCCTTGTCAAGACATAGTTATCCAGTACCAATCCTTCAGAATACATATCTCCCTCATCTCCTCCAGATGTTTGAGACCCATCTGTGGAAGTATAATCATTGGGAGATGATGGTGGGTTAACCTCAGGTTCTGAATCACCATGAGCAGTATCGTGTGGAGATGCAGTACCTTGTGTTTCAGTACCTTCTTGTGCAACAGTACCTTGTGGAGAAGCAGCACCTTGTGGGGAAGCAGTACCTTCTTGTGAGTCAGAAAGCGCATGTTCTTCACTTGCAGCAGCTTCAGCTCTAACTGCTTGCACTATCTCCATCATAGAAGTAGTCAAAGGAGTATTCCTTCCAGAGAATTTATCACTCTTCCTAGCCATGAAGGTGAATATCTTTGGTGGTTGTACCACAACAGGTAACAAGCTCGAAGGTTTTGGTACATCCTGAAGTTGTTTGTTCAAGAAAACTTGAACAAATCATGGATACATTAACCATGGTGAACCATTGGAGATATGGGAGAGCATACCATCAAGAATCAGTCTTGAAAAGTTGAAGAGGCGATTGGTAGCTAATCCCACTAAAGCAGATGCAATATTTGATCCAAATTTCTCCCATGAAGTACTCTTGGAACTTAAACAATGAAGCAAAACATGGACTAGATACTTCCATTGTGGGCTGAATAAGGGTTTCTTAAAGGTTGTTTCAGTGAGAGATCCTTCATACCCAATATCCCTTAATGTGTCCCAAAGAACTTGTTTATCAAAACGAACAGCCCCGCCTTCATCATCAAACAATAAATCTTCTCGTATGGAGGCTTCACTAACTCTAACAATCTTCCCAACAACTTTAGCCTGAATATATGGTTTATCGTCTTCCATATGAGAGCTAGCAGTTGCCCAAAATTGTTGAATCCAAGGCTCAATAATATCAGGTTCAACCAAAAGGGCATAATTGATTGATGATCCAGCAAGGAAATCAATTATGTCATGAAACGCAACATTGGCCGGTGTTTTATCTAAGTTGGCCACCATGTTATGCTTACTAGCTGTGTTTCAATTTGCCATTGAATGTGGTTATAAGAGAAATTGGTTCGATGAATAGTGAATGTGAATAAGAGAGAAATAAGGAAAAGATTGATAAGTATAAAGATGAGAGGGAAAACCGGAGGGTAGTTATTTATAGGTAAGATTTAAAAAATCACAGCCCCAATTAATACAGTTACCGTTATTTGAATTTTACCCCATCTTTTGACCGTTGGAACAGTACGTTGATAAGACTAGCAGTGCTTTCCGCGTAAGCAGTACTTTCCAAAGCAGTACTTTCACAGCAGTACTTTTAGATGAACAAAAAGCAGTACTTTTCCATCCTCTTCTTCACAATGGCAAAAACATCAAAAAGACATTGTTTATCCTCCCCTTAAACAATGCATAGGACTATCTAACTAACTAATAAGTCCTCCCCTTAAGTGTAGCTTTATAGTTAATCATACCAATACTCACCACCAAGTGATTGAATCTTGAAAGATCAAATCCCTTTGTGAGTAGATCAGCTACATTGTCATCTGTGTAGACCTTGACAACATTAATGAGCCTATGCTCATAACAATCTCGAATAAAGTGATGCCTAATCTGAATATGCTTTGTCTTGGAGCGATAAACTGGATTTTTCACAATGCAAATTGTACTCTCATTATCAATGTTGATAGGAGTATTATTGAAGTTGAATCCATAATCCAAGAGTTGATTCTGCATCCACAATACTTGTCTACAACAACTTGCAGCAGCAACATATTATGCTTCAGTGGATGATGTTGCTGCAATGGTTTGTTTCTTACACTGCCATGAAACTAATCTTCTTCCAAGATACTGGCATCCTCCAGTGGTTGATCTTCTATCATAATTATCACCTGCATAATTACTATCTGAAAAAGCTTCCAAGTGAAAAGGTGAATCATTTGGATACCACAACCCTAACTTAGGTTGTTGTTTCAAATAACTAAAAATCCTCTTGACTGCATTCATATGAAAGACCTTAGGTGAGACTTGATATCTTGCACATAAACAGACAGCAAACATGATATCAGGTCTAGATGCAGTTAAGTACATAAGACATCCAATCATTGATCTGTAAAGCTTGACTTCTATAGGTTGACCATCTTCATCCTTGCCAAATGAGTTGATAAATTTGATGGGTGTGGTGACCGGCTTCATAGCATCAAAGTTAAACTTCTTAAGAATGTCAGTGACATACTTGTCTTGAGTAATGAAAATTCCAACCTCTGATTGTTTAACTTGAAGCCCAAAAAAAAAGTTAATTCACCCATGGAACTCATTTGAAACTCTTGTTGCATGAGCTTCTCAAACTCTTTTACCATAGACTGTTTTGTAGCTCCAAAGATGATATCATCTACATAAACTTGAACAAGCATGATATCCTTCTTGTCTCTCTTGATAAACAAAGTCTTATCAATTGCTCCTCTCCTGTAACCATGTTGCAATAAGAAAGTGGAAAGTCTTTCATACCAAGCTCTAGGTGCTTGATGAAGGCCATACAAAGCCTTAACAACTTTGTAGACTTTGTTTGGATGGGCATGATCCTCAAAACCAGGAGGTTGTTTGACATAGACCTCCTCTGTAATCGTGCCATAAAGAAAGGCACTTTTGACATCCATTTGATAAACGAGAAAGCCCATATATGATGCAAAAGCAAGGAATATTCTAATGGCTTCAATCCTTGCTACAGGAGCAAATACTTCATCATAGTCCACTCCTTCTTCTTGTCTATATCCTTGAGCAACTAACCTTGCTTTGTTCTTGATGACATTCCCTCTTTCATCTCTCTTAACTCTGAAAACCCATCTTGTACCAATGACTTTCTTTCCATCTGGTAAATCACATAGTACCCAAACTTCTTGAAGTTTGAATTGAAGAAGTTCTTCTTGCATGGCTTTGTAGGATCGTGTATATTATTGTGTTAGATGATTCGGGTGGTCTTGGGAGATCAAAATACATGTTAGCCATATTTAGAGAGAGAAAGTAGAGAGAGAGGGTGTTCTTGCTAGAGGTTTACACAAATTGTAGAGTATTAGATTATGAGAAGCACCACCCCTTCCATGGATGGAAGGGGTATTTATAGTTACATGAGAAACGACCTCCTATCGGCCTGTGGATCAGGGATACAGTGGGTAAAGACCCGTCCTTCCTCCACGGTGTTGCACTACGCTAAACTAAACTAAAAACTAACTAATAAACTGAAAAATAACGTAACTAACGACAAGTCTATGAGCTAACTTATGCTAGATAACATTTGGGGTGACCGACTCTTCACTAAGAAATTTTCCAATTCCTAACAATCTCCCCCTAAGGGAGGTCACCCCATGTTTTACATTTCGAATCCTAGCATTCTATTCTTGACATTGTTCTTGAGCTCGTAGACTTGAATTCTTCATTTCCGCAATCTTTGTGCTTATGTAGTGCAACTTCAAAGTCCGCATTGATCTGTACTTTCAGTGGAGGTCTTTGAACTGATCCACATCTTGATGATCTTCGAGCTTTCTTTGAGATCATCAGCCACAGTAAATCTCTGGATCACCCTTTATTGTGTTGCCATCATGTGAAGTTGTGACTTTTGGACCGACATGCTCACACTTTTGAATCATGACATCTTTCCATCAGAGTAGCGGAAGCCTTACTGGTTCATGATATTTGCAGCAGCGTAGCAGAAGCATAGTATAAAAATATCAGAACCAGGTTATGTAGATATGCACCAGTCATGATTTCTTCAATTAAGTGTGGATGCTGTGAGCATGCGGCTTTGGATTGACTCCTCAATTCTGATCAGCTGCAACCGTCCAAGTGTACCTGCAAACAACAGTTAGCAATAAAACACACGAAAGTGTCTTTGACCACTTTCGTCGAATTGAGGTACACGGCCCACGGTTCCCCGTTGATCAGTACAAGTACTGCCTGTGATCAGGTAGGATTCCTAAGAATCTCCTTGACAGGGTTTCGCAGCTGTTCTAGCTGTTCTCAAACCGGAACGTCTCAAAGAAGACAACACGGAGTGAGTGAACCAGCGAATTGAGATTCACTGATTGATGAAAAATGATTTGAAAAACAATCGTGTATTGCATGAAGAAAGAGTTATGCAATACGACGAAGGTTTTATGAGAAAGATCAATTTTCAATCAAAATACTTTTTGTATTAGAGAATGAGTACACATTCGACGTGCTAGCGAAAAGAAGAGATTCGTACATCGAATGGTTTTTCTAAAAGTATTTTTTCAATCAGAAATACTTTTTGAATTTGAAAACATAAGTACACATTCGACGTGCTAGAGAAAAGAATATTTGCACATCAAACGGTTTTTCCAAAAGTATTCGTCAATTCCATTCCTGGACCAAGGTTGATTCAAAACTGAATCGCCCCATTGTTTCTATCCAGTTGTCACAAGTTTGATCTTACGAGAAGATCTCCCATGTCACCCACCAAGAGCTTGTTTGATGTTGGCTCTAGAAGGATTTCCATCTTCATCGTGAATATTTTCATATCACTCGGATGTTCTGACAATACCACAAGGATAATGCGTAGGACTCTTAATATGTACTTACTTTCCACATTGTGTGAAACAGCAAGTCTTCAATAATTTAGTGTCCTAATGAGATATTGTGGATGATCTCTTGGCTCTAGACTCAATAGTGCATTTTTTTGGTTCCTTTGCCGGAGACTAGGGAGAGGGTCTCCTTCTTCAATATCAACAATCTCTAAGAGAAAGTCGATAGATTATGTAGGTTCCCCGTGAGAATGAAACAAGCCCTTTTAAGAGGAACTTGAGTGGTTTGGGAAGTTTAGTGCAATGCATCACTGGGTCCATGATGTCTTGTCTTCAATACCAGTGTTACCTTAGTAACCACCAGTAGCATATGAATTGAACCCGGTTTCTGCCCTAAGGTTGAATTGATGGAGGGCTATTTCTTTTCACCCTTTTATCATTCATTTCTTTTTCATTCTTCAACCCCTTCAGTGCTTACCGAGACTTCATAACTAGAACCTTGTTGGGTTTATTCCAGTACTAGCTCAGTCTCAGTCTGCACTCTTCCCATTCCTCACTTTTCTCCTTTTTTCAATATACCTAAGGACTCTACACTATCTAGTGGATTGTCCCTGGGTAGATCCCTCCGGTTTTGGCGGATCGTGGGAACGAATACCTAACCTAACCATCCTTATAACTCCATGCATAAAGTAAATTGGTCGGTCTTTTGGTACAGTTCATTCTTCATTAAAACCAATTGAAAAATCATTTGGAAAAACAATCAAGGTACTTGTGATACGAGATCAAAGCATTTTGTACCTAAATAGTTTTGATCATTTAGAAAACCTCCCCCTCAACATGTGCGTATGATTTAGAAATTGTTCAGCACAAGGAGGCAAGAGGACTTTGAAATATTTTCTTTGATCACAATTTTCATACGAAAAAGCCATTTGATTTTCATGGTAAAATTCTCCCCCTCAATATGTGCATAGGATATTTGAAATCATTTTTATCACATAGAGGCAAGAGTTCTTTTGAAGCACATCCACAATCACAAAATCCATTAAGAAAACCATTTGAAAACACAATCAAGGTACTTTATAATCTCTTTTTTTTAAAAAAATTTGTACCTCGATGGTTTTGCTCCCCCTCAATATGTGCTTTGAGACGAAAGCGTTTAGCACATACGAGAGAGCAGCCTGCACAACTGAATCAAAACGATCAACTTTTATCAAATTTCATTATTAAATCACAAATTCTCCCCCGATCAAAAATATCAAATCCTTTGAGATTTTGGATCCCAAGTGATTTAATAAGGTTTATAAAACATGGGAGAAAATGTGGCCTTGTTTAAATACTCATCTGGTTTTTGGATAAATCCTCCTCCTCAACATGTGCATTATGTATATTAAAATCGTTTGGCACATGGAGGCAGGAGTGCCTATAAAGGACTAAAACCAATTCCATTTAAACAGATAAGAGATTTAAATCACGATCTCTACCCCGATCAGAAATTTTAAACCATTTGAGATTAGAGATCCCAAACGATTTAAATCATTTAGAAAAATTTGGGGAAAGACGTGGCAAGATTCAATTTTGAAAGATGACAGATAAGGACCAGATTTAGACATTAAAGATTGTTAGTGTCAGGTATGATAGTTTTTAAGAGATCTTTAAGTAAAATAAAACAATTTCACAATCAAACAAGAACAGAAAAAGTTTCATTTTGACAGATCTTTGAGTTTTAAAGAAAACCATACCATGACATAGCATTAAATCTTTAGATCACCACATTTTAGCGTACAAACGGACTCTTTTGAAGATATATTGTTTGAAAATATTTTACTCAAAATCACTCTCCCCCTCAAACCATGACAGTAGTCGATGATTGAGTGACTTAAGTTTTGATAAAATGAAGTCCGGTGATTTTCAAAGATTTAGTCCAATATATTTTCAAAACAATATTTTTCCATTTTCAAAACAATTTTAATCAAAGTATTTAGAAAATTGTTTAAAAATGGTATCCTGCACAAAGATACGTTAGGTGGTTGAGAAGCTTCTGTTGTTGTTGCTGTAGGGTTTGGAAGAAAAACCGTCTGCAGATGTAGTGAGACTTCTTCTTACGTTGCATTTTGAATGCCAACTGAGGTCAAATAAAGCTCCGTTTCTTCAATCACTTTGAAGAAAACCATCTGCTGATGCAGTGAGACCTCTTACGTTGCATTAATGCCAACTCTCCATAGAAGTCCAATTAAGCTCCGTTTCTTCATTTGTCAACCCAAGAAATAGTTACCCTTTCCTTTTGGCATCCAAACATCTTTAATTGTGGGATCCGGATCGGGAACATTCTTATATACCAATATACCTGCATACGTTAGTGAACACACATACAAATATATGGTGGTCGACAGCACCCAAACATCAATCGACTAATAAAAGTCAATCCAACATATCAATCAGATCATATAAGGTATGGGAATAATGTGTTTATCAAACTCTAATCATCTAAACCTAACAATCATATCCTATAAACCTAGTCCTTCAACATAGGCAATTATCATTTTTAATTAAGCACGTAGGATAATTAAGAAAGCTCGTTAGATGATATAAATTTGAAAACATTCTCCCCCTCAATCAATGACTCATTTTATGAAAAGTTTAAAAGCGCTGAAGTCATTGATTGAGTTTTCAATTTTAACGAAAACTCTGAATCTGATTGATTTTCAAGCAACTCATTTTCCACCATTTTGTTAAAACAAATATTTTTCTGAAGAGTTTTTTTTGAAGGAAAAATATTTGAGTAGGAACAGTAGTCCTTCGACATACTTTCCTCAATTTGTTTTTAGGATAAGTGCACGAAATATTTTGAAAATAGTTTAAGCGTAGCACTTTCCTTCCTTTAAAAGAACGGGTTGCTATCTGAAATAATAGCAAGCCATTATTTGAAGCGCGGGTTACAGTCTGAAATAACTGCAAGCCATTGTTTAAGCGCGGGTCACAGTCAGAAGTAACTGTAAGCCATATGATTTGTGACATGTTTTGAAAAAGAATATTTACACCTCCTGCTCGAACTTCATCTAAAGTCCCGTGCCATTATTGAATGACATTTCTAAGACCGTAGATGTTATCGATACCAGAAGACATGTCATGAGAAAACATATTTTTGGAATTTTTGAAATTTTCTGATTTTTATGGGTTTTTGAAGGTTTTATATTTTTCTATTTTCTTTTGTTGGTTTTATATTTTTCTATTTTCTTTTTCGAATAAATATATACAAGGATAGAGTAGATGATATAGTTTAAGAAGATGATGATACGAGTACCGAGATAAGGATATCAAGCAGCCCCGTTGAAGAAGATAGAAGTCATCATCCCTAAAACTTTCACCACCAAAGCTTTCGAGGCTCTTGCATTGAAGAAAGAAATTGAACCATCTGAAAGTGAGACTCTGGCAGCTTCCCCCCAAACCGAAAATCCTTAAGATGAGCAGATTCGAAGCTCTATTTCAAGCTTGCATTAGCCAGGTGCACAAGGAAGCACACCATTATCATAAATCCCGCTGCTCCATTTAAGAACGATAATCGAGGTTCTTCGTTCGGGGTTATATCATCCAGTAGAAGAACAGCAACGTTTCATCCCACTCATAAATAACACTTCTCAAATTTCCTTTCAACTGACGTCTGAAGCGATCCATTCCAAAAGGTGTCAAGAGAACAGTTCCCCCCAAGTAGTTGAATTGATGCAGTCAGTCTCTTTGTATAATGCTCAAGAACTCTCCCGAATACACTTCATGAGGGGAATGAAGAACACCTTCCCATGTTCACATTTTTCTTCCGAGATGAACGTGTATGAAGCTCAAGAACCCGAAGTACACCAATATCCAAGAACTCTCCCGAATACACATCAAGAGGGTAATGTAGAACACCTCCCCTATGTTCACATCTTTCGTCCCTGATGAATGTGTATGAAGCTCAAGTATCCGAAGTATACCAATTCACAAGGAATGAATAACTGATAACATTGAAGAAGCAGGCCAAGTCACTGATTATCTCTGCGGGTGACAATCTCAGCGGATGTCAACACCGGAATAAGTGATTATATCTCTGAATCACTGATTAAGCACTCAAGTGAAACAGCTGAGCATCCCCAATGTACACATTCTCTCTCCCCTGATCATTGCGATACCATCGAAATCACCACATACTAGTGTACCTCTTTTATCTTCAGAAACTTTCTCTAACATCACTTCCCCCACGTAGATGAAATACTAACACAAAAAGCCTTGATGAGTAAAACCTTGAGTTTCTCTGCGGTCATGACAATTGTTTTCCCGGGATATCTTCAATCACTTAGAAGTATTAAGCTCATCAAGTTTACTCGCCATGAGTCAAACCTTGAGTTTCTCTGCGGTACTAACATTTGTCTTCCCGGGATGTCTTCAGTTACTTAGAAGAATTAAGTTCATCAAGTTTACTCGCTTTGTGTTTATATGTGAGTCTCCTTTCTCCTTGCTGGAATTGACACTTCAGAATCAGCAACTCTTTGTAAGTCCGTATACTAGAAATATTTTGAGAAGAACAACATTAGCACAGATGTATCTGTGAGAATCAACTTGCTGAAGAATAACGTGAGCAAGTCTAATTAGGGATTAAATTTGGCATTTCAATCTCCCCCAATTAGTGCTCTCCCCTAAACTGACAATCTGTTTGATAAATGCCCATAATAAGAAGAAGTCTTTTGATAATCACATGCAACTCGTCTTTTAGTCTTCTAACATATAGCAGAAAATGTAGAACCGACTGTAGACTCGACCTTCTTCAAGATTGTCCAGTTGGGGAACAGAAAGTTAACATCTTCAACTTACCAAAAACAAGAACATCACCAAAAAGCATCCCAATCAACTTACATCTTGCAACTCCCCTTAACTAAAATCCCTCCCAATCAAACAAGAACAGAAAGATGTTCATCAAGGAAATCAGCAATCAGGCCGCAACGAACACACGAAATGGTAATACCAAGCAAACAATCACATCAAACAAGAACAGAAGGTTGTTCGGAATCATCATGTTGATGTGCACGTGAAGCATTAACCGGAAGCACTTTGTCAATAAACTCATATCAGCTTGTGAAGATGTCAACAAACGGCTCTTCTCAAGAAACTCCATGTGAAGATTACCCGATAAGAAGAAGCTCGGTTCTTACATGAGTTTAGAGCCGTATGACCATTTAAAATTTAAATTCTCAAATAATAATCAACCATGCAGTAATTTCACACTTCTTCTCCCCCTCAAGAATTGCATACGGAGTTGCCATTCTTGATTAAGTAAGTGAAAATCATCCGAATGTTCTATTCACACTTCTCTCCCGCAAAATAAGCACATGATGTCGCCATCTTCATTATAAACGAGCAAGTGGAATGAGAAAACAATCAGTGGTAGCCCGGTTCACTTTATGACTGAAGCGCATGGAAAAAGCATGAAGCATGTTGATGAGAATGGTCATTAATTAGAAGATTTCTCTTCTTCAGAAGATAAAGCGCACTGAAACGTACACTTTTCTTTTCTTTAGAGAACGAGGCCTGAACTGAAGTGAACAGACGTCATAATCTCTCTCTTTTCAACTCTCTTAGCGAAACATGTAATCAACCCCATTATCATTCAGTAGGCTCTTTGTAGTGACAGCTGATGGAGAAAACCCAATATGATGAATTTGACCCTGAAGTAAAATACCCTGAACTCGTGACTTAAACTTGCACATATGTAACAAAGAGCGGTGCCGAGACTTCATGCCCATTTGAATCTCTAAGTACTCTATACTCTTCAACCAACCAACCATCGAGTATAAGACGTATATCACCTCTTGAAAATCCACAATTGAATGTGACACTGAGCACTACAACGTAACTCCTTTAAGTGATAGTTATTTTGAGGTGATAAGAGCCCAATTCCCCCAAGTGGTAAAAGAAAAGGTAAAAGTCACCCAACAATAACTAGATTTCCAAGTCTTCATTTTTGATAATAAGCTTGAACAAGGATCATGAAGAATCTTCATCCAACCATCCCCTGATATCTTCAGATACTAAGTACACTCGCCCATGATATTTCACTTCAACCTCAAATAAATAATACTGAATTAACGCCGTTGTCACATCTTCTGAACTGCTCAAATCTAGCCTCTTTTGACTTTTAAAGTGAACTATGATAATGGTTTCATCCCGACCATGGTTTAATGAGCATAACCCCGTAAAACTTTGAAGTAACCAAACCGCCATGACGAATATTCAAACACACATCCAATTTATGAAGTACACACTTTTATCCCTTCTTCAAAAACAGAACCCGTAACACCAGCATCAGAAGACCCCGAGATACGCTTTCCTTTCTCCAAGATGGTTCCATCATCACGGGATTTTACAATTCTATAGTTTAAACCGAGAAATAGTTTCTTTTGCGGGATTTTACGAAACCAAGAATAAACCGTAAGATAGATCCGGAAATGCACTTTACTCATACCAGGATGTTTCCATTGTCACGGGATTTTACAAGTCTATGATTTAAACCGAGAAATAGGTTCTTTCGCGGGATTTTACAAAATCAAGACAAAACCGTAAATAATGTCAGCTTGAAGGTGTTATGACAAATTTGGTTTCGGTGAATATCTGTTTTAGGGGAACATGCAGTGGTTCACAAACGGTTCATTTACCAACATCAACACCATCATCAACCATCCAATTAACACTTTGGTAAACACATCATTCACGCAATCAGACGGCTATTGTAGTGACCACATGGAGAAGTAAACCCGATATACCAAACATGATCATGAAGTAGAAATCCCCAGATTTGTTACTTAACCTTGTACTAATTCTTGTGAAGAAGAAACGGTGTACCCAATGTACAAAACCTCTTGACATATCCTCAACTGCGTGAGACACCGAAGTGATAGCTACGTTGTGGGTTAATCGAGAAAGAATCACAAATGCAACTAAATAGCCAAGTCTTTATCACACTCTATAAAAGCCCAAACAAGTCATCTTCGCAGAAGGGTAGAAAGAAAGAAGACGAAATAAGTAAACATGCCCGGAAGACCTTACTTCGAATCCAAATAAGAAATACCGTCCAAACAACCCCGTAGTCAACATTTCCAATAAATACTTCAAGCTGTGACATAATATTCTTCGTGAAAAAGTATACACCAAAGTATCAAACCACATCACACATCAAATCTCAACATCAAATATCATAATCCAAAGATGTGGCACCAACTCATGTAGTATGTTCGAATGATAAAGCCCATTACACAACATTAAATATCATAAAGAGTATGAGTCAGTGAGTTCGATTCAAACAATTAACATCGAGGCCCAAAAGTTAGGACATAATCCGTATCACATGGTCCATTGGAATCATTTATCCCATCCAATCATTCAAATAACTCAAATACTCTTACATGTGCCAACAAATATCAATCTCATGCTTAAGTGATTTCCACAACCCAACTAATCACGTACCCCATTTATCCACATGCCCACGAGACAAACTTTATAACCATGGGCCCATTCACGTGTACATTATCAAGAGTGAATCACGTATACATAACGACATTACGTCCACTTTTTAGTTCCAATTAGATAAACCAATGAGGCCCATTATTAGTCCAATCCAAAGACCAAAAAAGAAAACGTGCCATCCATGACCTAAACTCACGGGTATTTAAAACATACTTCTCACAAAGTCATACCCTAATCTTTCACATAACCAGCCACCATCTCACACACATATCTTCAAACCCTAGACTTCTTCTCTCAGACCTGCGCCTACCACAAAAATATTACCAGATCCGCCCCCATTCTAAGTCCATCATCAACATCTAATCATCACCATCTCAACACGAATTGACAAAACCCTAAGGACATGTATATACCATGATGCAGCAACCCAAAAACAAAAGTAAATCCTTATTCCAACACTCGACTGCCACAGGGATGGCTCGGGTATTTACGTACCACAGGGATGGTATTCAACAGCCATAGTTTGAGTCCGACTATGAGATCAACACACCATCACGGTAGGTATTTCTTTTCATTTACCTTCGTTTTTGACCGAATCATGAAGGAGAATGAAACCCCCTTTTGGTTTTGTTCTTTCTTCAATATTTCGAATATTATCATTAAAACCAAGACCAAGATCTATGAGGCATAGGTGCTTATGTGAATAGATCATTTAAGATCTATGTGTTTGACAAACCATTCACATAAAGTACAAGGCTGAGATTGTTGACATGATTATACAATTAAGTTTGGGTCGATCTATGATGTTAATTCTTTTGTGTATAGATCAGTTAAGGTCTATGTGTTTTGATAAACCACACACAAAAGAAACAAGACTGAGATCTCGTTTGGATTTGTTTTATTTTTCAAGGTTTGAGATCAATGATGAATATCTCATTGCATTATATGACCCTCGAGGTCTGTTTATATTATGGTAACCCGCAAGAGAGTAATCTGAGGTCATTTGTAAACATTTCATTTGAGTCTTTGAGTCTTTGATGATGCGAGAGAAATATGAGTGATGGTAAGGGTTAGATGTGTCTAGATTAGGATTAAGGTGGTTTCGGATTTGTTGTTGGGTTAACTGAGGTCGAGTAGAAGTTTTGGTATATGGTTTTGTGGTCGAGTCTTGTTGCAGTCATTGAAATGATGTGGTCGTATTTTGGTAAATGGTGTTGGTCTTGTGGTTAAACTCTTCTTCATCCTTTCTGTACTAAGTCGCTAGTTAAGAGTCAAGTCGCTAGCACTTTGTCGCTACGACTTGTTCAGTAACAAGTCGCTAGGTCACTATTACACAACTCGCTACATAAGTCGCTAAAAATGAGGTACAATGAACCTGGACAACATAAACAGCCACCTCGCTAACTAGAACTTGTACAAGTCGCTAGTAAGATGTTTTAGTTTTTCCGGAGAGTTTTCCGACAGTATTTCCGACCATCTTCATGATAAACCCAGAAAAACAGTTTTGACCCCTTACTGTTTGGACAATAGCAGATAACTGGACTTTAGACACACAAACAGATGCAATATTTGTAATGACCATTGGACTTTGACACAAAAAAAATGTAACTTTTTGACCAAATCACCACTTCGAAATCATAGTTTGACCACATACAAAATGAGTTAAGAAACAGTTATACCACATATCACAAACCAAGAGATGAACATCAAATAAAACTGGATTAGACCACGATAAAAATGACCATACCAACAAGCATAAAAACCATATACACGAATTCATAACAAACTGCATAAAAATCGTGTGTAAAACCACAAGAATCACCATAAACAACATAACCTTGGCTCTGGTACCAATTGTAGGATCGTGTATATTATTGTGTTAGATGATTCGGGTGGTCTTGGGAGATCAAAATACATGTTAGCCATATTTAGAGAGAGAAAGTAGAGAGAGAGGGTGTTCTTGCTAGAGGTTTACACAAATTGTAGAGTATTAGATTATGAGAAGCACCACCCCTTCCATGGATGGAAGGGGTATTTATAGTTACATGAGAAACGACCTCCTATCGGCCTGTGGATCAGGGATACAGTGGGTAAAGACCCGTCCTTCCTCCACGGTGTTGCACTACGCTAAACTAAACTAAAAACTAACTAATAAACTGAAAAATAACGTAACTAACGACAAGTCTATGAGCTAACTTATGCTAGATAACATTTGGGGTGACCGACTCTTCACTAAGAAATTTTCCAATTCCTAACAGGCTTCAACCCAACTCTCTTTAGTTAATGCTTGAGCTACATTCTTGGGTTCTTCTTGAGAGATAAAACAGGTGAATAAACACGATTGTTGATTCTTATGATTCATCCTGTTTTGTTTATACACAAAGCTAAGTAAAGCATTATGTGGCTTAGAGAAACCTTTAGCCTTGGTTCTTGTGAGCACCCCTGATGTTGAAGGTCCAATGATTTGCCCAGCAGGATGATCTTTATGAATTCTTAATGTAGGAGTCTGTGAAACTTCAAGATCATCATCCAAATTTGTGAAATCAGATCCTTCATTGGAATTTGAGAAAATACCTTCATCATCTAATTCATCATCAGTGTCTTCTAATCCAGGCATGTTAGGATCATACAAATCATCAGAAGTACTGTCAATAGGTGCAACAGTACTTTGATCCAAAGTACTGTGATCCAAAGTACTGTAAGGGTATTCTGTAGACTTACCCTTTTTCTTTGTTTCTTCATAAGCTCTTCTTTGTTCATCCTCATAATATTGTGCTATTGTTTCTTGAAAAAGCATCCTATTAAGTTCATCTTGAATAGCTTGATCCTCAGCAGACAAAGTGGATTTTGGTTCATCAATACTTTTCTTCTTTTTGACAGTTATAGGTTCTTCATCAGGAACAACATCAGGTCTAATATTGACTCCATGAACAATGTACTGTAAATTTTCTTCTTTGTAATCACTTGATTTTCTTCTCTATGTTAGGATTTAGTAAATCCAGTACTTAAAGTGTCGGTCACCTCAAGTATGTATACTCGTTAGAAAGCTCGTAGTCGTAGTAATTCAGTAATAGTAATCAGATTACTTAGTAACACCGTGGAGGACGGACGGGTCTTTACCCACTGTATGCCTGATCCACAGCCTAAAGTCGGCGTGCTAAGCTTGTACCCTATAAATACCCTTTGCCCTCCAAGGCAAAGGGTTGGAGCTTTCATAATACATTTTTCTTTGTCTCACTAAGCTTCCCATCCTCTCCCACTTTATCTCTCTAAACCTTATCTCCTACGCATAACTTTGTGCTTATGATGTGTATGTGATAAACCAAGATGCTACAAATGGTATCAAGAGCGATGATTTGATCATCCATCTCTCATGTTCTTGGTTTGATAGTTATTTTTGGGATAAGGTTTGGTTTTTACGTGTAGGGTTGTGTATACGCGTGGTTGTGGCGTATAGGTTTTTGGTAAGCTTAAAGCACTAAATTTTTCACTTAAAAATTCAAGATTCTTATGGG
The DNA here is from genome assembly GCA_019973895.1 of Chrysanthemum seticuspe. Taxonomy (NCBI): domain Eukaryota; kingdom Viridiplantae; phylum Streptophyta; class Magnoliopsida; order Asterales; family Asteraceae; genus Chrysanthemum; species Chrysanthemum seticuspe. The sequence goes on along the minus strand of BPTQ01000008.1, from coordinate 146,691,142 downwards.
TTAAGGGTTATTGAGTGTTAAAATTTCAGTTTCTTGCAAAAAGGTTCAAACTTTACGTGTTTTTCTTGGTTTTTAAACGTGTTTGGATACGAGTGTACTTGTCTACGCGTAAGAGTGAAACGTGGCTTTGATCATCAAGTCTTGTTGTTTTAGTGTTTTTAAGGTTGTTTCATCATTATAATCTGGTTTCTAAACGGTTTTGGTCATAAAAATCGTGTTTGGCATATTTTGTACTTCTTACGCATAAGAAAACCCTAATCTTACGCGTAAGGTGTTCTTCAAGGGATCTTCAAATCTGTTGGTTTACTCAGTGTTTTCTTGCTTGGATAAGCCTGAAAATACTTCGACTTTGGATATCTTTTACACTAGAATAAGTGTGAAGGATTTTTGGTTAAAACCCTAATTTTACGCATAAGCATAAAGCTTACGAGTAAAAAATTCTTACGCCTAAGCCTTCTTCTATGCATAAGCTTGTCTTACGCCTAAAGAAAACTTACGCATAAGGTTCTTACTTCTAAGCCTTGGTTTACGCTTAAACTTAAGCTTTTTATCCTAAAAGTCTACGCATAAGCTATAAACTACGCGTAAGATCTGTCTACGCGTAAGCCTGTGTCTACGCATAAGCTAGTGTTTACGCCTAAGCTGCTGTCTACGCATAAGTGTATAAGTTTTATGGTTTCTCTCTTGATTTTGTAAAATCCCGTGAAAGAATCTATTTCCCGGTTAAATTAAAGATTTGTAAAATCCCGTAGAATTTAAACATGTCTTCCGTTGCTGATGATGTGCAAGCTGCAGGGTCTGATACTCGTCCTCCCATGCTTGATAGAACCGACTATGAGTCTTGGTCACAAAGAATCAGATTGTACTGCTTAGGAAAGGAAAATTGGGTTAACATCCTTAAGTCAATTGATGAAGGACCATATCAAATTGAGACTACCAGAGACGTTCTGGAAACTGCTGCTGATAGTTCTGTGACATTAGGACTGGATAGACCAAAGACATATGATGAGCTTTCTGATAAGGAGAAGAAGAGATACGATGCAGACATCAGAGCTTCAAACATTGTTCTCCAAGGTCTACCAAAAGACATCTACAAGCTGATCAATCACAACACTGAAGCAAAGGCAGTTTGGGATAACGTTAAGATGCTTCTATCTGGTTCTGAACTGACTCAAGAAGATAGGGAGTCTTAGCTGTATGATGATTTTGAGAACTTTGAAATGATACCAGGGGAAAGTGTGACTGAATATCATGTCAGATTTCACAAGCTAGTGAATGATATGAGGAATATCAAAATGACAATACCGAATATTCAGCTAAATTCAAAGTTTGTGAACAACATGAATCCCGAATGGAACAAATTTGTCGCAGCAGTCAAACTCAACAAAGGATTGAAGAACACCAACTATGAGCAACTGTATGCTTATTTGCTTCAAAATGAGAAACATGCAGCATTTGTCCGAATGATCATGGAAAAGTTCAAGACCAATGCTGGAGAAGCAAGCTCTTCAAATGATTCTACTGCATTCTACACTAATGTAGGCTACACTACCAAAGCATCACAAGTCATACCTACTGGAAATGGTAACCACAAGCTCATTCCTGATCCAGGGTATAAGCCACCTGATTCTGACACAGTCATGGAACACTTTATCAATCAAGTGGCTCTTATGGTCAAGCAAAACTTGAATCTCACCCCACACACTAACAATTATCTCAGAACTGCATCAAATCATCAAAATCATGCTACTGTGAAAGATGGAAAGATTGTGGTGAAATGTGCAGGGAAGATGTGACGACTCGTAATTTCAGGACATTTCATATAAACTAGATTTAGTCTACACATCATTAGTAACATCATTTCATATCAATTTATGCATGGGTTTTGCATTTTACATTAAACGTTTATTTTCTTATTAAATAAACGCTATCGCGTAAACATTATTTGAACATTTGATCCGACACTTCCAAAAATTATTCCGATATATTTTTGTACTCATAATAAGATTATAAAAATAATATTATTACTTTACCCGATGTTTTCAATTTATTTTGTATATAAATTGTTATGTATAAAATTTTACGACGGTTTTCGTAAATATTACACGATAATTATTATTTCACTCAATTTTTGTAAGAAATGTATTTTTATAATTTTTATGACTTCAATATATTTTATTTTGATCCGTTAAAATTTATTTTTAGCTAACGCTACCCTAAATGCTTAAATAAATATACAAGTTACCAACTATCCTTAAATAACTACACATTTACTCTACACTTATACACTTAATTGATACAAAATACACCAATTCTTTCATGTTTCATATGTATGTCGACATACTAAGGTGACACACCATATTTGGAGTACAAAATATCTAACTAAAAGGGATATTTACAAGTTTATTATTATACTACTTCACATGCTACACATTTCATTAGTAAAAAAAAAAAATACTCTTTCCTTTCTTCTTCATGAGAACCGGCCAAGGAGGATAGCAAGCAAGAACTTCATATTTGTTTCAAGACAAGTTAAATTTACAACCTTAGCATACTCTTAAGCAAGGTTTTGGAATAAAAACCTAGGGTAATTAGGATAAACCCTTGTTCATTTAAACCTCATCAAGTAACTAGTAAGCATTTTATGTTCACTTTCATCTTTCATATTCATATCATGTTCATTTTATCATGCTTGAGAAAAATATGCAAGTTATATGGATGTCTATACCACTTTTTATTGTTTTTAAGTGTTATAAATATATATTCATCATCCTATAATTACTCCAGGAAATATATCACTTTTGGTGATGTCTAGGAACCCATGACACCCTAAGAAGGTGTATGGTAGGTTTAGAATAGCTTCGGCGTTGGTTTGAAGTGGTTAGAATAAGTTTTACGCGAGAAAAACTCATTTCGACAAATATATTTAAGGGTCTGACCTTTTCTGTGAAATCTGGAATTTTCGACAGTTGATAAAAATATTTGGGCTAGATATTTGGAAAATATATTTTAAAACGAAAACGTGGCCGCTTGAATGGGTTAAAACGGAGTTATAACGAAGAAGTTATGCTATTTTTAAGTTTAACGACGAAAACTATTTGTTTCAGAAAATTCAGCATGTATTCTCAACTTTTTACGAGTCAAAAATGAGTCTTAAGCGTTATTAAATGTGTCGACTTATCAAAAATATATTAGTATATGTTAATACGAAACTGTGGATATAAAGAACGTAGAAAACGGACTTATAACGACTAAGTTATTCACATTTTAAACAAGTTGCCGTAACTATTTTATATAAGTATAACTAATATATTTTCTAATAGACAAACATATCGGCCACGAAGGACCATGTTGAGGGTCGTTTTTAACATGGATGTAGTACTTTTTATAACATGATGTCTTCTAGTAAAAGTAAGTACGTCTAGCATATTTTCCAAAATGTCCAACCGTTCGTCAAGCGGAGTTGTAACGAATAAAATACGGTCACTCAAACTTTGCCGAAAACCACCCTTAAACAATATTTTGTATACAAGTACCATACTTTACCTACATTTTTCTCCATGATCGAGACCTCTATGATAAAAACTTAAAAGCTAAAACTTTGAGATAATGATACAAGCTTTCCAAAACCGTTGAGTTTGTTTCCTAACACTCGATGTGCACCATTTTACGACTAGCTTTTCAAGGCCGTTTAGTCACTTTCATGAAATTGTCAAATGACATTATTTTACGACGAAAAGTTATAATTTCATAATAAATCATTAAATGACTATCGTAGGATATCATCTCAACGTAAATACTTGTAAAGTATTTTATAATATGACGAGATGTCATAAACATACATTTCGACGTTAAACATTATTTTCAAATGTACAAGTGGTATAGATATCATACGAATTGCATGCATAACATTACATCATAACTTATTGTAGAACATATCATTCATAATAGGTCGCGCCTAGAGATTGTGCCGCATTTCAGTGTATCCACTTGTCACACCCCCAAATTACCTGTTTTGCAGCGGAATTGAATACCTTGGGGAGGACTGTCATAGCATCAAAGTTACAGTTATATCGAACGACCTAAAGTGTCGTTTGGAAAACACATCGTTTAATTTATTAAAACAATCAGAGTTTACAAAGTATTGGTCTCAAATGAAAATCAACTTGTGCGGAAATAAGTTTGTTACAAGCCAAACGATGTTTTAAAGTTTATAAATCCCAAGTGAGACGCGTCGTCACCACGACTCTATGATATGTCCATATGCATGCCATGAAGTGAATGCCTTAGGTACCTGAGATAAAACATGCTAAAAAGTGTCAACACAAAGGTTGAGTGAGTTCATAGAGTTTGTGTTGAAATGTAAAGCCTTTAAAAAACGTTCATGCAACAAAGTCTAAGTTTTTGGTCATATAGAATAGTTCACAAAGCAAAGGCATCGTAAATCCACTCAGTTCCAAGTCCCGCCCATACAAAACTTGCAACCTGTGTGTTTACAACCCACTGCTAAAAATAGTATGACAATCATGTATATGCACATTAAGATGGTTAAAAGTATAAATGTCACCACAAGGGTCTTCCAACAACTCGTGTTGGGATGTTCCTCCAACGCTCACGTTGGGCTGTATCCATAAAAATGGCCTTCCAACATAAAAATATTGGGATGTTTGTAAATTAATAGCCTTCCAACAACTTAATTTGGAGCCATTAATTCTTGTATGTTTGTAAATTAATAGCCTTCCAACAACTTAATTTGGAGCCACTAATTCTTGTATGTTTGTAAATTAATAGCCTTCCAACAACTTAATTTGGAGCCACTAATTCTTGTATGTTTGTTCCAAATATGCATATGAAATCAAGTGTAACCCAATCAAGTCTAAAGTATAGGTAATATTGTTTGGCAAAAGAGTTTAAATGTTTTGGCTGGCTCCCGCAGGAGTTAACCAATTGCTAAAGTATGTATGTTGATGCTTAATTGAAAACAAGTTTAGCACATTAAGGCACATATCGCAATAAACCACACATAATGTTCAAAGTGTATAAGTATAGTGTAACACAATTGTATAAATGGTTTGAGTATTCGCAAGAGTAAAACAAGTATTTAAGCTTGTATCTCCCCCAAAGAGTTTGTAAGAAGTCCAAACGAGTGAAAGTGGGGTATGAACTCACAGTAATATGTAAAAGTTTAGAGTACTTGTGAAAGTAAATGAAAATAGTTTGAGCATGTATCTCCCCCAAAAGTTTGTACACAATTAATAGAAAGTGGGGCTATGAAAACTCACCTGGTATGATTGATATGCTAACAAAATGAAGTGCACTAAAATGAGGCTCGGAAACTATCCGCGACCTAAAATGAATGTTATGACTGAGTTATGATATGTTGTCGTGAATGTGTGATACAATGTTGTGCATGCATTTCGTATGTTATTTATACCATTTGTGAGTTTTGAAAATAATACTTATCGTCGAAAAATACTCTTTTGACGTCTTGACCATTCTTAAATTACTTTACAAGTATTTACGTCAAAATGTCATCCTACAATAGTTTATCAATGATTTATTGTGAAATTATAACTTTTCGTCGGAAAATAATGTCGTCGGAAATTTCATGAAAGTGACAAAAATGGCTTCGAAAAGCTAGTCGTAAAATAGGGTATGTCGAACGTTAGGAAACGAACTCGACGGTTTTGGAAAGCTTGTATCAAAATCTAGAAGTTTTAGTACATGAGTTTTTGCCATAGAGGTCTCGAACATAAAGATAATAGAGGTTAAATATGGTGATTTTGTCCAAATGTTGTGTAAAAAGTGAGTTTTGGCAAAGTTTAAGCAACCGTAAATAATTTAGTACAACTCCGCTATACAAACGGTTGGTCGTTTTGGAAAATATGCTTGGTGATCTCGATTTTATTAGAAGACATCTTGTTACAAAAAGTTCTACGTCATCGTTAAAAACAGCCTTCAACATGGTCGTTTTGTTTACCGTAACACTTTTCTCGTAAAATAATATAGTTTTTCTTAAATAAGTAAGTTACGGCAATTTTATGAAAACGTGTATATTTTAGTCGTTTCAAATCCGTTTTCTACGTATAATACGTCCTTAGCTTCGTATCAAAGTATACTAATATATTTTTGATAAGTCGAAATAGTTTGTAAAGCTTAGGACTCGTTTTTGACTCGAATAAAACAATAATAGGTTGCTGAAATTTTCAGAAATATATATTTCGTCGTCAAACTTGAAAAAATTCATAACTTCTTCGTTATAACTCCGTTTTAATCCGTTCAAGCGGCCACGGATTCGTTTTAAAGTATATTTTCTAAATATCTAGGCCAAAAATTCGTGCCTACTGTCGGATTTTCCAGAAAAACAAAACAAGATCAGACCACTTTTATAACTTGTCGAAAATAGTTTTTCTTGTACTAAACCTATTCCAATCCCTTCAAAACAACTCCAAAGCTATTCTAATCCTACCATACACCTTCTTAGGGTGTCATGGGTTCCTAAACATCATCAAGACCAATATATAACAAGGGAGTAATTATAGGATGACCTTTATATATATATAACTCTAAAAATCAATGTAAAAATGGTATAAATAAACATAAGTCTTGCATGCTTGCTAGAAAAATGATGAAATACTTATGAAATGAAAATGAAAGATATGAAATGAAAGTAATATGCTTACAAGCTACTATGATGAGGTGATTAGAACAAGGATTAACCTAAACACCCTAGGTTTTTATTTCAAAACCTTAAATAAGAGTGTAATCTAGAGTGTTAAACACTTGAGCTTGAAAGATTTTTGATGATTTCTTGCTACTCCTTGGTATGACCGGTTTTTAGAGGATGAAACAAAGAGAGAAAAGCAACTTTTTCTTGACTTGAAAAATGGTTGAATGAAATGTGAAGTGAAGTAAGACTTTGGAGTATAAATCTATACTATCATGAAGAAAATTTTACCAACATTAATTGCTACCCCCCCTTGGTCGGCCAAGGGGGGAAGCATTTGTCAAATATTTTTTTTTTCTTTATTATAATGTGTAAAGTTGTTAAAATATAAGTAAAATGTATAGTTAAGTAAAAAGTGTTGTAACTTGTACATAGTTGTGAATTTAGAGTAGTATGGACTAAAATAAGTTTTAAGGGATCAAAGTAAAGTATAATGAGATCATAAAAATTATAAAAATACATTCCTTGTAAAATTTGAGTGATATAATAATTATCGTGTAGTTTTTAAGAAAAGCGTCGTAATAATATAAATTTAACGATTTATATACAAATTAAATTTAAAACACTAGGTAAACTCAAAATATAGTTTTTATAACTAAATGTAAGTATAAAAATATGTCGGGATCATTTTTAGAAGTAACGGATTAAATGTTCAAAATAATAACTCACGCGACAACGTTTATTTAATATGAAAATAAATGTTTAATGAAATGCAAAACCATGCACGAACCTTTATGAAATGATGAATATGGAGTATGAGAAATGACCGGAAATTGAGAATTGTGACATTCTTCCCATGTTAGAGGAATCGCGTCCTCGCGATTCAATCGATGATACTATGGTTCGAACCTCGACAAGGGTTCTAAAAGTTTATGCTTGTGTATGGTCTAAATGATTATGTCAATGCTCATGCATATGAGTTACTCGTCCCACAAGTTACGTTCCCGTGCTATCGTGAGCAATTCCCGTCCTAAATACATGCTTTCTTATGATTAGGCTCGATAAGACAAGCTTTCCCATTCTCAAGCAAAATTTTCAAAAGACTCTTTGGTAACCGATTTTTACTTAATCCCACAACTCATCAAACAAGAACTGTCATACGATTAGGCTAAATCGGTTTAGGTAACGACTTGTTTCTAGCTCGATCTTTGTAACTCATCAAACAAGAACTGTCGCTCGGATCAAACTGGAAACAAGTGGTTTGAAGAAAATCTTTTGAAAATTTGGCTTGATTACGGAATTGCTTACACATATGAGACTACTACTCCCTTCATTGCATGATTCTTCCTGAATTAGACATAGGTGATCAGGCTATGTATAATTTAGGAGTAACTATGCAATGCTTGGACTAATCGACTCATATGATGTTTGGTGTTGAGTCATAAGTCCGCATGTATAAAGAATGTGCACTTATAATGATATGATGAGATGCTATGATGATGTGGTTATAGTCTAGGGTCAATGATGCAACCTAGTTCTCTATAACCGATGCTCTGATACCAATCTATCACACCCCCAAATTACCTGTTTTGCAGCGGAATTGAATACCTTGGGGAGGACTGTCATAGCATCAAAGTTACAGTTATATCGAACGACCTAAAGTGTCGTTTGGAAAACACATCGTTTAATTTATTAAAACAATCAGAGTTTACAAAGTATTGGTCTCAAATGAAAATCAACTTGTGCGGAAATAAGTTTGTTACAAGCCAAACGATGTTTTAAAGTTTATAAATCCCAAGTGAGACGCGTCGTCACCACGACTCTATGATATGTCCATATGCATGCCATGAAGTGAATGCCTTAGGTACCTGAGATAAAACATGCTAAAAAGTGTCAACACAAAGGTTGAGTGAGTTCATAGAGTTTGTGTTGAAATGTAAAGCCTTTAAAGAACGTTCATGCAACAAAGTCTAAGTTTTTGGTCATATAGAATAGTTCACAAAGCAAAGGCATCGTAAATCCACTCAGTTCCAAGTCCCGCCCATACAAAACTTGCAACCTGTGTGTTTACAACCCACTGCTAAAAATAGTATGACAATCATGTATATGCACATTAAGATGGTTAAAAGTATAAATGTCACCACAAGGGTCTTCCAACAACTCGTGTTGGGATGTTCCTCCAACGCTCACGTTGGGCTGTATCCATAAAAATGGCCTTCCAACATAAAAATATTGGGATGTTTGTAAATTAATAACCTTCCAACAACTTAATTTGGAGCCATTAATTCTTGTATGTTTGTAAATTAATAGCCTTCCAACAACTTAATTTGGAGCCACTAATTCTTGTATGTTTGTAAATTAATAGCCTTCCAACAACTTAATTTGGAGCCACTAATTCTTGTATGTTTGTTCCAAATATGCATATGAAATCAAGTGTAACCCAATCAAGTCTAAAGTATAGGTAATGTTGTTTGGCAAAAGAGTTTAAATGTTTTGGCTGGCTCCCGCAGGAGTTAACCAATTGCTAAAGTATGTATGTTGATGCTTAATTGAAAACAAGTTTAGCACATTAAGGCACATATCGCAATAAACCACACATAATGTTCAAAGTGTATAAGTATAGTGTAACACAATTGTATAAATGGTTTGAGTATTCGCAAGAGTAAAACAAGTATTTAAGCTTGTATCTCCCCCAAAGAGTTTGTAAGAAGTCCAAACGAGTGAAAGTGGGGTATGAACTCACAGTAATATGTAAAAGTTTAGAGTACTTGTGAAAGTAAATGAAAATAGTTTGAGCATGTATCTCCCCCAAAAGTTTGTACACAATTAATAGAAAGTGGGGCTATGAAAACTCACCTGGTATGATTGATATGCTAACAAAATGAAGTGCACTAAAATGAGGCTCGGAAACTATCCGCGACCTAAAATGAATGTTATGACTGAGTTATGATATGTTGTCGTGAATGTGTGATACAATGTTGTGCATGCATTTCGTATGTTATTTATACCATTTGTGAGTTTTGAAAATAATACTTATCGTCGAAAAATACTCTTTTGACGTCTTGACCATTCTTAAATTACTTTACAAGTATTTACGTCAAAATGTCATCCTACAATAGTTTATCAATGATTTATTGTGAAATTATAACTTTTCGTCGGAAAATAATGTCGTCGGAAATTTCATGAAAGTGACAAAAATGGCTTCGAAAAGCTAGTCGTAAAATAGGGTACGTCGAACGTTAGGAAACGAACTCGACGGTTTTGGAAAGCTTGTATCAAAATCTAGAAGTTTTAGTACATGAGTTTTTGCCATAGAGGTCTCGAACATAAAGATAATAGAGGTTAAATATGGTGATTTTGTCCAAATGCTGTGTAAAAAGTGAGTTTCGGCAAAGTTTAAGCAACCGTAAATAATTTATTACAACTCCGCTATACAAACGGTTGGTCGTTTTGGAAAATATGCTTGGTGATCTCGATTTTATTAGAAGACATCTTGTTACAAAAAGTTCTACGTCATCGTTAAAAACAGCCTTCAACATGGTCGTTTTGTTTACTGTAACACTTGTCTCGTAAAATAATATAGTTTTTCTTAAATAAGTAAGTTACGGCAATTTTATGAAAACGTGTATATTTTAGTCGTTTCAAATCCGTTTTCTACGTATAATACGTCCTTAGCTTCGTATCAAAGTATACTAATATATTTTTGATAAGTCGAAATAGTTTGTAAAGCTTAGGACTCGTTTTTGACTCGAATAAAACAATAATAGGTTGCTGAAATTTTCAGAAATATATATTTCGTCGTCAAACTTGAAAAAATTCATAACTTCTTCGTTATAACTCCGTTTTAATCCGTTCAAGCGGCCACGGATTCGTTTTAAAGTATATTTTCTAAATATCTAGGCCAAAAATTCGTGCCTACTGTCGGATTTTCCAGAAAAACAAAACAAGATCAGACCACTTTTATAACTTGTCGAAAATAGTTTTTCTTGTACTAAACCTATTCCAATCCCTTCAAAACAACTCCAAAGCTATTCTAATCCTACCATACACCTTCTTAAGGTGTCATGGGTTCCTAAACATCATCAAGACCAATATATAACAAGGGAGTAATTATAGGATGACCTTTATATATATATAACTCTAAAAATCAATGTAAAAATGGTATAAATAAACATAAGTCTTGCATGCTTGCTAGAAAAATGATGAAATACTTATGAAATGAAAATGAAAGATATGAAATGAAAGTAATATGCTTACAAGCTACTATGATGAGGTGATTAGAACAAGGATTAACCTAAACACCCTAGGTTTTTATTTCAAAACCTTAAATAAGAGTGTAATCTAGAGTGTTAAACACTTGAGCTTGAAAGATTTTTGATGATTTCTTGCTACTCCTTGGTATGACCGGTTTTTAGAGGATGAAACAAAGAGAGAAAAGCAACTTTTTCTTGACTTGAAAAATGGTTGAATGAAATGTGAAGTGAAGTAAGACTTTGGAGTATAAATCTATACTATCATGAAGAAAATTTTACCAACATTAATTGCTACCCCCCTTGGTCGGCCAAGGGGGGAAGCATTTGTCAAATATATATTTTTTTTCTTTATTATAATGTGTAAAGTTGTTAAAATATAAGTAAAATGTATAGTTAAGTAAAAAGTGTTGTAACTTGTACATAGTTGTGAATTTAGAGTAGTATGGACTAAAATAAGTTTTAAGGGATCAAAGTAAAGTATAATGAGATCATAAAAATTGTAAAAATACATTCCTTGTAAAATTTGAGTGATATAATAATTATCGTGTAGTTTTTAAGAAAAGCGTCGTAATAATATAAATTTAACGATTTATATACAAATTAAATTTAAAACACTAGGTAAACTCAAAATATAGTTTTTATAACTAAATGTAAGTATAAAAATATGTCGGGATCATTTTTAGAAGTAACGGATTAAATGTTCAAAATAATAACTCACGCGATAACGTTTATTTAATATGAAAATAAATGTTTAATGAAATGCAAAACCATGCACGAACCTTTATGAAATGATGAATATGGAGTATGAGAAATGACCGGAAATTGAGAATTGTGACACCACTTTTGCCATTTTATCATCATAAATATTGCATCAGGTGAGTCATAGCCCCTACTCTTTTAATTGTTTTGAATTACTTTTGGGGGAGATACATGCTCAACTATTTTTATGACAATCATGATTATTTGCAAACTATATGTTTATCTGAAATGAATGTTTAGTCATATTCTATATCATAAATCATGGAACTAAATGTCGTGGTATAATCATTGAACTAAATGTCTTGGTATAATCATGGAACTAAATGTCTTGGTTTAATCATTGAACTAAATGTCTTGGTATAATCATGGAACTAAATGTCGTGGTATAATCATGGAACTAAATGTCTTGGTATAATCATTGAACTAATAATCATTGAACTAAATGTCTTGGTATAATCATTGAACTAAATGTCGTGGTATAATCATTGAACTAAATGTCGTGGTATAATCATTGAACTAAATGTCTTGGTATAATCATGGAACTAATGGTCTTGGAATCATTTGAAACAACACTCATATGTGTTATGTCAATTAACTATTAATACATTAAGTTAAGCACTATTATGTGAATTCATTTGTCATCATGTGCTTGAACATAAACTATACATATTTTGGCAATGGGTTGTAAACACACAGGTTGCAAGTTTTGTATGGGCGGAACTTGGAACTGAGTGGAATTACGATGCCTTTGCTGCATGAACATTTTCTAAAGGTGTTTCATTTCAACACAAAATCTATGAACTCACTCAACCTTTGTGTTGACATTTTTTAGCATGTTTTATCTCAGGTATCTAAGGAATTCACTTCATGGCATGCATATGGACATATCATAGAGTCGTGGTGACGACGCGTCACACATGGGATTTATGCACTTTAAAAACATCGTTTGGCTTGTATCAAATTTATTTCCGTACATATTGATTTTCATTTGGGACCTATACTTTGTAAACTCTGATTGTTTTAATAAATCAAACGATGTGTTTTCCAAACGACACTTTAGGTCGTTCAATATAACTGTGATTGTGGTGCTATGACAGTCAACCCCCAGGAATTCCATTCCGCTGCAAAACAGGTAATTTAGGGGTGTGACAGAAGACATAATGCTTAACTTCCACACAATGAACAAGGGAATGTAGGTGCTGGTTATGGGAATGCTGGTGTTGGTGGTGGATATGTGGGAAATTAGAATCGTGGAAGGAATATGGCTCAGGGTCAACCAATCAAGTGCTACAACTGTGGTGGAGAAGGGCACATTGCTAGGAACTGCACTCAACCTAAACTTCCTCAAAATGCAGAATACTTCAGGGACAAGATGTTGCTAGTTCAAGCACAGCATAATGGAGCTATGTTGAATAAAGAGGAGCTGTTGTTCTTAACTGATGGGAATGCTAAGACATAAGATGCTGATGTGGATGAACAACCAGTGCATGGTGCTGCCCAGAACAATCCCAACGCCTTTCAAGTTGCAGACTGTGATGCATTTGACTCAGACGTTGATGATGAACCATATGCACAGAATATCTTCATGGCTAATATCTCTCCAATGGTCTCTTTACCTCAACGGGCCAATCCCTCCAAGGAATCCATCATTAAAGAGGTACTTAAACTATATGATGAAGTTGATATGCAAAAGATTAACCATGAAGTACAATCTACTGAAGTCATTGAATCAGATATTGAAAATATGGGAAATAGCAATGTTGTCCCATATGAACAATATGTAAAGCAAGATGACAGCCTGATTGTACCAAGTGATGAATCTTCTGAAATTAACAATGAATGCATGCCTGATGAATATACTGCATTTGTGCCTGATGATTCCTTGACCACTGAACTCAATACCTATAAGGACCAAGTTGCCATATACGAACAACGCACTAAGTTTGAACTGACCACTCGTGAGCAGGAGATGGATATCCAAATGCGTATACTTATCAGAAAAAGAAATTTTAGGGAAGAAGTATTAAAACAAGAGTTAAATTCCTTACAAGAAAAGCTTAATAAAACTGGTAAGCAAAAACAAGAACTTCAAGAAAATGTGAAAGTGCTTAAGCAGGAATTCAATGCTAAGGAATCAAAACTTTTAACTGATTTTTCCAACCTAAAAACTTTGAAAAAAAAACTTGAAAACAAGTTGTACGTACAAGGAAACACCCTTCAGACTGCTCACATGGTCACTAAGCATAGAGTCTTAAGCGATAAGCATAGTATCCCCATTGTAGAGGAACCCAATCCTGAGTATGGTAAAATAGCAAGAGCTGCTCAAAAGGTTGTCTATGATGGTGATGAGATCCTCAAGCCTAGACAAAAACCTTCATGCATTGAGTGCACTGAGGATGATAGAAAATTAGAAGATGCCACTAAGGAAAATTGAATAAGAAGCTTAAAGATCCCTGGTGCATTAAATATAACATCACTTTTAAGTCTCATGATTACACTAAGGAAAATTGGATTTCCTTGAACAAGTTTAAGCCTCAAACCCTATTAACACATGAACAAATGTTCTGGAAAAATGATATGGATCAAAAAGCAGATAACCTTGTTGAAAAGAACCCCCCCTGTAGGAAATTGTCCCAAGCAACCGTGTATCCTCCAAATACACCAATGCATTTAGTGCCTAGAACACTCCCCACTAAGAGCAAGACCTTAATCAGCCTTTATGTAGTTTACCAACTATTTGTTGATTTTGAGAAAACGTGTAAAAAAAGAATCACACCTACTGGGATAACTGAAGGGGAAAGGGGTTTTGAGCAAACTAAAGAATGCTATTTAATTGAGGTCATGCCTTTCTTTAAGCAATTAAAAGGTCAATTTGAGAGTCTTAAAAAGGGGATAGACAAAGAGATTAAAGAAATGGAAAAGGAATTTGATGCAATGATAGTTGAGGTCAATAATTATGAACGGGAACTTAAATATAATGAAATTGAAAGGAAGAATCTGCATATCTTAAATGAGAACTTGATTTCTCAATGTGTTGCTCAAGATGTGTTTTACATTGCTACGAATTCTTCTATTACTGCATCTCAATTTCATGAATTATCTGTTGCTTTGAAAGTTTACCATGATCGTGTCATTGAGCTTGAAACAACAAATTCAAAATTGCATGAGAAAATAGAACAGGATGATCATGATAACCTGGTCAAACATTTTTCTAAATTAGAAGTTAAACATCTTGCTTTGCAATTAAAATATCAACATCTCAAAGAAAATGTTAAAACCTCAAATATCAAGACATCCTCTGATGCTCCTGAGTTTGATGCAGTTTTTGAAATTAGCAAACGTGATGAACAAATTCGAGCTCATCATAACATGATCAAAAGATTGAAAGCCCAAATTTCACAACTGAAAGGTGAAAAGAAGGATGTGACTGGTTCCCATATGCCTCCACCTTTAAACTCTCAGAATTTCCAACTTCAAAACTTTATTGATAACTTGCAAAAGGAAAATGATTGTTTTAAAGCTGAAATTTCAAAGGTTAATGATCAAAACAAAGAGTTATGTGATTCATTTAAAGTTAATCATGATAAACAAATTGTAAAGATAACTTCTTTACTTAACGATATTGAGAATCTGAAGCGTGAGGTGAAAGGAAAGTTACCAATCCCCAATTGCAATTATTCTGTTCCTAAGGTTTCAGCTTGGGATAAGTATGCTATCGATATGTTATATTTCCCCCTCCCATTAGGAATAATGAACTGGCACATAAAGCATATCTCTCATACCTTAAGGAAAGTTTGAAGGGTCTCCGTGAGATAGTTGAAGATGAAAGATTAGAAAAACCTTTGGATAGTACCATTGCCTATGCCTGCATGGATGCCAAAAGATCTCAGGAACTTCTAGAGTACGTAATTGTCACAAGTCCGAAATCTAGCAATAGGCGAGATAGAATAGTTGCACCCAGTTCTATGCCTAAGGATAAGAATGTGACTTTTAATATGCCTCACAAAACTTCAGATCCCAGCACTTCTAGACCACCAATGCAAAGTGTAGTATCACCAACTAATATTCCTGTTGTTCCCTCTACAGGAGTAATCAGCAACACTAAGGTAAGCGGATCAAAGCCTTCAGGCAATACAATGCGAAATAGGATCTTGCCAGCTAAAAGTGTTGAAGAGAAGAAAGTAGAAGAACACCCTAGGAAGAATAAGTTTGAATTGAATAAAACGAATCGTGTTGATTCTTGTGGAGTTTGTTAGACTCCTTGAGATCGTTTTGAGCCTTAGGGTTTGACAATACCATATGCAACGCAGCGGAATAATAAGATCATTATATATTATTGACACAAGGTTTTTCATTATAATCATTCCAAGCCTCAAATATTATATGATCAGAATAATACGGTTACACTTAACTTGTAACAGGGATCAAAGATCCTTGAGGCTAAACTAAACAAACTCTAACCCTAGACGTTTATAGGAACACGTCTAGGTTACACATACACACACCTTTAGACTACATTATGGAAGACTTATATTTCAAACCTACACCCCATGTCCTCTTTATATACTAGAGGATTAGGGTTTACAAAATACTACGAAGGACTAAATAATAAATCTTCTTTTGCAAGCAAGTCCTTCCATCTTTTTGTAGGTTTCATCTCTTTCACTTTAAGTCCCTTTGTTTCATTCTTGTATTTATTTTGTCTCATCAAATCCAAGGAACCTAAAACCCAACAATCTTCCCCTATTTGATGATGACAAAATAAACAAAGTCGTGTACGAACTTCCCTAGACGAAGTAGCAGAAGTTGAGATGAAAGCATCTCCCTAAATGAAACAAATCTTGTCTTCCTTTGTCTTCCCCTTAATCCATGCCATCGCACTCCAATATTTCTTCCCCTTTTTGTTATCAACAAATAGAGAATATAAGCAGTAGAAACTTCCCCTTGAGTGATGCATGAAAATTATTCTTCAAATCAGTAAGCTCTATGTAATGATCACTTGTGAAGAAAACCGAGTATAACGAATTTGATGAAGAAGTAAAATAACCCAAACTTGTGTCTTATGTCTTGTACTATCCACGTGACTCCAAACTTATACTAACACCATTTAAGTAGACCGCAATATCTTGACAAAATCCTCATCTTCAATGAGACACTGAGCACTACAATGTAACTCCTTTAAGTGATAGTTAACTAGGTCTTCATCCATCCACCCCTTGACCTATGAAAACTAGATTTTGCAAGTCTTCGTCAACATCGTTTAAGCACGAACAAGTTATCTACAAAGTGTAACACCCACTTTGAGATATGATAAGAACACAAACCTGTGAAACTCAACTACAACATCAAATTAGTGATATTCAACCGTCTTCGTAATCAACTAGTCCAATAAACCAAATACGAGCCTTTTTAAAACCTTTAAGATCAAATAACCAAACTCCTTGTGTGTGTGAACCAAAATCCCATGTGTGTGTCACCAAAAATATCAGTACCAAAAACATGTACAGCTTCCCCTAAATTCCAAATCCTCATTAGCATAAACGAATAACGCAAGAAACACCAGCAGTGGAATTGAGATAACACTAGCATTGGTTTCGAGAAAACACTAGGAGTGGTTTCAGAAAACACTATCAGTGGTTTCGAGAATACACTATCAGTGGTTTCAGAAAACACTAGAAGTGGTTTCGTAAAAACACTAGGAAAGCTGCTTCTAACCATGAATCATAAACACCACACAATGTATAAACAACCTCCATCAAGAATTAGAACAAGTAACACAAATTCAAGAAGTTGAATATGCATGAAAACCCAAAAATTCGAATTATTAAACCAGTTTCTGCAGCCAACTTCGACATTGAATAACTTTTGATAGAAAGCTCAGATCGACAATCCCTTCAGTGAAAAGTTAGATGAATATATAGAGAACGTCCACCGAAAATTTCGTTATGATCCAACGGTTAACGAAAAAGTTATCGCGTTTTTAAAACTGTGCTGCAGAAAAATACGAGAATTTTCAGATTCATAGTTTTTCTTCTTTTCGCCATTCTTCGACCAATAAAACCTTGCGAATCCCTAGGTAACGAGCTCCCCGAGCTCTGATACCAATTGTGGAGTTTGTTAGACTCCTTGAGATCGTTTTGAGCCTTAGGGTTTGACAATAACATATGCAACGCAGCGGAATAATAAGAACATTATATATTATTGACACAAGGTTTTTCATTATAATCATTCCAAGCCTCAAATATTATATGATCAGAATAATACGGTTACACTTAACTTGTAACAGGGATCAAAGATCCTTGAGGCTAAACTAAACAAACTCTAACCCTAGACGTTTATAGGAACACGTCTAGGTTACACATACACACACCTTTAGACTACATTATGGAAGACTTATATTTCAAACCTACACCCCATGTCCTCTTTATATACTAGAGGATTAGAGTTTACAAAATACTACGAAGGACTAAATAATAAATCTTCTTTTGCAAGCAAGTCCTTCCATCTTTTTGTAGGTTTCATCTCTTTCACTTTAAGTCCATTTGTTTCATTCTTGTATTTATTTTGTCTCATCAAATCCAAGGAACCTAAAACCCAACAATTCTAGTATTAGCTATAAGCGTACTGTAATCAATTCGAATTCTGCTGCGTTTTGCAAAACTTGTAATGAATGTTTGATTTCTGGTCTTAATCATGAATGTGTTGTGAATGAGGTGATAAATGTTGGTAACACTCCAGTCAATATTATAAAAATTACTAGACAGGTTAAGGAGATCTGGAAGCCTAAAAGAAAAAGGGTCAGCAATTATTGGAAGCCTATAGGAAGAAAATTTAGCAATGTAGGTTATCAATGGAAACCTACTGGCCGGAAATTCAAAGTGAATGAATTTTGTCCAAAGATGTCTAGATCTATGCCTTCTAAGAAATGGAAGTCTACTGGTAGAATCATACCTTTAAGAAGTTGTCACACTTCACATAGGTCCACTGCCGCTACTAGTCCTGCCTCCACTAGTGAAGTTCTCATAGCTTCTAGAAATGCTGTAGGTTTATCAATTGCATGTACTAACCAAAAGGAACCCATTATTCCATGGGGATCCAATGCTTCCAGTTATACACAACAGTCTGTGTTCAAATGCAGGTCGTACAAATCGTCCTTTGGTATTTGGACTCAGGCTGCTCAAAGCATATGACTGGAGATCGCTCGCGGCTCATGAACTTCGTGAGTAAATTTATCGGGACTGTTAGATTCGGAAACGACCATTTTGGAGCTATTATGGGTTATGGAGATTATGTGGTTGGAGATAGTGTTATTTCCCAGGTATATTACGTTGAAGGTCTTGGTCATAACTTATTTTCTGTCGGTCAATTCTGTGATTCTGATCTACAGTGGCCTTTAGAAAACATACTTGCTTCGTTAGAGAGCTTGATGGTGTGGAACTCTTAAGAGGAACACGTGGAACAAACTTATACACCATCTCTATCGAAGATATGATGAAGTATTCTCCAATCTGCCTGCTGTCAAAGGCCTCTAAAACTAAGTCTTGGTTATGGCATCGTCGTTTCAATCACTTGAACTTCGGTACCATCAATATTCTTTCTAGAAAGGACCTAGTAAGAGGCTTACACAGATTAAAATATGAGAAATATCATCTTTGTTCAGCATGCTAACTGGGAAAAAGCAAGAAATATGCCCACAAACCCAAACCTATAAACTCTGTTATGGAAGTTCTTCACACCATTCATATTGTTGGATCTGGACACACTCCTTGTGTCAATGATATTTTGTATGATATTATTAAGCAAGCGGAATTTACTTAGTAATACTTAGAGGATGAATTATATGAAGTATTGTATATAAACACAGATTAAACACAAAACTTAAGCTCCAATATTATTGATGAATAATACGAGTGATCTTAGCTTATCACTAGGGTTACACCTTGAAGCTCTTGTGAGTAATACGTAGGTAAATTGACAAGTACCTAAGACAACGACCTAGGATCTCCTTTTATACAACAAGGAGTCCTTTACAAGATAAGTATAAAGCTAACATAATAGAATATACACAAGATCTATTCTATACTTATCTAGACGCGTTTAACTAAACATAAACTGATAGCAGTGGTAACAATGTACTTGCAGTGGGAATACGTTTCCACTGCTAGTGTTAATCCAAGCAGTGTAAACCACAAGTATCCGTGGTAACGGATTATTCCCAACAATCCTCCCCTAAACTTATGATTTCTCTGCAAATCAATAAGTTTCTTCAATATGCATTATCTTCAAGAATTTGGGGAATTCAACCAAACACTTCACTTCTTCCTTAACTTCTGTATGGCTCTTGAACATTGATCTTGAAGTCTATGTAACAATTCTCTGACTTTCTCATTGTCTTCATGGACTCTTATTGTTGAACATAACATCACAGTGAGAGTTACAGCTCTGATTGGATATTCCTTCTCTGCAAGCATAAATGCATCTACTCCATTTGCTGTAGAGACATGATGAACTTCGCATGAGTCATAGTAAAACCATTTACTACCAGAACATGGACATGAGAACTTCCAAAAATCATCATCAACATTAGGTTCATAAAGCCTTCTAAGATTCACCCATAACTGCATCTCCTTAGTATCTTTGAGATCTTGAGTATTAAACCTTTCTTGAACTAACCTCCATAGTGTATCAAGGTTATCTATGTCAAAAGCTTTTATAAGATCTTCAAATTGAATGAATGATGAAGTTGCACCACCTAGCCTTGTGATCTTCCATGTTGGAGCAAAATTGCTAGCAGTGTAAACTTCCCAATCAATAATAGGATGTTGAACTTGCAGTGGTTCTGGATAAAAATCTCCTTCTTCAATCATAATCATTCCAGTCAATTGATCTTCAGTGAATTTCTCAGTAGGAATTTCCTTCTCAGTAGACATTGCTTGATCTTCATCAACCTTAGTCTTCTTAACTGTTTTAGAATCACTTACTTTGGCCTTTCTCTTCAATCTAGGAAATCTTCTTGCTTCTTCTTCAGAGCCCATTGCAATAAAATCTTTATCTTGTTTTTGAGTTCTGTAGTAAGCCTTTTCAACTTGATCATCAGACATTCCTTTGAATTGATGCATCTTCCAACCTCCAACATGACAACAATAAGTTTTCATATATGAAAGAATTTGTCTCTTGGTAGGTTTTCTTGATTTCTTGTGACCCTTTTTGACTGTACTAATCACATCTTCAAGTGCTTGATTGTTCTTCATTTGAATGAAATCCTTCAACTGAGCAGTTCTTTGTTCCTCAGTTAAGGATGCATCAGCTACCAGGTCAATTGCCTTTTTCTTGATTTTTGCATTATTAGCAATCAAGAATTCAATATCTTCTTCAGTAGGAACATAACTAAACTCTGGAGTCTTCTCTCTAAGAACTGTAGGTTGAACATTGAGTAGTGGATCTTCTTCCATTCTATTCAATCTTTTAGCTTCCATAAAACTTGCAACTTCTAATTCTTCAAGCTTTTTCTTTTCAGCCATTTGTTCTTCAGAGATCTTTACAACAATTTCACTATCAAGAGCAATTTGTGCTTATCTTTTCTTTGAAATCTTTCTTCCAGTTTGCTTTACATTTTCCATAACTGCTTTACCTTTGTCTTTCTTCAGTTTATCAAATTCGTCACTTGCAGTGGCAAAAGTTTGCTCTGCAGTGGAAATAAAATCAGTGGTAAAATCAGTTGCAGTTTGAAAAATGTCTTGATCTTCAAGTTGCTCTCCATGAGTTTCAGCTTCCTTTGCTCCTTTACTTGTATCTCCTTTATCTTCAAAATCAATTGTCCTCCCCTCAGTGTCAGCACCTGTTTTCCTCCCATGTTTGGGAGAATTTCCCAAATCCTGATCAGCTGAATCACCATCAGTAGGTGAGGATGAAGATGAAACCACCAACTTTGCAGTCCTCTTGTGCTTTGTCAACCCCTGCATCTCCTCTTTTAAGGCCTGAATCTCTTCCCTTAAATGTTTAACATCTTTGGCATGCTGCTTCTTGACATGTGCCAAATTCTTCTGTAGAGATTCAACCTACTTGACCAACTTTGTACACAAAACCATCAATTCCAATTGGTTCCCACTGCCCTCATCACTTCCAACTGTGTTACCTGTTTGGAGAGGTTAATCATGGGGCAAAGGTTCAGATTCCTCCCTAGTTGGACTAGGTTGAAGTCTAGAACCACCACTGCTTGTTCCTAGACCATAAGGTTCAGAAACTTGTTGTGTTGTCATGAGAGGAGTTGACTGTTTAGACCTTATCTCATAGGTTCTTAAAACTGGTGGGGTATAATCAATGTTTGGAACATTAATTATGGGTGTGTTTTGTTCAGATGTAATTTTAGCAAGCATTTGGGGTAGGAGAGGTGTAAAAATCATATTGCCATCTTTGTTCAAATTTTGAAAAACTTTAGGCTTTAGGCAACTGATTTGATAAACAGTAGTGTGGGGTTGCAGTTGAAACTCATTTAGCACTGCTTGCACAAACCTTGGATACATTAAAAATTTGGTTTTACTCTGTTCATTGCCTTTCATACTTGTAAAAATATAATTTGACCAGTTGAAAATCTTATCAGTGACTAGACAAACCAAAGGATAAGCCATAGTTGAACTAAATTGCTCATAAGATGTTTTCTTTGGACTGAGACAATGCAACAGAGTATGAATCAAAAATCTCCATTGGGGACAAAAACCACTCTTTTTGAAAGTAGACTTTTTGTCAGTGGTATCATACTCCGTAGATGATAAAGTATCATGAATTTCAGGCATAGGTAATGTGATGAGACCATTGAGATCACCCAATTGGAGTACTCTCCTCAAGGATGCCTCAGTAACATCAATAGTTACCCCATCCACAGTGGCTCGTAGAGCATCCACTGTTTCATGTGTATCTCCAATCTCAAGTGTGATGGACTTAGCAGTAGTCCAAAACTGTTTGATTTGAGAGATATAGATTGTGGGTTTTAAAAGCAAAGCATACCTTATATGTGTGGTATTGAGAAAGTCCACAATCTGATGATAAACATGGTGTGACAACTCGCAATTTCAGGTCATTCCTCGAAACAATTTATGCCTCACTATTTCAACATTTATAGTAAACTTGGTTTACTTGTTCCAAATTCGCGTAACCTTAAAGGTTCAGCGGCGAATTCATGATCATAACATCCTGAACATTTCATATGGACTAAGATTAGTCTACATTTCATTTGCATCATTTGCAACGCATTAATTCATTCATGACATTTCATTTCACATTTAACGCGTAAATTTTATATTAAATAAACGCTATCGCGTGAGTTATTATTTGGTATATTTAATCCGTTACTTTCAAAAATGATCCCGACATATTTTTAAACTTACATTTAGTTATATAAACTATACTTTGAGTTTAACAAGTGTTTTGAATTTATTTCGTATACAAGTCGTTAAATTTATATTATTACGACGTGTTTCTTAAAAATTATACGATAATTATTTTATCACCCAAATTTCACAAGGAATGTATTTTAACAATTTTTATTATCTCATTACATTCTATTTTGACCTATTAAAAACTTACTTGTACCAAAAATTTCTATTTACCTTTACTTGTACATTTTCTACATAATTACTTACACTTTCTTACCAATTTATTCAAGTAAACATTTATATAACATTTTAGTAAAAAAAAAAAAAAAGATATTTTGGAGACAAAAGCTCCCAAAAATCCGGCCCTATAAGGGTGTATTTATTGATTGAGTATGGTTTGTGTCTTTTTAATTATTTCATTCAACAAAAGTCTTGCACCTCAAATAATTCTCATTCATTTCTCATTTCTCAAAGTGTAAAAATACAAGTTTTCTCTCTTCTTTGGGGCTTCTCAAAACCGGTCATAACATCAAGAGCAAAGGGATCAAAATTTTTGCTAGATCAAGTGTATTTACAATCTAGTTAATACTCTATATAAGGTTTTGAAATAAAAACCAAGAGTATTTAGGCTAATCCTTGTTACTTTCACCTCATCATTTTCACTTGTAAGCTTGTTTTTATCATTTTCATGTTTCCTTTTTCATTTCATATGAATCTTTTCATTTTTGGAGATAGTATGCATGATATGTGATTTATACCATTTTTCATGATTTATTGAGTTATATATACATATTGGTCATCCTATAAATATTCCCATGGTATTCTTTGGTCTTGATGGTGATTTGGAACCCATGACACCCTAAGAAGGTGTATGGTAGGATTAGATTAGCTTTGGAGTTGATTTGAAGGGATTAGAATAGGTTTTGTCCGAGAAAAACTATTTTCGATAACTATATATTTATGTTCTGTCCTTATTTCGAATTTCTGGAAAAACCTACTGTTGGTACGAAACTTTGGCCTTGATATTTAGAAAATATACTTTAAAACGAATCCGTGGCCGCTTGAACGGATGAAAACGGACTTATAACGAAGAAGTTATGGATTTTACAAGTTTGACGACGAAATATATTATTTTCAGAATTTTCAGCAAACTGTTTTTACATTGTTTGGGTCAAAAATGAGCCTTAAGCTTCACAAATTATTTCGACTTCTCAAAAATATATTAGTTTACTTCGATACGAAGCTAAGGACGTATTATACGTAGGAAACGGATTTGAAACGACAAAGATATGCA
The DNA here is from genome assembly GCA_019973895.1 of Chrysanthemum seticuspe. Lineage (NCBI taxonomy): Eukaryota > Viridiplantae > Streptophyta > Magnoliopsida > Asterales > Asteraceae > Chrysanthemum > Chrysanthemum seticuspe. The sequence continues at coordinate 146,666,797 of BPTQ01000008.1, read as the reverse complement.
CGTTTTCATAAACTTGCCGTAACTATTATTTTCTGAAAAACTATATTAATTTACGATACAAGTGTTACGGTAGCTGTAACGTCCATATTGAGGGCTGTTTTTAACCATGATGTGCAACTTTTTGGAACGAAATGTCTTCTAGTAAAATCAAGTTCACCGGCCATATTTTTCAAAACAACAAGCTGTTTGTAAAGCGGAGTTATAGTAAATTAATTACGGATGTTCAAACTTGGCCGAAACTCATTTTCTGCACAACAATTCAACAAAATCACTATCTTTAACCCTTAATATCTTTATGATCGAGACCTTTTGGACGAAAACTCCTGAACTGAAACTTCTAGATATCGATACAAACTTTCCAAAACCGTCGAGTTCGTTCTCTAACGATCGACGTACACCATTTTACGACTAGTTTTTCGGAGCCATTTTTGTTAATTTCAAGAATTTTCCGACGACATTGTTTTGCGACGAAAAGTGATAATTTCACCAAAAATCATTATTAAACCATTGTAGGATGACATTTTGACGTAAAAACTTGAAAAGTGAATTTTGAAGGGTCAAGACGTCAAACGAGTATTTTTCGACGACAAGTATTATTTTCAAAACCCGCAAATGGTATAAATAACATACGAAATGCATGCATAACATTACATTGCAACTCATTACATATCATATCATTCGTAATAGGTCCAGATTGAAACATCACGCTATACCTCAGTGTACCCACTCTTGTCATCATACCAGTTTATCAAGTGAGTTCATAGCCCCACTTTTACTCTTTTAACTGTTTTACAAACTCTTGGGGGAGATACATGCTACATTTTTAATCGAACACATATGCTTTGAACTGTATGCTATATCCGAATGTTTTATTGTCACTAAGTATTTGCCATGTTCGAAGTCCCTACATCATGAACCATTAGTCACTTGCGAGTGAGCGCGAATATTGTGAATAGGCCTATTGGAATTAACACTCCCGCTCCTATTGACCCATTTAGGGGAAATCGAGCGCACTATATTTGAATCATTAAGGTAAATTGGCAAATTACCTATTAGGGCGGCGATGAAACGATGATTACCAATTTTTATTGGTGCGATGTTTACGCTTTGGTGTCATGAACTTAGTGAAATAAATACGATTTTGTTTTTAACGATGAGTGTGAAACCATTTAACTCACACTACGATTATTGTGTTCAAACGAATTACTTAAACCTATGGATTTCACTCAACCTTTGTGTTGACCTTTTTAGCATGTTTATTCTCAGGTATCTAAGGCATTATCATCATGGCATGGTTAAGGAACCACCTTTTGAGTCGCGGCGTCGACTTACATCATTGTACATTATGGCACTTTCTTTTAAAACCATCGTTTGGACTTGTAATATATTTATATTTCCGCAAACTTTGTAAACTTTTGGGACCTATGTTGTAACTCTGATTATTTTATTAAATCAAACGATGTATTTTCCAAACGACACTTTAGGTCGTTCAAAATAACTGTGATTGTGATGCTATGACAGTCAATCCCCAGGAATTCCATTCCGCTGCAAAACAGGTAATTTGGGGGTGTGACACATGGCCACTCTTCTCGTTAGACTTTTGTAGGTAGGCCACTAGGTTGTGCTCATCTGCAAAGTTTAAAGATGCCATAGAAACTTTTGATGAAAAATAATATTATGTCAGTAAGGATTGAAAGAATAACTAGCTAATTGAGAGAGAAAGATATACAGGGTTAGGGTTTAGAAGTATTGCGCAAGTAAAATTATCTTTAGAAAGTATTTATCATAACATGGAAAGAAGATAATTTTCTTAATATATTAACCTTATATATATGACAATCAGTGGTTACTTTCAACGGCTAGTAAAAAATTAGTTACTGACACAATCAGTTGTAACGGCTAGAACAACAGTGGTAAAATAACACTGTCAGTGGAAACTGTGAACTAGCAGTGGTAATTTTTCACAAAAATTTCAAAGAGCAGTGGTAAATAAAATCATGTGATAACGAGACTGCTCTTATCATAGTTTTTAGCAAACTACCAGCTATCAACGGATTTGATATGTCTTTACCATGAGCCGTTTGCTATGGACTAGCCAACTCTTAATTATAAAGAATATGGTGAGTTGATAACCATATAGTTTTTGGTAAACTATCAACCATAAACGGATTTGACAAGTCTTTACCAGTAGCCGTTTGCTCTGGACTAGTTGATTCTTATGTGTGTAAGACATGGTGAATCAATAACCATTTGTTGTGTATCTCAGATATACACCTTTTACATTCAACTCCCCATCACAAACATATACAAACTCTTACAACAATGTCAGTACCCTACTGCCTCCCTTCAACACCAGAGAACATTTTGACAAAAAAAATTATGGATTAAGCATCCCAATACTTGTCACCAAGTGCTAAAATCTCCCCACATCAAGGCCTTTTGTTAACAAATCAACATAGTTGTCATCAGTATGTATTTTGACAACTTGAATTAGACCCTTTTCATAGCAATCTCTAATGAAATGGTGTCTAATTTCAATATGTTTGGTCTTTGTGTGTTGAACAGGATTCTTAATGATGCAAATGGTACTGCTATTGTCAATATGAATGATGGTATTCATGAAATTGTACCCATAGTCCAAAAGTTGATTCTGAAGCCATAGAACTTGAGCACAGCAACTAGCAGTAGCCACATACTCTGCTTCAGTTGAAGAATTAGCCACCATTGTTTGCTTCTTACACTGCCATGACACTAATCTGTTGCCAAGAAATTGGCATCCACCTGTTGTAGATTTTCTATCCAAGCTAGCACCAGCATAGTCACTATCTGAGTAAGTAACCAGATCTAGAGGAGAATCTCTGGAGTACCACAATCCCAGAGTAGGAAATGCTTTAAGATATCTGAAAATCTTCTTTACAGCAGTCAAGTGAGAGAACTTGGGAGTAACTTGAAACCTTGCACAGGCACACACTGCAAACATAATATCTGGTCTAGATGATGTAAGATACATCAAAGAACCAATCATAGACCTGTACATGTGCACATCAATAGCTTCACCACTATTTTCCTTCAGAAGTAGATGTGTAGTCTTGTCTGCAGGGGTGCTGGATGACTTTGCATCAGTGAACTTAAACTTCCTAAGTATCTCAGCCACATATTTATCTTGATTAATGAAAATACCATCTGGCCTCTGTAGTACTTGAAGTCCTAAAAAGAATGTGAGTTCACCCATAGAACTCATATGAAATTCTTCTTTCATAAGTTTCTCAAATTCTTTGCACATCTCTGGCTTGGTAGATCCAAAAATGATATCATCAAAATACACTTGAACAAGCAAAATATCATTCTTGTCTTTCTTGATGAACAAAGTTTGATCCACTCTGCCTCTATGAAACCCATTAGTAAGAAGATAAGTAGTTAAGGTTTCATACAATTTCCTTGGTGCCTGATGCAAGCCATACAATGCTTTAACTACCCTGTATACTTTGTTAGGATATTCAGGGTCTTCAAAGCCTGGAGGTTGTGAGACATAAACCTCCTCATCAATCTGCCCATATAGAAAAGCACTCTTTACATCCATTTGATAGACTTTAAAGCCCATAAAGGATGCATAAGCTAAGAATAGCCTGATTGCTTCAATTCGTGCAACTGGGGCAAACACTTCTTCGTAGTCTATACCCTCCTCTTGAGTGTATCCTTGAGCCACAAGCCTAGCTTTGTTTCTGATAACAATTCCTCTTTCATCCTTCTTGTTTCTGAACACCCATTTAGTACCTATTACCTTCTTGCCAGAAGGCAAATCACAAAGCACCCAAACCTTTTGAAGCTTAAATTGGAGCAATTCTTCTTGCATTTCTTCCACCCAACTTTCATCTTCAAGTGCCTTGTAGACATTCTTTGGCTCCATTTGAGACATAAAACACATAAAGAGACATTCATTCTTGCCTTCATGAGTCTTAGATTCATATATTTTACTAATGAATCCATGGACATCAGGCAACTTAGTTTGTCTTCTAGTCTTCACAGGTGAATAGACATCCCCAATCACATTTTCAAGAGGATGTGATTTATGAATAGAAGTGTGAGGAGTCTGAGGAACTGCAATCTCACTTGCCATATTAGAGATTTCAACAACATTGGATTGAGCTTCCTCAGTAACTGGAGTTGTGATTTCCACATCTGGTGTTGCAGTGGAAACATTTTGCCTAACAGTGGAATCTGAATTTCCACTGCTTTCAGAATTTTCAGCATTCAAATGACTGTCTCCTTCCTTTTCTAAAGCACTAGAAGGATGACCATCTCCAGTTATTGGTATATCATCATTATCTGCATAGTCCCAAAGAGGTAGACTGAATTCATCTTGATCATCTGCATGATCTTTGCTTGGTTCATCATCATCAAGAAACTCTTCTGAACCTGCAAAATCAAAAGAAGATGTTCCTGTAGAGACAGGTACATAATTCATAGTATTGGTTAGAGTATCAAGATCAAACAGCCTTTCTGGACCAGTTCCTTTGAGATTGACTTTGTTTTCCAGAAATTCCACGTGCAGATTTTCTTCAATCTTTTGGGTTCTTAAGTTGAATACTCTGAAAGCTTTACTGACCATGGAATACCTAACAAAATACCCTTCATCAGCCTTTTCATCAAACTTTCCCAGATAATCTATGGTATTGAGAATAGATACATGACACCCAAATGGTCTCATGAAATCAAGGATAGGAGATCTTCCCCTAAACAATTCATAAGGTGTCTTGTTCTTTGTCTTTACCACTAAAACCCTGTTTTGCACATAACATGCAGTGTTAACTGCTTCAGCCCAAAAGGTGATTGGCAATTTAGAGTCGGCCAACATGGTTCTAGCAGCCTCTATCAGTGTTCTGTTCCTCCTCTCAGCAACACCATTTTGTTGAGGAGTTCTAGCCACACTAAATTCTCTTTTAATACCTTTATCTCTGCAAAACTCATCCATAACTCTATTCTTGAATTCTGTTCCATTGTCACACCTAATGATTTGAACTTTCATATCATATTGGTTTTCTACTTCTGTGATAAATATCTTGAGGATGCCAGTTGTTTCATCCTTGGTTCCAAGAAAGAAAACCCATGTAAACCTGCTAAAATCATCAGTCACCACTAGACAATATTTCTTGAGATTCAAGCTGCTCATTGATGTCGGACCAAATAAGTCCATATGTAACATTTGAATTGGGTGAGCAATAGATTTAACCAACTTTGACCTGCAAGAAGCTCTGTGTTGTTTGCCTTTAAGACAAGCCACACAGGTTTGATAATTTTCAAATCTTTTCTGAGGTAATCCTCTTACCAAACCATCTTTGACAATCTTGTTGATGGTTTTGAAGTTAACGTGACCACGTCTTCTATGCCATAACATGGATTCATCCACTGTGGCCTTTGCAAGCAAGCAAGTATAATCATCTTTAGCTACAATGTTGTTCATATCAAAGCTATAGAGATTGCCTTTTCTAGGAATTTTAAGAAGGATCTGACTGTCATCAGGCATCTTAAAATCCTTAGAGAGAACAAAGCACATATCTTTGGTAAAAAGAACATTGTTCATCTTGTCACAAATTTGTGACACACTAAAAAGATTATACTTAAGCTCTTTTACATAGTACACAGGTTCAAAGTCCAAGTTACCAGTTTTTATAACTCCTTTACCAGCAACTTTTCCATTTACTCCACCTCCAAAGCTGACATACTGTCCATCATAATGCTCAAAATCAGAAAGATAGGACTTGTTGCCAGTCATGTGCCTTGAACACCCACTATCTGTATATCCTTGATCTGATCTTTTTGTCCTTGGATGTTCCTGCACATAAGAGTAAAGAGTTAGTTTCTTTTGGGGACCCAAGCCATGATTGACTTGGATCTGCCTCGTGTATCAATATAGTTAAATCTATCAAAGGTTATTGATACACCATTGGGATTGGTTGTAGGGGTATTTCCTTTAGGTTTCCATTCCCAACGTGCTGAGGCCTTCACATCATTGCCCATGTTCCCCCTTTTCTTGTTCAAAACCCTTGCAGTGGTAACTTTTGAATGAGCAGTGGTAACTGCTGGTTTCTTTTTAGGCACCCACTGTTGGTTATAATTAACCTTTTTAGCTTGAAAGGTTCCTTTCCCTATTTCTGCAGATTTTGCAAAAGTTGTTTTGAAGTTTGCACTTTTAACAGGTGACTTAGGATGAGCAGTGTTAATAGTTTTTGCAGTGGCAAAAGTTTTGAGGCCACTTCTAAGTTGAACTGCTCTTGGGACCATTTTGCAATGTGAATTAGGGTGTACATTATTTTGAAACCTGTTAGTCTCCACCCTTTTATTCCCATGGACTTCCCTTCTCCCAATATGATAATCACAATAAGCATGTAAATGATCAAAACTACCACAGATATAGCATGCCTTATTGTACATAACAAAATCACTACCTAGTTGTTGAGATTTGACATGATTCCAACTCCTCTGGTTACCCCTAGGAGCTGAAGGTTTGTTCCTATACATCTCAGCATACCTTACAGTTGGTCTAGGTTTATTAACTATTTTCCTAGGTTCCTCTGTAACAGTATTAAAAACTTTTGGGATAGAAACCTCTACATTCTTTTTAACATTCTCATCAACAACAGATGAGTCACTAGCACTCTCAAACACATCATTATCAAGCTTAATCTCTTCCTCACCTTTTACCACTGTGTCCTTTAAAGGACCATATTCTCTTTCAAGATCCTTAAAATCCTCTATGCCTGTATAAGCTAGGTCTACACCTGGAGGTGAATGCACACCCCTTAGTGGTGGAGGCACAATGTTATAACCCATACCAGACTTAGCTTTATTATATATTTGAGCATTCCAAATTTTATCAATTGACTTAGACTGATGATAACATGTGTCTACAGTTAAATTGACATTTTCAATTTTCTTTTGAAGTTTTTCAAGCTCTTTTTGGTATGCTTCATTCACAGCAGTTGTATGTTCTACCTCTCTTCTAAGAAGAATCATATCATCATTATATTTTGACTCATTTGCCTGATAGTGCTCTATTTGCTTTTCTAACACTGCCATAGCTCTTCTAAGATTAGACACAGTATAATTAGCAGTATATAACTCTTGTCTTTCATTAGAATATAGATCATTAAGCCTTTCAACTTCTTTAGCAGCCCTACATGTTTTAGAACAACTATCAAAGTTTTGTACCTCAGAGTCAGAGAAAGCCATGAGAGCAAATTCAGTAGCAACAAGAGCATCATCAGAATGTTCTTCTTCTTGTTCATCAACCATGAAACTCCAATCATAGCTCACACCATCAATAGCCAGCATTGCCTTTGGTTCTTCCACAGTTGGTCCCTTCTTTTGCTTGTACCAAGTAGACCTGTTGTCCTTGGTCTTTGGTCTTCTGCATTCTCTAGCAAAATGTCCAAACTTGTGGCAGTTAAAGCACTCCACTTTCTTCTTATCAAAGCTTGCAGTTTCATCACCATTGATGTGAATAGGCTTGCCAGTCTTCTTGTAGAATTTCCTAGCCCTCATGCTAAGAAGAGCTATTTGCCATTTTATATCCATCTCCTCCAAGTCGTCTTCGTCAATTTGCTCTATGTCTTCATGAGTTAAGACAGAGCCATCAACTTGTGTGGATATGAAAGCATAAAAGGTAGGATCTCCAATACTAGCAACCTTCTTCTTTGAGCCTGCAGTGGTAACATTTACATTACCAGTGGAAACTTTAGAACCAGCAATGGCAACTTCCTCATCACTGTCATCTTCAGAATCATCACTGTCAACTGAGGTTGACAACAATGCCAAGCTACTAGAGCTTGTGCCAAGTTTCCCTGCCTTCTTCAACCTTTGCTCAATAAGTTTGAAATTGTTATAAAGATCATTGAGCTTCATTGTCTCTATGTCTGATTTGTTTTCCCAGACAGTAACATTTGTTTGAAACTCTGAAGGCAAACTTCTTAGAAACTTCAAATTTAGGTCTTCCTTTTCTACCTTAATACCAAGCACAGTCAGTTGAGTAACAATCTTCTGAAGTTTGGTGAAGATGCTATCAAGAGAGTCATTGCTTGAAGTAGAGAAATTTTCATAGCTTTGCTTCAATAATGTCTTTTGTGTCTTCTTTGTAGCATCATTACCACCAAACACTGAGCATATCTCTTCAAACAGTTCCTTTGCAGTTGTGTACTTGCTAAATGCAATGATCTGATCTCTAGGAAGAGTCATTAGCAACAAACTTCTAGCTTTAAGATCATTCTTCTTGCAAGCCTTTTCAATACTAGATTCAGGCACAGAAACTTTCACAACATCTGTGTCACCAACCTTCACAATACTAGTAACAGGCTTGAAGGAATCACCAGTTTGAATGATCTCCCATAGAGCATAGTCCTGAATGAGAAAGTATTGCTCTATCAGTATCCTCCACATCTCAAACTCATTAAGTTTGAGCTTAGGTAGCCTTGGTGTAGAAGCGTTGGACTGGTTGTTTTCCATCTCCATTGAATTGAGTGAGTAGATTAAGCTAATTCCTTGGATCTTCTAAAACAAAATATCAGAACCTTCGCTCTGATACCACTTGTTGGATCTGGACACACTCCTTGTGTCAATGATATTTTGTATGATATTATTAAGCAAGCGGAATTTACTTAGTAATACTTAGAAGATGAATTATATGAAGTATTGTATATAAACACAGATTAAACACAAAACTTAAGATCCAATATTATTGATGAATAATACGAGTGATCTTAGCTTATCACTAGGGTTACACCTTGAAGCTCTTGTGAGTAATACGTAGGTAAATTGACAAGTACCTAAGACAATGACCTAGGATCTCCTTTTATACAACAAGGAGTCCTTTACAAGATAAGTATAAAGCTAACATTATAGAATATACACAAGATCTATTCTATACTTATCTAGAAGCGTTTAACTAAACATAAACTGATAGCAGTGGTAACAATGTACTTGCAGTGGGAATACGTTTCCACTGCTAGTGTTAATCCAAGCAGTGTAAACCACACCTATCCGTGGTAACAGATTATTACCAACACATATGGATTTGTGCGGACCAATGAGAGTACAAACGATTAACGGGAAGAAATATGTGCTAGTAGTTGTTGATGACTACTCACGGTTTACTTGGGTTAAGTTTTTGAGGACAAAGGATGAAACTCCCGACATCATCATTAAACTTGTTAAACAATTGCAGGTCTGGCTTAATAAAATAGTAAGAATCATCCGCACAGATAATGGAACTGAGTTTGTCAACAAAGAACTTAGTCAGTTCTATGAAAGCATTGGGATCAGCCATCAAAGAAGTGTTCCTCGCACTCCTCAACAGAACGGTGTAGTTGAAAGACGAAATCGAACTCTTGTAGAAGCCGCTAGAACTATGCTAATTTTCTCAAAGGTTCCAATGTTTCTCTGGGCTGAAGCCATTGCCACTGCATGCCACACCCAAAATCGTTCTCTCATCCACACCTCTCATGGAAAAACTCCATATGAACTTGTCCATAATCGAAAACCTGATCTCTCTTTCCTTCGTGTGTTCGGTGCTTTGTGCTATCCAACGAATGATGGTCAAGATTTAGGTAAATTAAGAGCTAAGGCGGACATTGGAGTTTTTGTGGGATATGCATCTAATAGGAAAGGTTACCGAATCTATAACAAAAGAACCCGAGATATCATGAAAACTATTCACGTCACGTTCGATGAGATGTCTGAGCAAATGGCTCTTGGACAATCTAGTTCTGGACCCGCACCTCAATTACTATCTAATAGTCCCATCAGTTCCTCTCTTGTACAGTCTCACTCCCCTGCTGTTCCATACGTACCTCCATCTGAAGAAGACTTGAAGAAGCTGTTTGATCCAATGTTTGATGAATACTATGAACCTCATGAGAACTGTACTTCTTCAACATCAGCAGTGGTGGCTTCTGAACCAATCGTCACAGAGAATCCATCTGTCCCAATGTCTCTTTCTCCAGAAGTACCAGCTGCCGATCACTCATCATCATCTTCAGACCCTCAATCATCTGTTGTACATCATGGAATTGGTAATTTTGATGGAAATAACCCTTTTTCTACTCCCGAAGAAGCTCCATTTGAAAACATATTTGCCCCTGAACCAACACCTGAACCATCTTCATCAGGGGATCCAAACTCTGCTACTTCAGTCCCTCAACAACAACCACATGACCACCTTAGAAAATGGACACATGACCATCCACTGGACAACATCATTGGGAATCCTTCTCGTCCTGTATCCACTCGAAAACAACTAGCAACAGATGCCTTATGGTGCTTCTTTAACTCAGTACTCTCTAAGATCGAACCGAAAGATGTTAAAACTGCAATGTCTGAGGACATCTGGTTTAATGCAATGCAAGAAGAAATTCATGAGTTCGATCGACTAGATGTATGGGAATTAGTACCTGTTCCAGACTATGCTATGATCATTGCTCTCAAGTGGATCTTCAAAGTAAAGCTTGATGAGCACGGTGATGTTTTGAAAAATAAGGCAAGGTTAGTTGCTAAAGGATATCGTCAAGAAGAAGGTATCAATTTTGAGGAATCTTTTGCTCCTGTAGCGCGTATCGAGGCTATCTGAATCTTCTTGGCTAATGCTGCTAGCAAAAACATGGTTGTTTATCAAATGGATGTAAAAACCGCCTTTCTTAATGGAGATTTGAAAGAAGTGGTTTACGTCAGTCAGCCAGAGGGTTTTGTGAATCCAGAACATCCTACTCATGTCTATCACTTGAAAAAGGCCCTTTACGGTTTGAAGCAAGCTCCTAGAGCATGGTATGATACGCTGTCGAAGTTTCTTCTATCTAATAGATTCAGCAAAGGAGCAGTTGATCCGACATTGTTCACCAGAAGGTTAGGCAAACACTTAATCCATGTCCAAATATATGTTTGCCTCGACCGACCCTAATGAATGTGACCGATTTTCAAAGGAGATGGGCTCCAAATTTCAAATGTCAATGATGGCACAAATGTCATTCTTTTTGGGATTACAAATTTCACAAAGTCCCGGAGGCATTTTTATAAATCAATCTAAATACGCAAAAGAAATTTTAAAGAAATTTGGATTTATTACCAGTGACCCTGTTGACACTCCTATGGTGGAGCGTATAAAACTGGATGAGGAACATTCAGGAATCATGGTATATCAAACGAAATATCGTAGTATGATTGGATCCCTGATGTACCTCACAGCCAGTAGACCAGACATTTTGTTCGCTGTATGCATGTGTGCTAGATACCAGGCTAAGCCTACCAAAAAGCACCTTGAAGCGGTTAAACGGGTCTTTCGGTATCTTCAAGGAACCATTAACATGGGACTTTGGTACCCGAAGGACAGCGGTATGTCACTAACGGCCTATGCAGATGCTGACCATGCAGGATGTCAAGATACACGTCAAAGTACGTCAGGTGGTGCTCAATTTTTGGGTGATAAGCTTGTTAGCTGGTCTTCAAAGAAACAAATGAGTACTTCCATATCCTCTACAGAGGCTGAATACATAGCCATGTCATCTTGTTGTACTCAAATCTTATGGATGAGATCCCAATTATCTGACTATGGCTTTGTATTCAACAAAGTTCCTCTGTACTGTGATAATAAAAGTGCCATTGCTCTCTGCTGCAACAATGTCCAACACTCTAGAGCAAAGCACATCGACATTCGACATCACTTCATCAGGGATAAAGTTGAAAATGGTGTGGTTGAAATATACTTCATGAGGACTGAATATCAGTTAGCAGACATCTTCACCAAAGCTCTTTCTCGAGAACGTTTTGAGTTTATTCTTCCACGACTAGGGTTAAAGAGCCTTCAACCAGAAACGCTCAAACGTCTTCAGGAAGAAGACGAGGAGTAAAGGTGTTGGTCTCTATCTATTCTTTGTATATATCTTTTCAAAAATGAAAATACAAAAATATAAAACCAACAAAAAGAAAATAGAAAAATATAAAAATTTTAAAATCCATATAATTAGAAAATTTTGAAAAATTTCAAAAATATTGTTTCTTTATCATGTTTTTTGTGGTTCGATAACATCTACGGATCTTGTTTTGTCACTCAAAGAATGACACGGGTCTTTAGATGAAGTTCGATCGAAAAAAAAACGGGATGGAGAAAAATGGTGGTTTACTGTCATTTCAGGCAGTAACCCGTTTTAAAAGGAAAGAATAGAGCCATGCTTAATCTTATTTTTCAAATCTCATGCTCTGATTCTTAAAACAAATGTTTGTCACCAAAAAGACAAATGTTTTCTTTCCAAATATTTTTCCTTCTAATAATTCTTCTGAAAAATATTTGTCATCTAATGAAAACAAAATTGCTTTGAAAATACCTCGGACTCTATTTTTGAAAATCATCTGGGCTTATAAATTGTCAAAATCTCTATCTCCCAATCAACAACTTATCTCATTGATTGAGGGGGAGAATGATTTCAATCAAATCTAAAAGAGTATTTTTCAAACAATTCGCACTTAAACGAGCAAGGTCTACTTTTGGTTAATCAAAATGAAATATGTTTTACAATGTTTATACAATTGGTACCAGACCTTGGTTATTGTTATGTTTTCAAAAGAAAGTTATGCATGTTTAAACAATGGAGTTTAAAGTCTGAAAATCTGATTCTTATCAGTTGAAATGTTTTTTTTCAAAAGCAAGTCACAATTCTCCTCAAAAGTTTTAAAAATTAATTTAAATCAATAGAGATCACAAATCTCAAAGGATTTGAAAATTGTGATCGGGGGAGAATTTGTGATTTAATTTGGATATAAACTGATAACTCAACAAGTGGTTTAGAAATATAACAACAAGCTATCCTCCCTGCATGCGCCAAACGATTTCAAATTTTCCATGCACATGTTAAGGGGGAGCATCTATTTTAAACCAAAAGGGATTGAAACGTGATTGATCTGTCTCAAAGTGCAGGTTCCTCCTAATATGTGCAAAACTCTTTCAAATCTCGATGCACATATTGAGGGGGAGCAATCCTAATAAAACCCCATCCTTTCCCGACATGCTTTATCTACTTGAATTGATCGGGAAGTGATGATGATCATTTTAGAAAATGTTAATCAAAAGATTGGATCTTTCCTTCTCAATCTAAGATTTCAAAAGTCCTCTTGCCTCCACGTGTTAAAATAAATTCAAATACTTGAAGCACATGTTGAGGGGGAGCATTTCTAAAATATCAAAAACAGTTAAGATACAAAATGCTTTGATGTTATATCACAAGTATCTTGATTGATTTCTCAATGGTTTTTCAATTGGTTTTAAGAAGAAATGAACTGTACCAAAAGACCGACCATCTTACTTTATGTATTGGAGTTATAAGGATGATAAGGTTAGGTATTAGTTCCCATGATCCCGCCAGTGCCGGAGGGATCTACCCAGGGACAATCCACTAGATAGTGTAGAAGTCCTTTGGTAGATTGAGAAAAGGAGAAAAGTGGGAAGAGTGTCGACTGAGACAGAGCTGGAACTGGAATAAACCTAACAAGGTTCTAGTAATGAAGTATCGGTAAGCACTGAAGGGGTTGAAGAATGAAAAAGAATTGAATATGAAAAGGGTGAAAAGAAATAGCCCTCCAACAATTCAACCTTAGGGCAGAAACCGGGTTCAATACATATGCTACTGGTGGTTACTTAGGTAACACTGGTATTGAAGACAAGACATCATGGACCCAGTGATGCACTGCACTAAACTTCCCAAGCTACTCAAGTTCCTATTAAAAGGACTTGTTTCATTCTCACGGGGAACCTACATAATCTATCGACTTCTCTTAGAGATTGTTGATATTGAAGAAGGAGACCCTCTCCCTAGTCTCCGACATAGGAAACCATAATGCACAATTGATTCTAGAGCCAAGAGATCATCCACAAATATCTCGTTAGGACACATTACTCTTGAAGACTTGCTGTTTCACACAATGTGGAAAGTAAGAATATATTAAAAGTCCTACGCATTATCCTTGTGGTATTGCCAAAACATCCGAGTGATATGTTAAATATTCACGATGAAGATGGAAATCCTTCTAGAGCCAACATCAAACAAGCTCTTGGTAGGTGACATGTGAGATCTTTGCAAAAGATCAAGCTTGTGACAACTGGATAGAAATGAAGGGGCGATTCAATCTTGAATCAAACTTGGTCCAGGAAATGGATTGACGGATACCTTTGAAAAACCGGTCGTTGTGCTTAAAAGTTCTTTTCTATAGCACATCGACTGTGTATTAATGTTTCAAATTTAAAGGGTATTTATGATTGATAATTGATTTTCCATAAAACCTTCGTTGTATTGCAAAACCCTGTATATTAAATACACGATTGTTTCCAAATCATTTTCATCAATCAGTGAATCTCAATTCGCTGGTTTACTCACTCCGTGTTGTCCTCTTTGAGACGTTTCGGTTTAAGAACAGCTAGAATAGCTGCGAAACCCTGTCAAGGAGATTCTTCATAATCATACCTAATCACAGGCTGTACTTGTACTGATCAACGGGGAACCGTGGGCCGTGTACCTCAATTCAACGAAAGTGATCAAAGACACTTTCGTATGTTTTAGTGCTAACTGTTTTATGCAGGGACACCTGACGGTTGCAGCTGATCAGAATTAAGAAGTCAATCCATTGCCACATGCTCATACATCACTCTTTCACCTAAAGAAATCATGATATGTGCATATCTTCATCAACTGGTTCTGATATTCTTCATTCCATGCTTCTGCTACTCTGATGCAAATATCTTAATCAACAAATGCTTCTGCAACTCTGATGAGAAGATATCATGATCCAAGATGTGAGCATGTCGGTCCGAAAGTCACAACATCACATAATGGCAATACATCAAAAGAATAAGTCAGAGATTTACTTTGGCTGATGATCTCAAAGCTGGCTCAAAACTCAACATCACGTGGATCAGTTAAAGACCTCCACTTGAAATATCAAAACATGCAGAACGTGAAGAATCAAAAGACTACGAGCTATAGAACAAAAGTGCTTAATCAATGAAACCAAGAACATCAAAAGTAATATCTGTTTGTAATCAATATAAGTTGAGGTGACCTCCCTTAGGGGGAGATTGTTAGGATTTAGTAAATCCAGTACTTAAAGTGTCGGTCACCTCAAGTATGTATACTTGTTAGAAAGCTCGTAGTCGTAGTAATTCAGTAATAGTAATCAGATTACTTAGTAACACCGTGGAGGACGGACGGGTCTTTACCCACTGTATGCCTGATCCACAGCCTAAAGTAGGCGTGCTATGCTTGTACCCTATAAATACCCTTTTCCCTCCAAGGCAAAGGGTTGGAGCTTTCATAATACATTTTTCTTTGTCTCACTAAGCTTCCCATCCTCTCCCACTTTCTCTCTCTAAACCTTATCTCCTACGCATAACTTTGTGCTTATAATGTGTATGTGATAAACCAAGATGCTACACTCTAACAAGAACATAATTCATAGAAGGAGTCAAAACATCAAGATCAAACATCCAATCAGGACCTTTACCTTTTTGATTTTCTTGATCTTCTAAAAATTCAAGATGAAGACAATCTTGAACCTTTTTGGTGACCTTGTTGTACACTCTAAAACCTTTACTATTGGTACAATATCCCAATAAGTATCCTTCATCAGACTTGCCATCAAATTTTCCTAAAGCATCAATAGTATTGAGAATAGTCAGAGGACATCCAAAAGGTTGCATAAAGCGTATGTTAGGTTTGTTTCCCATAAGTAACTCATAAGGTGTCTTCATCTGAGGTTTAGTGACTGATAATCTATTCAACACATAGCAAGCAGTACTTACAGCTTCAGCCCAAAATTGAATAGGTAGAAGGGAATCTGCAAGCATTGTTCTGGCTGCTTCTATCAAAGTTCTGTTCTTCCTCTCTGCAACACCATTCTGCTGTAGAGTTCTAGCAATACTAAACTCCCTCTTGATTCCTTTCTTGGCACAAAATTCATCCATAAACATGTTCTTGAATTCAGTCCCATTGTCACATCTAATACCTCTTACTTTGAGTCTCAATTGATTTTCAAGGGCTATTATAAGATCATGAATTGCATCAAAGGTTTCATCTTTAAATCCCAAGAAAAAGACCCAACTAAATCTACTGCAATCATCTGTTACAACAAAGCAGTACTTCTTCTTGTTTAGACTTGCAACAGAAACAGGTCCAAACAGATCCATGTGTAGCAACTCCAAAGGATCTCTAATAGTTCTTTCCTCAATCTTCTTGCATGATGCTTTGTGTTGTTTACCCATCTTGCACGCCAAACATGAATGATCATTCTTGTATGTTTTGGAAGGTAAACCTCTAACTAAATTTCCTTTAACCAACTTGTTGATATTTTTAAAATTCACATGGCCTAATCTTCTATGCCACAGATGTGCTTCTTCAAGTGTTGTCTTGGCTACTAATCATGTTGCTTTTTCAGAAGAGTGAAGACTCTTCATATACAGACTGTACACATCATTGGTTCTTGGTACTCTCAGTATTACCAAGTTATCATCAACAAGCTTGAACTCAGGGGAAAGAATAAGACATTATGTGTTAGTGAATAACACAGGGTGCTTCTTGTCACAGATCTGAGAGACTGACAAAAGATTGAACTTGAGCTCCTTCACATAACCAACATTCTCAAAATCTATGCTTCCTGCCTTGATGGTTCCTTTGCCAGTAATTCTACCTCCACTAGGATCATTCCCAAATGCAACTCTTCCTCCAAAATAAGATCTAAAATCTGACAGAATCTCTTTGTCTCCTGTCATGCTTCCAGAGCAACCACTATCCACAATTAAATGATCTTTAGGCTCCTCTTCTGGGTTGCCCTGCACAAGGATAAAAGAGTTAGTTAATTTTAGGAACCCAAGCCATTACTGACTTGTGTTCCCCCTCTGGAGTGACATACTTAAATTCTTTAAGTATGTAATCTCCACTGTTTTTAAGCACATGATCAATTATCTTTGGTTGTTCCAAAACTTGTGTTGGTTTTTCAACAAAAATCTATTTTTCATCAAAATTCTCTTTATTATTTTCAACAAAAATCTCTTTCACTTTTACTTGCTAAAAGTATTGTTTGTTCCCCATCAGTACTTTCTTTCTTAACCCAGCTGGTTTTAACTTTTTTTGTAGAGTTCTTTGATCTAGATACTCTTTTTGAGGTGTAACGCCTTCTAGATTGATAGTAATTAGATCTGCTAGGGCTTCCACTCCAAAAAGTGCTATCAGTACCTTGATTGGGTGAAAATCTAGCAGTACTTTGAGAAGGTACTGCTTGAGAAACTTTTGGCTTATCAGTACCTTGAAAAGTGTTTGAGGGTACTGATGATTTTGAAAAAGGTCTTCTTTGGTGAGGGTACCTATAGGATTTTGATAAGTTGTTGTGGTTAACCCTATGTGAATGATTCCAGACTGGTTTATTCTCCCTAGGCTTATGGTTGGTAGATCTGGTCTTTGGGAATTTGCTTAGATATTCTGAGTGAAAGCCACAGTCCTTAATCAAATGATCAGGACTATAACAAACAAAACACAATTTTTGACCCATACTCCCAAAATTTCTTCCTTTAGTTCTATGATCAAACCTAACCTGACTTTTTGGTGAATTATGAAAATTATTTTGACCAAAATTATCCCAAAAACGTTTTCTTAAAGGTACTACTAAACGTCTAGCAGTACTTTGAGAAGAAGGTACTGCTTGACTCTTAACATTATCATCCTTAGGTTTCTCAACTGTTTCTTTTGGGGATTCAGAATAAGATGGACCTGAATTAGATTGACCAGTAAGCTTTTTCCTAAACTCTAAATTGTCTACTCCAAAACGAGAAACATCTATCCTAAGTGGTTGAAAACTACCAGTGGGATGAGGAACTGCATGATAACCCTTGTCTTTCTTAAATTTAGGAGGTGTTTGACTAATAGATTCCTCATTACTAGATGTGTTCTCTACATAGTTAATGACTTCATCATCACTAGTTGTTATATCCTCAAAATCAAGTTGTTCCTGATCACTAGGTGGGTTCTTTTCTGTGCTACTAAAATCTATACCAAAACCTAGGCCAGTTTTAATGTGTGCTCTTTTCTATTTTTCAACAAAACTAACATGTGAAAGGCCAGATTTTCCCCACGCAACAAATTTTTCTAAAAATTCATCCCTTTCCTTAGTCATCTTTTCAAGTTCAGAAACCTTACACCCTAACTTCCATTCACTCAATTTTAATTGATAATCCTGTTGCTCATATTTTTCTGCCCAAGCCATTTCATTATTTTCACGAGTTATAATTTTGGCTTCCATTGACTCTAAGGTGATTTGATAACCAGCTACCTCAGACCTAGCCCTTCTATAATTATCTCTTTCAGTTACATAATCATTAAGCACTTTTTGATAAAAATCATGACACTTAGAGCATACCTCAGAGATAGGGGGTGAACTTGGTGAAGTAGCTACCATAGCGAGCATAACAGGTTCTTCTTCACTTTCCATGCTCCAATCAAAGCTTCCAAGACCATCTCTTGATCCCAAAGCAGCAAATCCTGGTTCCTCATCGAAAGTTGTGCTCCAATCAAACTCTTCCACTACGACCATAGAGTAGGTTACTGGTTCATCATCAAATTCAGAACTTCAGTCAACCTCTGATAGATTTTCTTGAGCAACCAAAGCTTTTGTTTCAGTAATAGGAATTTCCTTTAGTTCAAGCTTGGGTTTCTCAATCATTCTGTTTTCCTGATATTTAGGAAACTTGCACTCTCTTGCAAAGTGTCCAGTTCTTTTGACAATTAAAGCATTCAATCTTGGTCTTGTCAAATGTTATACCCTGTTTAGGCTTGAAGTCAATGCCTCTTCCTGTTTTCTTCATGAACTTCTTGATCCTAGCAGTGATCATAGCAACTTGCCACCTTATATCAATTTCTTCAAGAGTATCCTCTTCAATTTGTGACAAATCTTCTTCATAAGTAACAGGTAAAGTGGCTTGCTGAGCGAAGAATGAGCATACAACTTCATCAGAATGGATGGTTTTTGTAGGTGATGATGTAGGAGTAGGATAAGCAATAGTACTTTGAGCAACAGTACTTTGAGTAGGATAAGCAGTACTTTTAGTGGAAGTACTGCCTCTCTTTTCAGAAGACACAAAAGCAATACTGTGAGATTTTGAACTTGTTTGGCCATTCGTCTCATGCTCATACACCTTTAAGTGGTTGTAAAGATCATCAAAGTCTATAGTGTCCAAACCAGGTTGTCCTCTGATCATAGTAGAAATCACATGCCATACCGATGGCAAACTTCTTAAGAACTTCAGGTTTGCATCTTCAACAGATACCTCTGCTTTATATAACTCTAGCATGCTGAGAAGATTTTGGAATCTATCATAGGCAGCATCAAGACTTTCTCTTTCACCAACAGTGAATGTTTCAAACTGTTGCTTCAACAGATTTCTATGCATCTTTTTGGAAGCATCATTACCTCCAAATCTTGTCTTGAGAGCAGCCCATAGTTGTTTTGCATCCTTAGCATCATGGAACTTGAGTAGGTGACCATCAGGAATAGCAGACAATAGTATGTTGAGAGCCTTTTCTTGATTTCTTACTGTAGCTGCTGGCAAGACAGCCTTAGGTGGTTTAGGTTGTCCAGGAACTTCTACAGGTTCTACAACAACTTCATTACCATTGACAATTACATTCCACAGTGCATGGTCTGTAATAGCAATGTACTGCCTCATCTTCATGCTCCAGAGATCATATTCTCCCTTCTTGATGATAGGAATTCTGAGTGAGGTGATGGATGGGGGTGGTGCAGCTTCAGTCGACATCTTTAGGGTTTGTAGTTAAATCGGTTTTAAGGGTTTCTTCTTAATCAGAGTTTCCACACAAGCTCTGATACCACTTGTTGGATCGATATACTCTGACCAAACTAACTATGTAGCTTGTAAGGACTTAGCAACCTCGGATAAATCCTAAGTCACTAACAATGAAACACTGATATAACTTTACTAAGTATGCGGAAACTACTTCAATAAAGCTAAGAAGAATAACTTTAACTTCAACGATTTTATTAATACTTTGAACCTGCTTGATACACAGATTCACTAACAATCCCTAATAGCTCTAATATTCTCTCTAAAGTCGTATTCTAAATAATATGTCTCTAATGCCAATCTAGGGATCCTTTTATAGGCATAAGGATAACCCTAGTCGGTTTACAATTATAATCCTTGTACGACAAGTAATACTAAACTAAGAACATTCTAGATAAACATTACTTTCCATAAAACATTCTATTATAACCGTCTTTAAGCTTTGCAGTACTTTGATGTTGAGCAGTACTTTGACCTTCACATAAGCAGTACTTTGACCATCTTCAGTCATTTCATATTCTTCAGTACTTTCATATCCCAACATATAGAAGATGTGTATAAAATGGTGAAGTTTTGGGGTATTTATATTTGAAAAATGGGGTGTGTATTTTTTTTAAATGACTAACAGTACTTTTGTTTTGGGTCCCACTTTGTCAGCTCAGTAATGGTGAGCAACTCACCATAGTTGCACATTTTGGCTGTGACTTGCGTTTGGTGTTTTGGGTGGGTCGCGCGTGACTTACTCATCAAAGGGCAAGTAAGACACCACTCCGTCTAGTCTTATAACTATACAAAGCACTAGACAAAGTAAGCAATACAAAAACACTTCATAACATCAATTAGTGCCCTTATAGCAATTCACCAAGATTTATGATAACAACATACCAATCACTTGCAAAATCCTTATCACATCTCATACACTTCATCCCTCTGAAAAGAATACAAGATAGATACTCTTCACTAGGAGAACTTTAATTTCATAATTTGTATTCTTGTAAAGAGAAGCAACAACAAAGTTTGAAAAGCAAGCCAAACATCTATATATAGGAAACTTCCTAAATTGAAATAACCAACAACAATAAAAGCAATTTTCGAGGGAGGTAGGGAAATTAGCTTATAAGTGAAGGTAACAAAGATACACTGTTAGGTCACCATAATATGAACACAAGTATGCAGATGATAGAAACAAGAGATAAAAAGGGATGGTTGAAATCAATCACACAAAAGATAATATGAAAAGGTTTATGCTTATTATGAAAGTGATCAACACCTCTCAAATGAGAGGTAACAATGTATTTATAGGCAAGGGAGCTAGGGCAACAAGTCTAGTCCCTTCCCTTGGCCTTTTGGGCCTTTGCATAGGCTTATGGGCTTTCTACATAAGACTAGATCTAATTACTAACATAAATTTCATAATTAAGCAACCTATTACAATGAAATGACTAACACTTGATAATACTAGTTACAAGTGATTCCAACAATCTTCCCCTAAGGGTTAGTGATGATGTAATAGCGGTTGCTTGACGTCTTCTAGCATTCTTGTTTTTTGTGAGTAGAGATGATTTGTTTCTTTTAACTTTATCAGCATTGACGTCGTTGTATTCTTTGTTCTTTGTTCTTTTGTGGATGTTGTGATAGTATGTTATTGTCTGCCTTTTCTCAGCTTCGTTGATCAGGTGTCTCCACGTCTTTCCACCATGCTCACACATCTTTTGACTTTGAATTCCAAGTGTGGTGTAGTTCTCGAGTCTTTAAACTTTGTAGATTCTTTGGCTTTGAAGAAGAATCATATTAACTTTTGTGTTGCCTTTGGAGAATGCCACGATCTTTTTTCTCCCAGGAACATCCATCAATATCTGCATAAATGGGTTAGTAAAATATACCAATCGATCATTGTGGACTTTTCTTAAAGAATTGACCACTACGATTGTTTTACTGAAGAATGTCTTGATTTCATTCACCTTGGTCGGGCGAATCAGCTGTCTGAATCCCGTGGAGGAACTGTTGGCATTACGTCGAACAAGTTCAAGTAATGACCCACATCTTCAGGACTCGATTCTTGAAAGGAATCTACTTAGCGGGATTTCCAGCACTTACAAGTTCGAACTTCGAGGGTGTTAACAGCATAGTGTGAAAACACATTTCTAATTCTTACAAAGGTTGTTCCTGAACTGGAGGCCCTCAAGTAGGCTAACACGATGTACCGAAGTATATCTACAGTTCAGGTGAGTCCCTAAGGTACACTGAAGCATCACCTCACGACTGTAGACCATTTGAGACACACTAAGCGTAACACACAAGGAGTTACCGAAGTAACCTGCTGTCAGGGCTGTTTGATGTTGACCCTAGGAGGAGTTTCCACTCAATCACTGAGGATCACAATTGTGAATCCCCTCATAAATGTTCTCGGCAGATTACCAAGATCTGCGAAGGACTCTAAAATGTGTCACTTGCGTTCTTATTGTTGAACGAAAAGCGATGAAAGATCAAGTGTTCCTAAGAGATCTTTTGATGAATCTCGTGGCTCTAGACTCAGTAGTGCACTTTGGTTTTCCTAAGCGGAGACTAGGGAGAGGGTCTCCTTCTTCAATACCAACAATATCTAAGAGAAAGTCGATAGATTCCGTAGGGTTCCCTGTGAGAATGAAACAAGCTCTTTTGAGAGAACTTGAGTGGCTAATAAGGTTTAGTGCATTGCATCACTGGGTCCATGACGACTTTGTCTTCAATACCGGTGTCATCTTGTGACATCCAGTAGCATATGAATTGAACCCGGTGTCTGCCCTAAGTTGAATAATTTGGAGGGCTATTTCTTTTCATCCTTTTCTTTAACTTTTATTTTTAATTCTTCAACTCCTTCTTTCTCCACTTCTCATTTTCTCCTTTTTCAATCATACCTAAGGACTTCTAAATACTAACTATTTGTGGTGTCCTTGGGTAGATCCCTCCGGCTCTGGCGGATCATAGGACGTTTATTCCTAAACTTTTTCACCTTATAACTCCACGACCATCCTACGTTGCCATAAAACCATTTTCTTGAAAATCTCTCAAAGTGTTTATGAATGAAAACATGTTTGTAACACATCGAGAGTTTTGTATTTTCAGAAATACTCCCCCTCTACATGTGCTTATGAGTTTTGACCGAAATCTGCAGAGTGAGAGTAGAGCACGCACTTTTGAATTGATCGACTCAAGATAGACAATTCCCCGGGAGACATGGTTACGTTGTATAGTTAAAGAGTTACATTGTCATCTTTTAGGTGACAACTATCTCTAATAACTACCTTGAGGATGTGAACAAACCTTGAAAAGGTTGTCAAACCCATCAAAGTTCACGTCTATCAAGAGTTTCTCGAGTTGGTACAATCTACTAAGATAAGTCTTGGAAGACAAATCTTTTCGATTTATGAAATTTTAGAGCTCGTCAATTCAGTAGTTAAGTCGTAGCACACAGAGATTCTATTCACAATCCAACATATTTAGATCACATAATTTTTCTCCCCCTCAAAAATGGCATATTAATGTTATTTTTGATGAAAATTTGATATAAAATAGGATCATTTCGAGTTTTGCGGGAAGATTTCCACAAAGAACTTTGATTAGAACAAATTGTTTGCAAATACTCCCCTTCAGAAAGTGATATTAACTTTTGAGGTTTTAGAAAACACGAGAGGGAATACTTGTTCTTTTGAGCAAAATTATGAAAATATTGAAAGATTTGATTAATTTTACTCAAAAGTAAGAAGCTTTCGCTCCTTTTATAAGGATTGTGGCACTAAAGTGTACCAAAGGATCCTTTCTATACAAGATCAGGTTGTACACTGCTATTTATGCACAAACCATGATGAATTATATATAAATCAAATATCAAAAGCACAATCAAGTTTAAGAGTACCCAAATGTTTTACACACAACCAAGAACTTTATCTGGACGTTGGTATGTCAAGATAGAGAATCGCTGTCTTCCGCCCACGAAGCTTTCCAATCTTCTCATCTGATCCCTGTGTATCAACCTTTCACCCAGCATCTTGATAAACCTGTGAACATCCTTGCGATCCGTGGAGTTCCATCTCTTCTTCTAAACTATACCAGCCTCAATATCCTTTAAACGATATGCCAACCCATCACGAACCATCTTCAACGTTGCGTTACAGAACTTATGGATTTCATCAAACGCCATGAAGCATGTATGATGACGCTCACTTCTGTAGATGATTCCAAACTTTGGTTTTCGAAAAATTGTGTACTGAGGTTGTTGGTGGAGCTCGTTAAAGTGTAAAAGCGGTTTGGTGAGATTGATCTGCTTCTGGTATGATTCAACACCGAGTTGCAAGTCTTCAACACGTTCCTGAATAACCTTGCTGCGGATGAAGACTAGAAGTGCAGTGATGAACTGGAGTTGAATTTCTGTCGAGACCTGTCGCATCCTTCCTTGTACCTTTATGAGATACATGTCTTCGATGTCGTTGAGCGACAACTGCGGGAAGTCAGCTTCAGTGAAATCGTACTCTTGTTCATCTTGTCTTTTAACCTTGATCTTGGACAAGAATGAGTAGCCCCACTTTGTTTCCAATGTGAATCCCATCACAACAACTATTCTTTTGTCATTCTTCACCTCCTTGTTTGATTTTCTGACTCTGCAGCTCCTGTAGTATAACCTCCTCCTCTCTGGCCAATGATGAATACTGAATTTGGCATCAATGTCATATTCCACAACCTTGTCTACAAACAGATTTGTGGCATCTTCTTCAATGGCGATGTTAGAAGAGAATACTGCAGCAGGGATGTTGAATGTTAGCGAGGTAGCATACTTCTTGCTTACACTGCTACCATGTTGAAGGAACTCCAAGTCATTGTTGAAGAAGAAACGGAAGGGGATCATCGGTTGTTCAAGTTTGCCAATTGTAGGTAGAGGCTTGGTCCAATCCATATAGTATGGTTCATTATCTTTCTTGTAATATCGATGTTTGATTCGGGGTTGAGCATATCGATATTGTTGGACATTGCACGGGCAATGTTGTCCAAGTGGTATTCGAGCTAGACTGCAATGCAGGATATATCTTTCTGCAAATTGAATGCATCGTTCTTGATTCTGCAGAGCTCCCATTTCGTCACATTCTTAATTCTAAATTCTTCTTGGATAATCTTAACCTGCTCCATGGTTCGACCATCTACCGGTTCTTGGCCTTCAGGTAGTCTAGGTGTTGCCTCAACCATGTTACTAAACCATTCATACTCCTTAGTATTGTCGTCATCTAGCCAAGAGACGACTGACGGTTTCTTCTTCTTCGTTCAGGAGGATGACTCTGGTCGAGGTGATGGTCAGGGCGATGGTTGACCTTGGGGCTCAGGAATGTCATGATCTTCACCACCGGTATATGTGAAATGATCATCGGTTTTCTGCTGTGGTGGTAGAGAATCTGCATCCTGAGGTTTATCAGATGATGGTGGTTGTTTGGTAGCTTGTTGTGAAGGTGTCGTGGTTGTTCTAGTAGGTGGTGGTGGCATGGATGATGATGACTCTCTAGTCTTCTTTTGTCTTTTTGCATTTGGATCTTCATCCTTGTCATCATCATTTCTCGGTCTCTTGTCTTGACCAGCAACCTCCTTGTAGGATGTTTTCATTTGTCGTGCCAGAAGTAGCTGATATAGCTTTTCCTCATCAGAGGTGAAAGATGGAGCTCAAGGAGTCATCTTCAGCACTAATTCTGAAATCAAATCATCTTCAGAGAAAACTGGAGTCCTGACTGGTCTTGTATGCATGACCACCGGTGTAGTAGTAATGATCTGCTGAACCATTGTTTTAATCATTGGGTAGAATTGATCCTTGAATATCTCTCTAGTGACAAAAGGAACCATGTTTGAAGGAATGATTGAGTGTAGTTCCTTATTTGGTCATTCATTTCACCTTGAACGTCCCTAGTGAGAAATGCTTGGATCTGTGCTCTTTTGCCTTAAAACTCGTCCATCTGTTTGGAAAGATCAATGACCTCATTGGCTAGTGTGTTCATTATAGTTGTAATAAGACTTTGTTTGCGTTTTCGAGACTGAAGCACAGCTTTCTGGATCTTTGCCTTTGTACGAGATGCCCAAGTGTCGGCTTTCTTCTTGACGGACTTTGATGATGATTTCGTTGTTTCCTTCGGTGGTGGTGGTGATTAGTGTGAAGATGATGCTTGTTTGGAGGTGTCGAAGGGTGGTTCCGAAGATTGCTTGGGCTTATGTTCAGGGTTGTCAAGAATGTAGGCATCGGCTTCCTTTTGTAAACGTTCCTCTTCAGCCTTAGCAGCCTCTTCGTCAGCCTTCTTCTTCTTTAGTTCCTCTTCAGCTTCCAAAATGTAATCATCTGGAACTCTCTCATCTTTTTCTTGATCGTTATCTCCATACTTGATCAACTCTTCATCTTCTTGCTGCTGTTCAACTGCAGGTTCCTTTTCAGTAGTGGCACCCGTTCCTTTACTGGGTTGATTAACCACATCAGTAACAGGTGTATTAAGAAGAACACCACCGCTGGAACCTCCTGGCCCTTCAGATTGACAAAGTTCGAATTCAGTAGCTGCTTTCTCCATTCTCTGTTGCTTTAGCGTTTATTGAAATTGTTTCTCTTCAGCCTTAGGATCATACTCCCACTCTGAATCTTCTTCTTTTTCTTCCTCAAGAGGTTTCTTCCCTTTGTCAGATTTGATTTCTTCATCAGAAGGTACGTATGAGTCAATGTCTTCATCAAGTTTTTCATACGAAGAACTCTCAAGCTTGTCCTTTTTCTTCTTCTCGATAGTTGGCTCATCAGCATGAGCCTCACTTTAGACAACCAACTCATCTGACTTTGTCTCCGAATCATCATCATGTAGAGAAGTCTGCACTGGTTCTAGTTTGACGATGTTGGTTGGAAGTTTTCTCCTGATCTTACTGTTGGTTTTCTTCTTCTTTGACTTTGTAGAACTAGCAGTGCTTCCAGCTTTCTTGGCCCTTGGTATAACCTTTGGAGTGGTCTTCTCATCTATGAAGCCAACTTTACCCGCAATCAATGCCTCCTTGTAACGTCTGTAGGAATCAAGATCCCTGATTGTATTATTCACCAAGCCTGCGGGAAGTTCCACTCCTTATTTGCGAGTAGTGGTTCCTTTAAACTTGATTGAGTTCACAGTAGGCTCATTAAGCAGGCGAGTCCATGTTTGGGTCGTTCAGTCTAATTAGGATACTCTGGTGCTTCCCGAGAAGGTTATGGATAAGTAACTTGGTGTAGCGGATGAAGGGAATCTTGGAACTAGGTTTCCTGTAGTGTTGCATCATGTCCTCCCAGATGAGGCTTGCATAATCAATGTGGTTCAAATGAACCATTCCCCAGAAGGTTTGAAGATGCATCAGCTTCCGTTGTTCATGACCACTATCTCTTCCCGAGACCGATTTGGCTATTATTAGATAAATAGCCCTCCAAGGTTGTGGGATATTTTTGACGTCGACTCTGTAATGCGTAGAAATGACCCCAGATTCTTCGTCGTACCCAATGTTGACCAAGAATTCCAATATCTCCGTTTCATTTGGAGTTCTGACATATTCTGGCGGAGGTATGACTGGAAGTAGAAGAATGGTGCGAAGATCAGCCATAGTGACAGTGACCTCTTGAGTGCCAAGCATCACTTTTACTGCATCTTGTCCATCTACTTTCTCCATTGTGTACCAAAACTGATGAATATAGATTTCTGGTGCAGAGGCTGAGTTGGTAAGCATGAGGTTGAAAGGATGATGTTTGAGTATGTTAACAACAACTTTGCAGGAAGATTCGGAGCACGTGAAGTTCTTAAAGTCCACACGGAGATTGTTCTTCCCAATAGTTTTGTCATAATCGGCTGGAAAGATACCAGCCATTGTGAGCTCATCAGGGGCATTGATGTTTGCTTGATTGTCAGCCATTTTGTGATCTAAAAGGTATTAGACAAAAGAACAAACATATGGAAACACATTTTTTTAGTCTTAGTTTGATTTATTGTCCAATTACTTGTTTGACGTTATCATGTTTGTGTTAGTTACAAGCTCTAAGTCACCTTTGTCCAATTGTTTGAAGTTGAAGTGATAAGTTACGTGAACATGTTAATTTTGAAGTTTTAAAGTCCAATTCACACTTTACACACAAAATTTTAACTTTTAAAGGCTTATGCGTAGCATTAGGTTCTTTTATTTTCTTTTTTTATTTTTATTTTTATTATTATTTTTTTGTGACTTATTCGTAACATTCAACAGATTGCTTATGCGTAGAAGTCCTAAACAAAGTGAATGGTAGCTTATGCGTAAAGAAGGTGCTTATGCGTAGGCGTAAGCTAAAGCGTAAGACCATGTCTTATGCGTAAGAATTTCTTACGCGTAAAACACGTTCAAAAGCTTTATACTTACGCGTAAGCTGAATGTTATGCGTAAGGTTTACTCGTAAGAGTAAAGCTTATGCGTAACAATCCTTGTTTACGCATATCTTTCCAAGATACGCGTAATCTTACTATAGACCTCTTATGCGTAAGAGTTACGCGTAAGAGTTCTCTTAGGCGTAACCTTTACGCATAGGAGTATTCCTTATACGTAGCATTTAGAACATGTGGAGTTTGATAGGACTCCTTGAGATCGTTTTGAGTATTAGGGTTAAACAATAACATATACATACGCAGCGGAATAATAAAGAACAATTATGTTATTGACACAAGGTTTCATTCACCATCATCTCTAATTATATTAATAATGTTTTATCTAAACTATAACAAGGATCAAAGACTTGATCTTGGAGGTTAACTAACACTAACTAACCCTAGACGTTTATAGGAACACGTCTAGATAACTAAACTACTAACTAAACTAATAACCTAGGCGTTTACAATAAACTACACGCCTAGGTTACACACACACACCTTTAGTCGACTATATTATGGAAGACATGTATATAAAACCTACACCCCGTGTCCTCTTTATATACTAGAGGATTAGGGTTTACAAATCTCTACTAAGGACTAAATAATAAATCTTCTTTTGCAAGCAAGTCCCTCCATCTTTTTGTAGATTTCTTCTTTATCACTTTAAGTCCTTGATGTTTCATTCTTTATTGTTTTGTATCATCAAATCAATAAACCCAACAATCTTCCCCTAATTGATGATGACAAAACTAACACAGTTATTGTACGAACTTCCCTAGACGAAGTGGAGAAATTGAGATAATTAAATCTCACCATGAATGAAACAATCTTGTCTTCCTTTGTCTTCCCCTTAATCCATGCTACGCCACTCCAACATCTCTTCCCGTTTTTGTTATCAACAAATAGGAAATATAAACAGTAGAAACTTCCCCTTGAGTGGTGCATGAACATCAATGGTTCTTCAAATCTGTAAGCTCCTTGTAATGATTACTTGTGAAGAAAATCAAATATAACGAACTTGATGAAGAAGTAAAATAACCCAAAGTTGTATCTTATGTCTTGTTTATCCACGTTACGTTGAACTTATACTGCTAACCAAAAATATAAGTAGATCGCAACCTCTTGACAAAATCCTCATCTTCAATGAGACACTGAGCACTACAATGTAACTCCTTTAAGTGATAGTTAACTAGGTCTTCATCCATCCACCCCTTGACCTATGAAAACTAGATTTTGCAAGTCTTCGTCAACATCCTTTAAGCATGAACAAGTTATCTCTAAAGTGTAACACCCACTTTGAGATATGATAAGAGCACGAATCTGTGTAACTCAACTACAACATCAAATAAATGATATTTAACCTTCTTCGTAATCAATTCTTCAAATAATTCAAAAAAGAGCTTTTTAAAACCTTTAAGAACAAATTCCAATAACCTGTGTGTGTGAACCAATATCCATGTGTGTGTCACCAACATCTTTCAATATTTATCCGAAAACCAAAAAGTATGTACTATCCGATATCGGCCAAAACTAACATCACTAAATATTTTTATCGGACAGATCTAGCAGCACAAAGTTACTTCTCGGACACCACTGGCAATATTAAAAATAGCGAGCAGTAGAAACAAATAATACCAGCAGTATTAACCAGTTGCGCAACAGCATAAACTTTTAAAGCCAGCAGTAGAAACACATAACGAGCAGTAGTACTATTTTCTACTAGCAGTAGAAACTCAAAGGTATCAATACGTAAGCAGTACTAACCGAATTGAAGCAGTACTAATTTTCTTCCAATGAGCAGCAATTATTCTAGACAAACGCATCAATATCAAACATCAAATAATAAGTACTCCAATCTTTGATATTAATATCACACCGTCCCACTCAGATTGAATAGACCAATAGATGAACCTCTATTTTCCATCACATGACCCATTCATGATCTTGAGCCAAAAGAAACTATAATAATGTAGACCAATCAAATTATTGGAACCAATTAAGGGACCATGCAAAAGCGACAAGCCAGTTAATGAATTGATATTCAAAGATCATGCTCGTATACCAAAAGCGAATTGTATCTTTTATCACCGAACCCATGTTGAGAATAAACAATTCTATAAACCATGCCATTGACCTTGATCGATTTATACCCACGTTAAATTTATGCATGAACCAAATTCAAATATATTCTTTACATTCATTGAACCAACTCAAAACTGATCTCAAAGCAACAACCAAAACCATTAGATTAATCAATGAAGTACCAGATCAGTAATGCAACCAAATCTTCTTCTAACTAACCTTTATCTGCAGCAGACATCGACAGTTAATAACTTTCAATTAAAAGCTCCGATCGACGATCCCTCCGGTGAAAAGTTAGATGGGCATATAAAGAACGTCCACGAAAACTTTCGTCACGATCCAACGGTTAATGAAAAAGTTATGGTCGTTTCAAAACAGTGCTGCAGTAACCTTACGAAAATTTTAGTGATTCGATTTTTTCTTATTTTTTGCCATTCTTCGAGCAATAAAACCTTGCGAATCCCTAGGTAACGAGCTCCCCAAGGTTTGATACCAATTGTGGAGTTTGATAGGACTCCTTAAGATCGTTTTGAGCCTTAGGGTTAAACAATAACATATACATACGCAACAGAATAATAAAGAACAATTATGTTATTGACACAAGGTTTCATTCACCATCACCTCTAATTATATTAATAATGTTTTATCTAAACTATAACAAGGATCAAAGACTTGATCTTGGAGGTTAACTAACACTAACTAACCCTAGACGTTTATAGGAACACGTCTAGATAACTAAACTACTAACTAAACTAATAACCTAGGTGTTTACAATAAACTACACGCCCTAGGTTACACACACACACCTTTAGTCGACTACATTATGGAAGACATGTACATAAAACCTACATCATGTCCTCTTTATATACTAGAGGATTAGGGTTTAAAAATCTCTACTAAGGACTAAATAATAAATCTTCTTTTGCAAGCAAGTCCCTCCATCTTTTTGTAGATTTCTTCTTTGTCACTTTAAGTCCTTGATGTTTCATTCTTTATTGTTTTGTATCATAAAATCAATAAACCCAACAGAACACCTTTGGTCTGAATTTTACCAATAGGCAGCCTGAAAATCACAAACATGAAAACTTGATTACAGTATATTCTAAACATCAACAAGATCACAAAACAATCATAAGATTATATCAACTAAACATAGAATAGCTTAGGCGTAAAGCAAGCTTAAACCTTAAACCCTTATCCTACGCTTAACCAGTTAATCCACACAAATCAATCAAGAAGTGTTTCTGGACTATCCTAGATGTTATAGGAGTGAAATGAAACAAGTTTTAACATACATCTCCCACAGAATCAGAAGATTCAAATGTTACGAGCCCTAGAACCCTAAAACTTTGATTCTAGCAAATTATGTGTTCTGGGCAAATTAAATGTTCATAACATGTATCAAAACTCATTCTAACACTATTTTGACCATTTAATAGCATCAAATATGAACGCAAGAACCCTAAATTCAAATTTGAACAATTGAAGCATCTGGGTTAAAATTGATGATTGAAATAGATTTAGTACTCATTTAGAAACGTTTTAACATAAACCATTTCACCTCAAACTCACTTAGGTGTAAATACCTAATTCATACGCATGAACAAAGTTTGAAAATCAAATTTTGAGAAATTTAACTGTTGGATTTCCAAGATTTTCAAAACCATTATATAAAATCATGATCAAAACCTTTAACAACTTACAGATTTTGAATCAGGTGAATGGATTTGCAGGATGAATTTGGGCCGTTGGATCAAGTTGGTTGAGTTATGAGTAAATGCAAGAGATGCATTGAATGTGGTGGTTGTATGATTTTGTTTAAAATTATTTTGCCAAGTTGACACATTCAGTCCCTCAACCTCAAAGAGGTTCCAACCAAGATCATTTAACTCCCGTTTTGGTTAGACAAAACAATTTTAAGGCAAGAAACTTAAGGATATTCCCCCTCGACTTTTGAAATAGTGAATTTTGTAAACATTTGAGTCCGAGGATGGTATATTTCAAGATAAGTATCCACCATTTGATAGGAAACAACGTATTTATGGTAACATGCAAGTACAAGGTTTTATGAAACTGAAAAATATTTACATTATCCCTCTGAACACTTGTTCAGGAAAAATGGTGAAATGTTTGATAGAACACTGTGTTGATGAAAGTTTTGTACTTGCAATGTTTGTTTTTCAGATAAAATTTGAATGGAAAAATATTTTTGGATTTTATAAGATTTTATATTTTTGTATTTTGTTTTTGAAATATATTTACAAAAGAGGTTTTGGTGTTTGACTTTTCAAGAGAGTTTTAATAGTTCATCCAGTTCTTCTGGAGTCAAACACCTCATATTAATTCGGTGAATCAAGTCAGTAAATCTTGCGGGAGGCAAGACTTTAGTGAGAAGACCCGCCAATTGGTGTTCTGGACCTACAAAGTATAATTCAACTGTACCCTTTTCCATATGCTCTTTGATGAAATGATAGTGAAGATCAATATGCTTTGACTTTGAGTGTTGAACGGTGTTGCACGAGATCGCAATATCACTTCTGTTGTCGCAGTACACCGGAATTCTGTCAAATACATAACCATAATCCTTGAGTTGTGTTCTCATCCAAATGACTTGAGCACAACACACGGGCATGGCTACATATTCAACTTCAGTTGATGACAACGATGTACAATCCTGTTTCTTCGATTGCCATGACACCAATTTATCACAAAGGAATTGTAAACCTCCTGAAGTACTTTTCCATGAATCTAAGCATCCTGCGTGGTTAGCGTCTGAAAAAGCTATTAGTTCAAAACTAGAATCCTTCGGATACCAGATCCCCAAGTTAATGGTTCCCTTGATGTATTGGAGGATTCTTTTAGCCTTAGAGAGGTGTTTTTCAGTTGGCCTTGACTGTTAACGGGAGCAAAGATATACAGATGATACTATGTCGGGTCTACTGGCTGTTAGATACATGAGAGACCCAATAATACAACGGTATTTGGTAGGGTCAACCAATTTCCCATGTAAATTAGCATCCAGTTTGTTGGTATGTGCCATTGGTGTGTTATAGGTGTCACAACTTTGCATTCCATGTTTATTCAATATTTCAAGAGCATATTTGGACTGAATTAAGAAAATACCACGGGGTGATTGATGAACTTGTAGTCCTAAGAAGAACATAAGTTCACCCATCATTGACATTTCAAAATTTGTTTTCATTAGATTTGAAAAAGCGTTTGAGTACTTTTTGTGGGTAGAACCAAAGATGATATCATCCACATAAATCTGAACAATTAAAATGTGTGCCCCATGATATTGAATAAACAGTGTCGGGTCGACCGATCCTTTGATAAAATGATTAGCAAAGAGAAAGGATGACAACTTATCATACCACGCTCGAGGGGCTTGTTTGAGACCGTAGAGAACATTGTTCAGTTTGTAAACATGATTAGGGAACTCTGGATCAACGAATCCTTCCGGCTGGCTAACATACACTGTCTCCTTAAGTTGACCATTTAGAAAAGCCGTTTTGACATCCATTTGGTAGACGATGATGTTCAAATGAGCCGTGAATGCCAGAAATATTTGTACATCCTCAAGTCTAGCAACCGGTGCGAATGATTCTTCGAATTCAATACCCTCTTCCTGTCTATAACCCTTAGCCACCAAACGTGACTTGTTCCGGATAACCATACCTTCAACATCTAACTTATTCTTCCAAATCCATTTAAGACCAATGAGGTAGACCCTGTCGGTCTTTCAACCAATTCCCATACTTCTAAATGTTTAAACTGGTTCAGCTCTTCTTGCATTGATTCAATCCAGTTGTTATGAGTCATTGCATCCTTAATGTTTTTGGGTTTAGTTTGACTGACAGTGAGTGCATAAATGCAATGTTCTCCGTCAGTCTGAAGGCGTTGTCTAGTTACGACTGGTTGATTTGGGTTGCCAATGATGTTAACAAGAGGACGATCTTTAGTCCATTGGTGTGTGGAGGGTTGATGCTGGTATACATTGTGAAGATTTGGTGGATTCAGATGGTTGGTAGAAGATTCAGCAACATCTGGATTTGCCTTTTTTGTTGCGAAAGGGTTGAAGAACGCATTTCCATCATAATCCACAGGTGCAGGTACATTTTGGTTAAGAATATTGATCGCTTCATAAATAGTCAAGAAATATTGACCAAAGGTTTTAGTCAACAAAAGTTTACTATTATGGACTCAATACAAATTTCCCTTGGAATTTAGTGGATTCCCGGATCGTTTAGTCCCACGGAGGTTGAATGGTGTTTGAAAACGTTCAGACGTAGAATGATCACTAAGGATAATGATCTGTAAGAATTTTGGTTGATAATTACACTACTGATTGCTCGGAATTGTATTTGGATATAGAACTATAAAACACAACAATCAGATTAAACAAACGTGAACGCGTACGTTTACTAAATTTCACGTAAACGTATAAAATAAAACTTGAATTTAAAAGAATAAAACACCTAGGGATATGAAAATGATATTTTTACAATCCTAATAATAAAAGAAAATTATTGGAAAATTAAAATTATTTTTGTAACTATTTATTTAATTATTATTAATTAAAAACTATTTTTAACTATTTAATAATAATCTAAAATATAAGAAAATATGAAATAAAGCTAGAAAAGTGAAATTATGACTTAGAAAAATCTAAAATATTATAAAAGTTATTTTAAAACTGAAAATATATTTTTTATGTTTTTTATTTATTTATTATTAATTATTTAATACTTTTTAACTATTTTAAATTCTAATAAATACTAAACAAACTAAGAAAATTCTGAAATTTTTTCTATAATTATCCTATGATGACAAAAAGCTAAGAAAATTATAAAAACAGAAAGTGATTAATAATAAGCTGAAAAAGAAAATTAAAAAGCTAAATTCTATTAAATAAACGCTATCACTATTTTTAAAATTGATGTTTTTGTGATTTTTCTTTTATAAACCTATTATACTACTGATTATAAGCAACTTTAATGAAGACAAAAATTTTGGAACTTGAAAATAAGCAGAGAATGAGCTTATGAGCTTTGACAGTTTAGCTTTTGGCTTTCAAAAGGATTTTAAGCTCAAACAAGTGGCTAAATAAGCTAAATAAAAAGAAACAAAAGTGAAATAAGATGAAAATAAGCTAAAGGTACTTAAATTAAGCTAAAAAGGCACAAAGAACTACACTGATAAGCTTTTAATAAGAAAATAAGCACTTTCACTAAATCTATCTACCAAACAGGCCTGCACAGTTTTTGTAGGCCAAAATTAGCTAGGGGCAAAAGCTCAAAGGCCAAAAATAAGCCTTGATACAAGAAGCTGGCTTATTTAGGTTCCCAAAAAGCCAAGATTCTTACACTGGGGCCCACTAATAATCTTATGACAAGCTTGAGAAAAAGCTTGTAAAACACTGAGTATTCAGTGTTTACAAGAATTGGGACAAACAAAAAGCAACTAGCAGTCCTACCAAATAAGCTAGAAAGTTAAAAATAAGCACTGGACCTTTGAGATGGCTAGATTGGCTTTCCAAAAAGCTAAGGGTCAAAAGCTAAGGTTCACTAATAAGCTCTGTGTGAGCTTGTGAAAAAGACTCAACTACACTGATAACTCAGTGTAGTGAGTGATTTTTGGAAAATAACATGAGCATGATAAGCAGTCCAAATAAGCTCAAAAATGGAAAATAAGCATTCAAACATTAAACTAGCCAGAAGGGCTTTACAAAACAACAAAAGTTATAAGCTAAAGCTAACTAATTAACAAGATGCAAGCTTATGAAATGAGCTCACTCAACTGTGCACATGGCACTTTTTTAGAAAAGTGTTTAAAATAAGCTAAGAAATAAGCAGTTTAACTAGATAACTAAAAATTATAAAAATTACTATGATAAAGAGGAGCAGCTAAATATTATAAACCTAAAAGCACAGAACATGAAACTTAATATTAAATCCTATAAAAAATTATATATTTTATTCAAAAACTACTAAACTGAAATTTTGACTTTTTAAGTTATACTAAAAAGTTGACTTATATGAACTTTTAATCAAATCTACTTACTGATTATGTTATATTAAGCTAACTTAAGATGAAATTAAGCTAGATGACCAAGTTCTAAGCAACTGTGATGAATTTTACACTATAAATCCTAACAGTTAACTAGTAAAGTGAGATTGAAGGAGATTTTGACTTTTTAACAAGCAAGGACTGGTTTTTTATGGTTGCACTGAGTTATTGGATACTAGTGTGACATAAGACAACAACAAGCAACAACATAAACAACCTCTAACACAGGTAACTTAGTGAATCCAAACAACCCTTTATCAAACTGATTTTGTGATTTCCAAAGGATTTCATAAATTAAAACCATGCAACTGATTCATAACCTTATATTATCATATAATGAGGCTAAATAAGCATTAAACAACAACAATAACAACATAAAACTCAGGTATGACAATTATGCTATAATAACTGTTAAACTAAGATTTTTTTTAGTAACTACAAATTTTAAAGAACAAGCAAACTGTTTTAATGTTTAATTTTGCTTAACTACAACTCAGAAACATAAAAACACAAAACTTTAAGCTAATAAATGACTTAAACAGTGAAATGCTAAAATGGAGTAAAAAGCTTACAAGATGGAATCCAAATGAAAACTGAGAACCAAGGCCCAAGAACACTTCCTATAGCTTCCCAAGAAGCATCTAAACCCAAGGCAATCCAGTATTCACCCTGATCCAGCTGTGATCATCTTCTCCATTGGATTTTTTATTTTTATATATTTTTATGTGATTTTTGGTAATTTTGCTTTTTGATACTAAACAAAGTTTTAAGGTTTCTAATAGCTATATTAAGCTATCTAGGAGCTTATATGAGCTTATTCAGTCCATACTAACAACTACAAACAACATTAAGCTAATATGAGATTTTGAACTTGAAAATTGCATAAACTGAATACTTGAAGATTAACTGAAATTGAAACTGAAAAAAAAGGTTTAGATTACACTGAAATCACTAAACAAAGTACTTGTAAGCTTGAAATTACACTGGAATTTTAAAATTACACTATTCGACATACATTAACTAAAAATTACACTGGATATCTCCACACTGCTTCTTTTCTTCTTTATAAAGATCTTTTTGAGCTTTGTCGACATCTCTGAGACTTTCCCACTTCTTTCCAACCATTGGATTCTTCAAATTCATCATAATCGTCCATTTGGAATTTTGGCGCCAAAAAGTCTTAAGCAGGTTTTTTCAATTAATGAATTTTGGGTGGATGTGGAGGTGTTAGGGGAGTGGGTAGACAGCTGGAAAGGTGGTGGAAACAAGTGGTTGAAACCACGGTGGTATTGAGGATGTGTCTGGTTTTGGCGCGTTTGTGTGAGAACGATGAACAGTGAAGCGGGATTTGACGTGCGTTGACCGGTATTAATAATAACGAAAGGGGGTTCAATTTGGGGGGTTCAAGTGAGGTTTTGGACTGGGGTTAATAATACACAAAGGGTCCGTTTGGTTTTGTAGCTTAATAACACAAGGACCATTCTTGTAATTTCCTGATTTTTGAGGATCTGAATTAGCAACTTTTCCAAAGTTAACACAAGGACCAATTATGCCATTTATGAATAGTACAAGGTTTACTTTTGATTATTTTCACTTTTTAAATTTACCAAGGACTATTTTTGACAATTTTTAAACTTTAGGGACTAAAGTTGTCATTTTGTAATTTTTAAACTTTGAAGGGTTTGTTTTGACAACTTTTGAATCCCATGGACCTTTAGTGATATTTTGCTTTATTTTGATTTACCAGGGACTAATTTTGACAACTTTTGAAACTCGGAGGACTAAAACTACCAATTATGCAAACTTGATACGTTTTTCACCTGCTTTTGGTATTTTTGCATTTAAAACACATAAAACACTTATTTGTGATATTTTTATCATTTTGATGCTTTGACAGGTGTTTTTGGATGTTTTTGGCAGTCTAAAAGATACAAAAATGATGAGTATTTGCACACTCATCAGATATCATCAGCTGGGTCAGTGTCATTAGAAACAGTTTGTTCAGCTGTTGTTGGAGATTCAATCGGAGGTGCATCAACAACAGTTGTTGTTGTTTCAGGTGTATCAGGTATTGGAGTATTATCAGGTTGAGCAACGGAAATAGTTGATACATCTGGAGCACGTTGATCGAATTCTTCATTAAACAGAGGAGCAAACAATGTTTTTATCTGACGACGAGTGAGTTGAAAGGTTTGATCAGCTGATGATTGAGGGAAGTTAAGACGGTTATGTCCGGGTTCCAAGCTGTTTTGCTCATAAGCCATTTCTGTGAGCTCATCAAAATTAGCATTAATGGTTTCCATAATTTCCTTTGTACGACGATTCCAGATCCGGTATCCCTTTGAGTTTTCACAGTATCCAACGAAGACTCCAATGTCAACTTTGGCCTAGAGCTTTCCAAAGTCATCACGATCATTATTTGGATAACAAAGAGCACCAAATACATGAAGTGTTTGAGGTTCGGTTTTCTGTTATGGATAAGCTCATAAGGTGTTTTGTTGTGGTGTTTTGTTATCATGGAACGGTTTTGAGTGTAGCATGCAGTTGACACGGATTCAGACCATAAGTAATCTGGAAGTTTTGCATTGATCAACATCGTTCTTGCAGCTGCTACTAACATACGGTTTCGTCTTTCGACAACTTCATTTTGTTCTGGTGTTCGTGCAATGGATGTTTGATGCTCAATTCCCACTTTCTCATAGTATTCTCGAAGAGTTTGGTTCACAAATTCAGTTCCTCTGTCTGTTCTGACTTGTCTAACCGTGTTACGGAGCTGAACTTGAACTTTCGTGAGAAAGGTGATGATCATTTGTGGAGCTTGATCTTTACTTCGTAGAAAATAAACCCAAGTCCATCTGGAGTAGTCATCAACGATTACGAGACTGTAATATTTACCATTAATCGTTTGCACACGCATCGGGCCACACAAATCCATGTGAAGAAGATGAAAAACATGCTGAGAGTTGTTTTCAACCTTCGAAGGAAAATGAGCACAAGTGCTTTTCCCTTGTTCACAAGTTGAACATAAGTGATTTTTTGAATACCTAAACCTAGGAAGACCTTCAACTACTTTGTGTCGAGCAAGATTGGTTATGGTTTGAAAGTTCAAATGTGAAAGTCTTCTGTGCCACAGCTATGATTTTGTAGATGTTGCCTTAGAAAGTAGAAAAATGGGAGATGAAGCGATCATGACTTGAATTGAGATTGTGTAAAGGCTTGATGTGCGGTTTCCATACATGAGATCGTTTCCTTGTAAATCACGGATGAAGCAAGTTTTCTCCCTAAAAGCAACTTCCAAATCACCATCACAAAACTGACCGACTGAGAAAAGATTGTGTCCAAGACCTTCAACATAATAAACTCTGCTAATTTTGATGTTCCCTTGATGTAGTCTCCGTAGCCCATGATAGCTGCGAAGTGATCATTACCGAACCGGACAGTGCCAATGAACTTTGAAACAAAGTTTGTAAGAAGGTTGAGATTGCCTGTCATGTGTCGGGAACATCCGCTATCAACAATCCAAAGGATGATCTGTATCACCTGCAATACACACAGACGATACAGGTGAAATAGAAGTAGAGGTGGAACCTGAAGAGTTAGAGGGTTCCATTACAGTTACAAATGAAACACACATGTTTATACTTTTGGGTATCCATTTAAATCTAGGTGTATTTTGTAACCATCTCTGCCAAGTCCAACTAGTTTTTGCTTTGGTCTTAGTGAATGCACTAGGTGATATTCTCTTCCTAGGAGGTGATGAGGGTTCTATGGTATATCAATACAAATTTCAGAAACACTAAAAGGCGGTTTACCTAGCACATGCTCTGATACCACTGTTAGGTCACTATAATATGAACACAAGTATGTAGATGATAGAAACAAGAGATAAGAAGGGATGGTTGAAATCAATCACAAGAAAGACAATATGAAAAGGTTTATGCTTATTATGAAATAGATCAACACCTCTCAAATGAGAGGTAACAAAGTATTTATAGGCAAGGGAGCTAGGGAAACAAGTCTAGTGCCTTCCCTTGGCCTTTTGGGCTTTTGCATAGGCTTATGAGCTTTCTACATAAGCCTAGCTCTAATTACTAACATAAAAGCCATAATTCAGCAACCTATTATAATGAAATGACTAACACTTGATAATACTATTTACAAGTGATTCCAACATACACATCTATTAAGTAACAAATATAAAATGAAAGAGTGCAACACCACAAATTTACCGACATAGGCGAGTTTCCACGTATATCGCCAAAATTTTATAGTGGCAAACAATTATAGTTGCGATATTGTTGATAAGTGTTTTGTGTAACATGTATACATACAATGTAAAATAATCAAAGTGTAATTCTACTATATAACATTCATTAAAATGGAACTTGGAGCCGACACTGTACCGAAGCCGCTGAGTGTGAGGTCGGATTGAGGGAGTGGGATGGATTGGGTGCATTGTGGAGCCTCAGCTCGAGCTAACACTGTTCACACAACGAGCAGAGCCAAGTCAACGACTTATAAGGATTAAAAAGTTGGATTAGTATAGTTTTTGTTATTGGGTTCTCCACTGATGTGACATTTAATTTGTTGGACTAATTGCAAGTTTGATACCTGTTTTGGATTATCTTATATTGGATGGGTTCAATGTATGTTGTACACATGTGTTTTATTATCAATTTGAGAACCATTTACATAAAGAATCCAGTTTCAATAGGTGAATGTAACCACTTGGTAAAGATAAAGTGGCCACCAGAGGTAAACTTTTGGGGGAGGGGGTGGTTGTTTCCCTTGGAGGTCTTGGGTTTAAGGCTTGACAACGGAGTTTTCCTCGTAGGCGAAGCGAAAAAAAGGAGTGGAATTTATTCCACA
Source organism: Chrysanthemum seticuspe (assembly GCA_019973895.1). Lineage (NCBI taxonomy): Eukaryota > Viridiplantae > Streptophyta > Magnoliopsida > Asterales > Asteraceae > Chrysanthemum > Chrysanthemum seticuspe. The sequence goes on along the minus strand of BPTQ01000008.1, from coordinate 146,625,505 downwards.
AAGGAAAAGGTTCAAGGAAGGCATACTGCCCACTTGGATGTCACTGCAAGACTCAAACCACTAACTACTAACTATCTGTTATAAAAAAACAATACAATTGACGCATGTAAGAAAATTAGAGCTATTTAGGGTTTTTTCATTTAGGTTGTTAAAGCTGAAACTGTTTTAGGGGTTGTGGTGGGAATGATGAGTAGAATGTTTGAATAAGCTAGATGACCAAGTTCTAAGCAACTGTGATGAATTTTACACTATAAATCCTAACAGTTAACTAGTAAAGTGAGATTGAAGGTGATTTTGACTTTTTAACAAGCAAGGACTGGTTTTTTATGGTTGCACTGAGTTATTGGATACTAGTGTGACATAAGACAACAACAAGCAACAACATAAACAACCTCTAACACAGGTAACTTAGTGAATCCAAACAACCCTTTATCAAACTGATTTTGTGATTTCCAAAGGATTTCATAAATTAAAACCATGCAACTGATTCATAACCTTATATTATCATATAATGAGGCTAAATAAGCATTAAACAACAACAATAACAACATAAAACTCAGGTATGACAATTATGCTATAATAACTGTTAAACTAAGATTTTTTTTAGTAACTACAAATTTTAAAGAACAAGCAAACTGTTTTAATGTTTAATTTTGCTTAACTACAACTCAGAAACATAAAAACACAAAACTTTAAGCTAATAAATGACTTAAACAGTGAAATGCTAAAATGGAGTAAAAAGCTTACAAGATGGAATCCAAATGAAAACTGAGAACCAAGGCCCAAGAACACTTCCTATAGCTTCCCAAGAAGCATCTAAACCCAAGGCAATCCAGTATTCACCCTGCTCCAGCTGTGATCATCTTCTCCATTGGATTTTTTATTTTTATATATTTTTATGTGATTTTTGGTAATTTTGCTTTTTGATACTAAACAAAGTTTTAAGGTTTCTAATAGCTATATTAAGCTATCTAGGAGCTTATATGAGCTTATTCAGTCCATACTAACAACTACAAACAACATTAAGCTAATATGAGATTTTGAACTTGAAAATTGCATAAACTGAATACTTGAAGATTAACTGAAATTGAAACTGAAAAAAAAGGTTTAGATTACACTGAAATCACTAAACAAAGTACTTGTAAGCTTGAAATTACACTGGAATTTTAAAATTACACTATTCGACATACATTAACTAAAAATTACACTGGATATCTCCACACTGCTTCTTTTCTTCTTTATAAAGATCTTTTTTAGCTTTGTCGACATCTCTGAGACTTTCCCACTTCTTTCCAACCATTGGATTCTTCAAATTCATCATAATCGTCCATTTGGAATTTTGGCGCCAAAAAGTCTTAAGCAGGTTTTTTCAATTAATGAATTTTGGGTGGATGTGGAGGTGTTAGGGGAGTGGGTAGACAGCTGGAAAGGTGGTGGAAACAAGTGGTTGAAACCACGGTGGTATTGAGGATGTGTCTGGTTTTGGCGCGTTTGTGTGAGAACGATGAACAGTGAAGCGGGATTTGACGTGCGTTGACCGGTATTAATAATAACGAAAGGGGGTTCAATTTTGGGGGTTCAAGTGAGGTTTTGGACTGGGGTTAATAATACACAAAGGGTCCGTTTGGTTTTGTAGCTTAATAACACAAGGACCATTCTTGTAATTTCCTGATTTTTGAGGATCTGAATTAGCAACTTTTCCAAAGTTAACACAAGGACCAATTATGCCATTTATGAATAGTACAAGGTTTACTTTTGATTATTTTCACTTTTTAAATTTACCAAGGACTATTTTTGACAATTTTTAAACTTTAGGGACTAAAGTTGTCATTTTGTAATTTTAAAACTTTGAAGGGTTTGTTTTGACAACTTTTGAATCCCATGGACCTTTAGTGATATTTTGCTTTATTTTGATTTACCAGGGACTAATTTTGACAACTTTTGAAACTTGGGGGACTAAAACAACCAATTATGCAAACTTGATACGTTTTTCACCTGCTTTTGGTATTTTTGCATTTAAAACACATAAAACACTTATTTGTGATATTTTTATCATTTTGATGCTTTGACAGGTGTTTTTGGATGTTTTTGGCAGTCTAAAAGATACAAAAATGATGAGTATTTGCACACTCATCAGATATCATCAGCTGGGTCAGTGTCATTAGAAACAGTTTGTTCAGCTGTTGTTGGATACTAGTGTGACATAAGACAACAACAAGCAACAACATAAACAACCTCTAACACAGGTAACTTAGTGAATCCAAACAACCCTTTATCAAACTGATTTTGTGATTTCCAAAGGATTTCATAAATTAAAACCATGCAACTGATTCATAACCTTATATTATCATATAATGAGGCTAAATAAGCATTAAACAACAACAATAACAACATAAAACTCAGGTATGACAATTATGCTATAATAACTGTTAAACTAAGATTTTTTTTAGTAACTACAAATTTTAAAGAACAAGCAAACTGTTTTAATGTTTAATTTTGCTTAACTACAACTCAGAAACATAAAAACACAAAACTTTAAGCTAATAAATGACTTAAACAGTGAAATGCTAAAATGGAGTAAAAAGCTTACAAGATGGAATCCAAATGAAAACTGAGAACCAAGGCCCAAGAACACTTCCTATAGCTTCCCAAGAAGCATCTAAACCCAAGGCAATCCAGTATTCACCCTGCTCCAGCTGTGATCATCTTCTCCATTGGATTTTTTATTTTTATATATTTTTATGTGATTTTTGGTAATTTTGCTTTTTGATACTAAACAAAGTTTTAAGGTTTCTAATAGCTATATTAAGCTATCTAGGAGCTTATATGAGCTTATTCAGTCCATACTAACAACTACAAACAACATTAAGCTAATATGAGATTTTGAACTTGAAAATTGCATAAACTGAATACTTGAAGATTAACTGAAATTGAAACTGAAAAAAAAGGTTTAGATTACACTGAAATCACTAAACAAAGTACTTGTAAGCTTGAAATTACACTGGAATTTTAAAATTACACTATTCGACATACATTAACTAAAAATTACACTGGATATCTCCACACTGCTTCTTTTCTTCTTTATAAAGATCTTTTTTAGCTTTGTCGACATCTCTGAGACTTTCCCACTTCTTTCCAACCATTGGATTCTTCAAATTCATCATAATCGTCCATTTGGAATTTTGGCGCCAAAAAGTCTTAAGCAGGTTTTTTCAATTAATGAATTTTGGGTGGATGTGGAGGTGTTAGGGGAGTGGGTAGACAGCTGGAAAGGTGGTGGAAACAAGTGGTTGAAACCACGGTGGTATTGAGGATGTGTCTGGTTTTGGCGCGTTTGTGTGAGAACGATGAACAGTGAAGCGGGATTTGACGTGCGTTGATCGGTATTAATAATAACGAAAGGGGGTTCAATTTTGGGGGTTCAAGTGAGGTTTTGGACTGGGGTTAATAATACACAAAGGGTCCGTTTGGTTTTGTAGCTTAATAACACAAGGACCATTCTTGTAATTTCCTGATTTTTGAGGATCTGAATTAGCAACTTTTCCAAAGTTAACACAAGGACCAATTATGCCATTTATGAATAGTACAAGGTTTACTTTTGATTATTTTCACTTTTTAAATTTACCAAGGACTATTTTTGACAATTTTTAAACTTTAGGGACTAAAGTTGTCATTTTGTAATTTTAAAACTTTGAAGGGTTTGTTTTGACAACTTTTGAATCCCATGGACCTTTAGTGATATTTTGCTTTATTTTGATTTACCAGGGACTAATTTTGACAACTTTTGAAACTTGGGGGACTAAAACAACCAATTATGCAAACTTGATACGTTTTTCACCTGCTTTTGGTATTTTTGCATTTAAAACACATAAAACACTTATTTGTGATATTTTTATCATTTTGATGCTTTGACAGGTGTTTTTGGATGTTTTTGGCAGTCTAAAAGATACAAAAATGATGAGTATTTGCACACTCATCAGATATCATCAGCTGGGTCAGTGTCATTAGAAACAGTTTGTTCAGCTGTTGTTGGAGATTCAATCGGAGGTGCATCAACAACAGTTGTTGTTGTTTCAGGTGTATCAGGTATTGGAGTATTATCAGGTTGAGCAACGGAAATAGTTGATACATCTGGAGCACGTTGATCGAATTCTTCATTAAACAGAGGAGCAAACAATGTTTTTATCTGACGACGAGTGAGTTGAAAGGTTTGATCAGCTGATGATTGAGGGAAGTTGAGACGGTTATGTCCGGGTTCCAAGCTGTTTTGCTCATAAGCCATTTCTGTGAGCTCATCAAAATTAGCATGAATGGTTTCCATAATTTCCTTTGTACGACGATTCCAGATCCGGTATCCCTTTGAGTTTTCACAGTATCCAACGAAGACTCCAATGTCAACTTCCTTGAGCTTTCCAAAGTCATCACGATCATTATTTGGATAACAAAGAGCACCAAATACATGAAGTGTTTGAGGTTCGGTTTTCTGTTATGGATAAGCTCATAAGGTGTTTTGTTGTGGTGTTTTGTTATCATGGAACGGTTTTGAGTGTAGCATGCAGTTGACACGGATTCAGACCATAAGTAATCTGGAAGTTTTGCATTGATCAACATCGTTCTTGCAGCTGCTACTAACATACGGTTTCGTCTTTCGACAACTTCATTTTGTTCTGGTGTTCGTGCAATGGATGTTTGATGCTCAATTCCCACTTTCTCATAGTATTCTCGAAGAGTTTGGTTCACAAATTCAGTTCCTCTGTCTGTTCTGACTTGTCTAACCGTGTTACGGAGCTGAACTTGAACTTTCGTGAGAAAGGTGATGATCATTTGTGGAGCTTGATCTTTACTTCGTAGAAAATAAACCCAAGTCCATCTGGAGTAGTCATCAACGATTACGAGACTGTAATATTTACCATTAATCGTTTGCACACGCATCGGGCCACACAAATCCATGTGAAGAAGATGAAAAACATGCTGAGAGCTGTTTTCAACCTTCGAAGGAAAATGAGCACAAGTGCTTTTCCCTTGTTCACAAGTTGAACATAAGTGATTTTTTGAATACCTAAACCTAGGAAGACCTTCAACTACTTTGTGTCGAGCAAGATTGGTTATGGTTTGAAAGTTCAAATGTGAAAGTCTTCTGTGCCACAGCTATGATTTTGTAGATGTTGCCTTAGAAAGTAGAAAAATGGGAGATGAAGCGATCATGACTTGAATTGAGATTGTGTAAAGGCTTGATGTGCGGTTTCCATACATGAGATCGTTTCCTTGTAAATCACGGATGAAGCAAGTTTTCTCCCTAAAAGCAACTTCCAAATCACCATCACAAAACTGACCGACTGAGAAAAGATTGTGTCCAAGACCTTCAACATAATAAACTCTGCTAATTTTGATGTTCCCTTGATGTAGTCTCCGTAGCCCATGATAGCTGCGAAGTGATCATTACCGAACCGGACAGTGCCAATGAACTTTGAAACAAAGTTTGTAAGAAGGTTGAGATTGCCTGTCATGTGTCGGGAACATCCGCTATCAACAATCCAAAAGATGATCTGTATCACCTGCAATACACACAGACGATACAGGTGAAATAGAAGTAGAGGTGGAACCCGAAGAGTTAGAGGGTTCCATTACAGTTACAAATGAAACAAACATGTTTATACTTTTGGGTATCCATTTAAATCTAGGTGTATTTTGTAACCATCTCTACCAAGTCCAACTAGTTTTTGCTTTGGTCTTAGTGAATGCACTAGGTGATATTCTCTTCCTAGGAGGTGATGAGGGTTCTATGGTATATCAATGCAAATTTCAGAAACACTAAAAGGCGGTTTACCTAGCACATGCTCTGATACCACTGTTAGGTCACTATAATATGAACACAAGTATGTAGATGATAGAAACAAGAGATAAGAAGGGATGGTTGAAATCAATCACAAGAAAGACAATATGAAAAGGTTTATGCTTATTATGAAATAGATCAACACCTCTCAAATGAGAGGTAACAAAGTATTTATAGGCAAGGGAGCTAGGGAAACAAGTCTAGTGCCTTCCCTTGGCCTTTTGGGCTTTTGCATAGGCTTATGAGCTTTCTACATAAGCCTAGCTCTAATTACTAACATAAAAGCCATAATTCAGCAACCTATTATAATGAAATGACTAACACTTGATAATACTATTTACAAGTGATTCCAACATACACATCTATTAAGTAACAAATATAAAATGAAAGAGCGCAACACCACAAATTTACCGACATAGGCGAGTTTCCACGTATATCGCCAAAATTTTATAGTGGCAAACAATTATAGTTGCGATATTGTTGATAAGTGTTTTGTGTAACATGTATACATACAATGTAAAATAATCAAAGTGTAATTCTACTATATAACATTCATTAAAATGGAACTTGGAGCCGACACTGTACCGAAGCCGCTGAGTGTGAGGTCGGATTGAGGGAGTGGGACGGATTGGGTGCATTGTGGAGCCGCAGCTCGAGCTAACACTGTTCACACAACGAGCAGAGCCAAGTCAACGACTTATAAGGATTAAAAAGTTGGATTAGTATAGTTTTTGTTATTGGGTTCTCCACTGATGTGACATTTAATTTGTTGGACTAATTGCAAGTTTGATACCTGTTTTGGATTATCTTACATTGGATGGGTTCAATGCATGTTGTACACATGTGTTTTATTATCAATTTGAGAACCATTTACATAAAGAATCCAGTTTCAATAGGTGAATGTAACCACTTGGTAAAGATAAAGTGGCCACCTGAGGTAAACTTTTGGGGGAGGGGGTGGTTGTTTCCCTTGGAGGTCTTGGGTTTAAGGCTTGACAACGGAGTTTTCCTCGTAGGCGAAGCGAAAAAAAGGAGTGGAATTTATTCCACAAAGGCAAAGGTTCAAGGAAGGCATACTGCCCACTTGGATGTCACTGCAAGACTCAAACCACTAACTACTAACTAGATGTTATAAAAAAACAATACAATTGACGCATGTAAGAAAATTAGAGCTATTTAGGGTTTTTTGCATTTAGGTTGTTAAAGCTGAAACTGTTTTAGGGGTTGTGGTGGGAATGATGAGTAGAATGTTTGAATATGCTTACTATATCATTACAGTTTGAATCACATTTACTGAGTTCGGTTTTCTTGATTTCGCATTTATCTCATGTTCTTATACTGAATGTTTTTTGTATTTTATTAGATGTGTACACTTTCTAGATAGTAATTGGAGTCACAATTGTGAGTAGGGTATCAGTAGGGTCGGGTCGGGTTGGCCCGACCTGAACCCGAACCCGAACCCGATAAGGCTTATCGGGTCGAGTTACTTCGGGTTAAAAATCTTTTTGGGTTATTTTGACCCGAATAGTGTTATCAGGTCCAGTTAGGGTTAAAGAAATAATTTTATCGGGTCAACCCGATAAGAGCCAAAAATTAATTTATGCTACTGTAAATGGCTATAGAACTATGCTTTTCTTTTATTAAAATAATCAATTTGGGTTTTTCATTTTTAAAGATATTTAACATGGAATGGCTAGTAATGTTACTGTAATCATTTCAACTACAACATAACTTCGAAAGACCAGTTATGCTATTGTACTCCCTATCGTATACAAAATATTTGGATAAACATATTTTACTCCTACTGTAACATATTGTATACAACATATAGTCCTCCCTACTGTAACAAATTGTTAATCATTTTTTAGCTATGAAAAATTATATGTCAATGATAAGTGTTTAAGCTAATATATTTTTTTATCAAATTTTATAAGTCAACCCAATTAACCCGACCCAATAAAACCTGACCTGTTATCAACCGGAACCCGACTCCTTGTCGGGTCGGGTTGCGGATTAGTTTTTTTCTAACCGAAACCCGACTCACTCGACAATACCCGATAACCTAACCCGATATCACCCCTAGTTGTGAGTTTGCAGCGACACTATTATCAGGTAATGTGGATGTTATATTTGGTTATAATGGTGTTGGGTTAAATCTGATGTAGTGGTGTTTGTAATTTGGTTGTTTTGATGTTTCAGAGATCGAGGTTCAACTGGTTATTAGTGGCGGATTACAAATTAAGGGTATGTTTTTTTTGTTGTTGCTTATTAGTGTATGTTTGATGATGTTTTGAGTTTGTAAGATTTTGGAAATAATATGTTGCATGTGGTGGTTGGAACTTCTTTTTTGTTTTTTTACTTGATTAATTTAGTTTGCTTCTAGGTTTTTTTGACCTAATTTTGTTAAATTATTGTTCAACATATCTGTTTGTGTTCCTTAAGCTTTAAATATTTCACATGTTCTTGATTGTTGCCCATTTTAAAAAGGTACATTTGTCATTTTTTATTGTTTATCTTTGTAAATGTTGAAAAGTGCTGAAGCGTTTTTGGTGGGCTTGATTAACTTTAATGTTATGTGTTTGCTTAATTTTGAGTTATCTGAAGTACGTTTAATGGGGTTACCAATTCATGATTTAAGTTGTTGTCTGAGGGTCTATAAGTTGTGTCCAAGATTGTTTATTGAGACTGTTGTGTGTTAAGTCAATGTTGCATGTTTTACACCTGTTTTGCATTATCAGACCTTGGATGGGTTCATTCTTTGCAATTTTATTTGTGTTCATGTGAGTTATGGAGCGTGAAATTGTAGTAGCTTGTATATTTTATGTTGTTGCATGCTATATGGTCATAAGTGCTGATTTTGTATGCATAGGTTTCGATTAGACTATTCTGTTTTTTGTTGGTTGTGCAAAACAATTGTGTTTGTCTATTTTTTTTATTCTTGGGTCTTACTAGCTATTTTTTAGGTATGCCGAACAGGTGCTTCCCAATTTTTGTTAGAATCTGATATGTGGTCATAAAAGTTATAGAACGCAAAATAGTAGGAGCATGGGACTTTATATGCTGCTTCGTATTAGGCTACTTATTAATATTCATTTTAGTCAATGTGTAGCTTTTATGTTCAAATTCTGTTAGGTTCAACTCGATCACCATTTCTACGTTAAAATAATCTAGCAACACTGGTATGCCATGGTTATATTGATAGAAATAGTGTTGTTTAAAATCACTTTGTTTGATTTTATATGCTATGTACGCGTTATGGTTAGTTTTTTTTATCACAGATGCTGGTGTGTCATTGTATACAACGAGTTTGGTGTAACGTCTGGTATGTGGTCTTAGGTGATGATTCTGAGCGATGTCTATTGGTTGTGGTCATAATTGCTCATTTATTAGTGATATTAGTTAATATAGGAAACCCAAATACTTTTTCTTCAATGATCTAATGGGCTCCGAATAAGTTTTTTCGAGACAACGTACATTCTTGATTGTCTTTAGAATTTTAGGCTAATTAAGGATTTATTTTCATATATGCGTTTTTGTTTTCAGATTGCAATTGATATTCTTACCACGGGGGTTTTGTGCATGTCTCGGGTGACAGCAAAATGCTAGGTACGTTAAAATATTGGTTGTTCAACTCGTGCGGTATCTGCAGTGCGACATGTATATTTTGAGTACAACTATTAATTGATTATTCTCTTTTGTGTTTAGGGTATCAAAGAGATGTCAACTAGAGATTGTAATATGTGAATAAGGAGGATGGAAGAAATTGAAAAAAATGTTGTCTATGATAATTGAAGAATGATTTTGTTCCGAATTGCGAGTAAATAATTATATGTCATTATGGCATGCTAATTGTATTTACAAGGTCCATGTACATATCAGGTGGTTCAAGGTGACGACAACCATCCAAAATAACCTCCATCTATATCCAATAAGTTTGAGATGCCTTACAATCTATTTTTGTAATGGTTCACGTTTGAGGTAGTATTTTGCGACTGTTGAGTTTTGTGTTATGTTAATACCCATGGTATTGTCTTTTATTAAAATTTATGGCATCAGAATAGGAAAAGGAATTGGGAGAGTGTTAACATAGAATTTTATAAAGGATGGCTGAGATAAAAACGCTTTTCAAGGTTTAGGAATGCAGAGTTCTGTGTATGTCGGCCCCTAAAGTTTACACCGCACGTATTAACTGCAGGACAAGTACCCGTTTTGTTTTTAACTCAAATACTTTACATTGTTTGTGGTAATACTGTTGCCAATGAATGTTGTTAAACAATTGTGCCATTATAAACAGCATTTTAAGTATTTTTACCCCATATAGGTGTCATATATCGTTTTGGTTCAACTCTCTAAAAATGGAATCTATTTTGAACATATATGCCATGGTTCCTTACTTCGACAAGGTACAAATATCTAAAGTTTTTATTTTCAGATACTTTTTTAGACCTATTGTTGATACTTGATACTAAGTAGCAGTAAAAAATCTGTATCAATTTTTCATGATATTATGCATGGATCATATATATCATGGCGATTTTTTTAGAAAAAATTATGTCTTCTGCAATGGAATCTGATAAGTGAAATTTCAAGTAAGTTTTTCCCTAATCTTCTGTTAATACAAATAAGCCGTAAAAACGTTTATTTATATTTTACGATCTTCTAATGTTTTGTCGATAACAAACGTAAAATCATTTTAACGAAACAAATGAAATACGTAAATGGTTTGAGCAAATATTTTACTAACACACTTACGTTTTCATATAAAACGCTAAACAAGTGATAGTGTTTTCATGTTATAGTAATGCATATGTATAACAATTAGTGTTTACATAATGGGTATATATATACATACTTAGTATATATTGTAATGGGTAATATAATGGGTAGAAGTCTAAGTATTTGACTCATTGACTAGACACATTGAATGTAGTTGGGTAAAACCCAAAGTTCATACCCATGGAGCATGATCCATAACCCATGACCCATTGCATGACATCGTGCATGAAGTCATATTTGGTATTATCCATAACCCATGGAGTTAACCCATGACCCATTGACTAGATGCATTGCATCTTCTAGATACATTGTATCTATTTGGATACCCATGATCCAAAGTCTATAACCCATGACCTATGATCCATGATACATAACCTATTTAGGGGGAGCGTCCTACGGATCCCCAGGAATACACTGGACAGATCCCTCAAGCAAGGGATCCGTGGGACAGTAGTGAATTTTTGTCTATAAATAGTGAGCAATTTCTTCATTGTAGGTTGCCACTTCACATATACTTTATCTTAGTATTGTAAACTCTCTAACCTCAGATCCAAAGGATCTTTCTATGTAGTTTTTTGTTTGTGTGATCTTCTAGGTTCCTCTTAAAGGCAAGATCACCACCTCTTGAAGCCGAGCAAGCTCAAGTCCACGAGTTGCCATGCTTCGTCATCATCAAGACTACTGAAGTTTTCTTGTTGATAGTTCTTTCCTCCTCTCTAGAAATGTTGTGTTGAAGGCATTAGTGAAGGATGTCAAAAGGGTCAAGTCGAAGGCATTTGTGAAAGATGCCGGAGGTCCGTGTTTAAGGCATTAGTGAAGGGTGCCAAAGGTCCATAATGAAGGCATTAGTGAAAGGTGTCAAAAGATCTCGTCAAGGGCATTAGCGAAAGATGTCAAGGGTGTACAATCGATATGGTGCATCGATGTACAAACATAGATAGGTTGTGTCCAAGGATATTGATATCCTTGATAATGTTGTAATAAGGAGTGTGTCTCCTTTGGGATAGGTGTTGTGTAGTGTTGGGTAGTAGTTCCTCCTTTGTAATGGAACTCGGTATCTAGCCTTGTACCGGATAAAGTGTAGGAGACGTTGTGATAGGTTTGGTTCTACCTCGTGGAAGAACCCGATGTCTAGCCTTGTACCGGATAAAGAGTAGATGATGTTGTGAAGGCTTCTCCGCCACAAGGAGCTTGTGTTGTGTAGTGATTACGAACTCTTGAGTAGGTGACTCGGGGAGTGGAGTAGGGCAAGGAAGGTGTCCTTGTAGCCGAACCACTATAAATACTCGTGTTGTGGTTTTGTGCTTCTAACTCTTTATCTTTGCATAGTTTATTTATATACTTATCTATCAACATCCAACACACACATTCAATAGATTGGCATAAGTCGATCTAAATATTTTAAAACGAAGTTTTAATCAGTAAAACTATTCAACCCCCTTCTAGTTTTCCACAATTGGTAGCAGAGCTTCGTTACCAAGTTTCTTAAGAGTATAATGTACTTTTAAAACTTGATACGATCCGTGTATGATTGAAAACTACAAGGAAGGAAATTTCTTAAAAACAAAAGGTCATTTTTTTAAAATCATCATATTTTATAATGTTGGATAATGATAGATATTTCTAATATTTTCCTTGTTGAGAATTCTCCATACTAGGACTTGGGCATCCTAAGAAGATCATGAAGAATTTCGATTTAATATTTCTTTTCTTGAAAATAATATATAGCAAAGGTATGCTCTTTAATAAATTACTTACAAATAAATTATTATTGTATATTTTCTAGATTAATTAATAATATCATTTTGTATAAACATGATTAAGATTAGTAGTCTCATTACGCTTTCTTTAAAATCACTAAAATTGTTATCTATATTGAACTCATCATCAAGAATATTGTTCATCGTTGATCTCTATAGACAAAACTACAAACTAGTGATAATGATATCGTGGCTATTCGAGAGCCTTGGTCATCACTCCTCACATAAGGTTATTGACATTTCATATACATCAATAAGTATCCATGTGAAACTCCTCATATCATGATAAACGTCTCGTCGAGGTCTTTGATGTGTTTTGTTGAATAGTTGGACTTTTCTCATGTCGTCAATGTACACTTCAATCGAAGGCCAAATTTTTTCTTTCAAAATTCTGTTGACCAAAGGCTGGTATGTGGCGCCAGCTTGAGTCCGAAAAGCATTACTTTGTACTATCTACTAAAAGGCAAGTCGCTTGATTGGTTCGAATCAACCATAAGTTTTTCTATTTGGAATTGTGTTAGGTCTAATTCCTATTACTTTTTGGCTGGATTATTCGTAACCGCATCCAACGAAATGTAGCAGGAACAGCCTTCCCGCAGTCGAATTAAGGATATTTTTTCTTGAAACTCCCAAGAATTATGATTTATTCATAAAAAGGGAACCTCGTCAAATAGGACTAGTAAAACACGTCAAAACCCCAAACCATAAGTTATAGAGCATAAACATCAACCTTAGCCAAGAATTAGAATTCCCAAATCAAAATTATCAAAGATTACTTAAACTACTTACTACTGATATGCTGGATCCCTAAGTTTTCACTAGCCGGATCCCTCATTCAAGGGATCTGTGGGAACCGGCACACCAGAAGACAGTTTAAGTAAAAGATGATCACTGTGGACTTCTATACTTCAATTTACTCTCTCAAACTCACGAACATAAAACCCAATTTACTATTCATAGGAGTTAATTCATCATCTTCTCAAAGAAAACAATCACTTGTGTAAGTATAATCTTCACTACATTTTTATTTCCATTCTTCAATTCTTAGGAGTACAATTTTCATCTTTAGAAATTGAGCTCAAATGGGTTTATCACAATTTGGTATCACATTATTTTCTAAGATAAACTAAATCAAAGAATCAACATTGTTAATACAAATTAAACTCATTTATTGAATTCAATGAAGATGTATTGAACAAAATTGTGATGAATCCCATTCGGATACTATTCACACAATTAACACCACATTGTGGTTTTGATGTTTAGGACCAATCATGCCTAGCATTAGACAACAAGATTACCAAGACACCACACATTACATTCCCATGTACCATAGAAAGGATGGTTTGAACCCGGATGACAGAAAAGCTTTCAAGTTGTTGGAAAAGAGACTATTTTACGAAGGACGAGTAGTTCACTCCTTATTCACCAACATCACCAACATTCCTCAAGTCTTCGGGGGAATGAACTTCCATTGCCTCTTGAACATCAATGAGCAAATTTGTCTGGTGTTTGTACTAGATTTTTACAAGACCATGAGGATCATTTGAAATGAAGATGGAACCATTTCGATAGAGTTTATCATCAATGGACACGAATTCACTTTCACTCTTGAAGAATTTGCTAGGATACTTCGTATCCCATGTCAAGGAGTATGTATGTACTCAAATGAATGGTCATTGGCCGAGCTTCATGACATGGTGGATCATCACGAGGTTTACTTCACACCCATCCTGGAAGCAACTACGGTAAGAGATACCGTCTTCATGGAAAGAGCCTCCCCGTCAAGAGTCACTAGAAATTCCAAGGTTATCTATAGAGATCCGTTTCAAATGGAGCTTTCAGAAATGTTCCCATTATACAAGAAATGGGAACTAGTGCTAAGGGAGAACGTCCTTTGTTTGGTGGGAAATAAGGATCATCCCAATGCTTGCCTAAGCTTCATGATCTATTGTATTGTAACCGGGACTCATTTCAATCTCGCCTACTACATGGTGAAACGAATGGCAAGTGTCAAAAGGACGGACAAGATGGTGCTCCCCTATGCCATGCTCTTGACTCACCTAGCAAATTTCGTCTTTGCTTTGGACCCATCTCCCTACTTCAATGACCACACCTTTTGCAACAAGGTCAAGGTGCCTCTATCTGATGAGAAGACTACAAGGATTATGGTTGAAGGCAAGAGACCTTAACCACCAACGGACTCATTAGATGAAAGAGAAAGAGAGGGAGAAGGTAGCAATCCCATTGGCAACGTTCAACTCGACCCCTAGCATACATTGACCAACTGCCAGAAGTCTCGAGCCCTTCACAAGAATTCCAACAAACAAGGGGCATGCTAAAATGTTTTGCTAACTTCCTCATGAAGAGGAAGAAGTAGGGGTGGAGGGGTAGAGAGTGAAGAGTGGAGGCGATAGAGAAGGAGTTTGAATGGGAGGAAGGTAAGGTCGTGGACCTTAATTGTGAACAATGGTTTGTAAAACAATTTAAATAATATTTCTGTAATTTAGGATGTAGCTCTAAGTAGATGGCTTGATATTAAATAAAACATTCTAACCTAGGAATCCAAAAAATGAGAATTTTACGACGACTTGATCACAATCAAGAAGTCGGTCCCGCTCATTTTGCTTACCTTCTAGTCGCCCTTACTTACTATGCGTAATATTGTTGCTTGCATATTTGATTATTGAATGTAGAAATAAGTAGGATGTGTATTTTCTAAAGAGTGCAAATTCTGCACATTTGCTAAGAAGCTACTGGTCAGCAGTAGCCGGATCCCTGAGCTATAACTAGCCGGATCCCTCAGATGAGGGAACCGTGGGATCCGGGCAAACAGATAAGGAATTCTTACACCTTCACTTCAATCTAATCCTCTAGACCTTATCACACTAGCTAAACATGATACTTTAGGACCATTTAAGTCTTCCTCAAACTCAGTAGGTCTCACTCTCACTCTTAGCTAACATAGGATCACACTCTAGGTATTTTTGATTTATCACTTCACCAAAACTCACCATATTTCCGTTCCAATACACACACAATGTTCCTCACATCTCAAAATACTGAGTTTGCTATTTCTCTTAATTTTGACAAATTGATTTTAGTCATCTTTTACCTCAAAATAGGCTTAAAACGAGTTTTTCATTTCTTTTTATTTTTTTAGGAATTTTCCAAATTTTTCTTAAGCCACCATCTGATCTCTAGGATCATTTGTCCTCATTTTTCATCCTCAAATCAATAGTATCATCCTTAAATACTTAGTTGCACTCTCAAAAAGTCCATTTTCCTACAAAAAACCATCATTAGGTATCCTCACTCCTTATGGTTGGACATTTAAGTCACATACCATTTAAGACATCTGAGGGAAGTCAAACCCTTAAGATTTATAGGTACTAGACCTTAAAATAGCATAATCACTTCACCACTTTGCTGTTTGACAGACGGATCCCTGGTTTATAACTAGACGGATCCCTAATGAGAGGGAACCGTGAGATCCGGGTCTACAGAACAGCTTATGATCAGCTTTTCTTCCAAATTCAAACTCTATTTGGTATTCTAAACACTTTTACTTACCATTTAATGACTCCCTAGAATAGAACAACACTACAGTTGACCTTAGTGCATGCCAAAAATTCTTAGTGGTCAAGAATTTCATTCATTAACTGAACTTCATCCTTTATAAACCAAGCATTCTTATGAGCTTAAGCCACTATTCATACCACAATCCAAAAATCAGTAGCTAAGACTTCTATTATACCCTTTCTTTCATCATGACTAAAGTATCTAGCAAGAACTCTTCAACTAAAGGTTCATCCAAAAAGAATGCTCATATTGTTCATGAGATAATATCCACCGAGTCATCACCCGTAAGAAGTCCAAATGCTAGAATCCCCCCTCAAAAAACTCAACCAACAATAGTTAAAAGAACCACTAGAATTAGAATTTGACCTTTTGAGTTGGAAAATGCTTCATCAGGACTAAACCAAACACACCTAGCTCTAGTAAAACACCCAAGCCTTCATTTCTAGAACCTAGACTACATTCCTTTACCGAACCTCTTTCCCATCAAAATCTCTACTCGTTAGAACACTCACCACCAAGGACTTCCCACTCACCAACTTTCTCGTTAAATAGGGAACCACCTTCATCACCAAATAGTCCATCTTTGGAGACAAGGAATACCAAAGATTTAACCATATAGAGGACTTTCCATCTCCACCACCAACTCATGCATCATCACCCTCATTTTTAGAGGAACCACATCCTACATTGCTCAACGCACCTCCACCATCCTTCGTGGAGCCTCCTCAAAACATCCCACCTCCTCCGGTTTCTAGTCATGACAATAATTGCTCTAATTGTCAACTCACCCAAGGACTTGTTGATACGCCTACAACGCGCGTTCGGGGTCAAAGGAACTTCCTTTTCGTCAAGCAAGTTTTTCAACACCCTAGGCAGTGAACCTAATTGTTGTAGTGTAGTATTAGGGTAAGCCTCAGGAATTGATATAATTCTCTAGGGGAATAGGAATGCTAGTGAGAAATTACTACGCTAAGGTTGGGGTTGAGGAAGATTATTTTTTTATCTTTTTATGTTTTTTAGGAAATTGAAAGGTACGAATCTTGGGGTTTGGATTTGGGGGTAGGTATTTCTACCGATTAATCTACTTATCTAATTATCTAATTATCTAAACTAAGGTGAGTGTAGTCTATGTCTATTGTTGTGTGCTCTTATGATGATTAAAAATGTGTTTACTTAGATGTTATTACTCCCTAGTTATCTCCTATTGATGGTTGAATTGTCACGTCCTTATTCTTAACGCATTGTGTTTCTAAGGTCGTAGGGTATGCGTTTATCCCTAACTCTTTGAAGCTACCTAAGGTTAATGACTATGAAATCTCTAGGATTCATAAACTTAACACTAAGGTTATCTTTGGATATTTAGCCTACAATTCCACTAGTAACTATAAGCTAAGGTTCAACAAAGACTAATCAAGCACTAATAACACAACGAATGACCTATCGCAATACTAGGTCAATCACAATTAAGATAAGAGACAACCAATCAATATTCAATACTAGGTTTCATATATCTAAGCAAGCACACAAGTAAATTAGCCGGACATGGAGAACATGCAAGCATACACACAAACAATTGAAGACATAATTAAATTGATGAAGTAAAACACTTATCTTGTTGTAAAATAGGGTATGGAACCCTAAGATACTACACAAGAAAGCCTTGGTTCGGTTTAGGTTTTTACTCCACAAAACTACCTTCCTAAAAACTAAAAAATTCGGATTCTATATATAGTGTTACAAAATGCGACGGCGTCACTCTTTAATTGTGACGCCGTCGGCTCGCTGCCATTAGGGTATTGTCTTGGCCACATGAACTTTGTGACGGCGTCACCTTATGCTTGTGACGCCGTCGGCATCAATCTTTGACGCCGTCTGGATCCAAATCTAGGTCGTCTGAGTTGTGACGCCCTACTCTTTAAAACCTGATGCCGTCACTTGTAAAATAGCAATTTGGCTACTGAGTCGTCACAAAGTGTATTGCGACGGCGTCGCATTTAAGCAGTGACGCCGTCCCCTTCAATTTCAGCAGCTTGAGTGTCTCGATTCTTGACTTTGGCCATTTTCTTCGTATATTCGCGCCTTTTCGTCCGAATAAGTGTCATTCCAGCAATTTGCCTTCAAGAGACCTAAAAAGTGAAAAGGAACGAAATTAAGTAGTAACGGATACAAAAGTGATCAATTAAGTGCTTAAATGTCCCCTCAAAAGTGTACCTTTTAAATCCTTAATAAATATCCCTACACTTGGTATTTGCTTGTCCTCAAGCAAATGTGCTTTTAGCCAATTAATTTACAAGTTAGGGGTCATGAAGCATTAGTTTAGAACGATTCACAACACATATAAGCCCCTGAAAAGTCATAACAAGCATGGAAATTACATACTAGCACCTCACAAGTGGTGTTTAGATATTCTCATCTCTCGGGTGTATATGAAATATATCAAGTTGAAAATGGAAGATAAAAACTCATTAACCGGTCCTAGTACATAGATTACCATATGCTTGAGACTAGATCAAACCTCCATCGATTTGGCGTAAGCACCTAGGAAAACTTATCCAAGAGGTCTTTTAAAGGGTTGTAAGTAGGCTTACAGTAGGGAAACAAAGGGTTTGGTGGGATAGGCGATTTTAGTGGTGGCAAGTAAAAAATCTTTATGTTAGAAGCATGTGAAGAATGGCGTTTCTAAGCCAAGACTCGACACTCTAAACTCTAGATAAATTGAAACAAACAAACATAAATTTAAAGATGGATGTAGGATGGTAGCCAGTTTTTTTTTTTTTTTTTTTTTTTTTTTTTTTTTTTTTTTTTTTTTTTTTTACACTCTATTTTTTTTCTTTTTCTCATTTTTTCTATTTTTTTCTATTTTTTTTCGATTTATTTTTTCTTTTTTTTTCATACACTTTTACTCTACCATCCTCTACGATAACATCAAAATAATAAGGATTTATAGGCACATACCTACACTTGAGTTTTTATTACACTAACACTAATTTGACCCGAATTGAAAAGATCAAAACACTTGGAGTTAATTATTACGCAAATAAAGGGAATTTGAATTTAACGTTCCCTTCCTGTCATTTCATAAAATTTAACTTTTCCCATGAGTCCCAATCGTCCCAAAACTGTGTACAAAGGATATGAATCGACTTAGCAACTTATGCAAGCAACTAGATAATTGAACTAAGGGTTTAGTATGATAACAATAATGCACTAAAAGTGAGTGCATACAAGGTAGGCTAAGGCGATTTGGGTGTACATTTGGGGGTGGATTGTAAACAATGCTCTTCATTGATATTCCAAAAAACTGAAACATCACGAGAACTGCGAAAAGGATAGGCTCTAAGGGGTTAACTAGGGGTATCGTGTACTAAAGATGAGTACAACGCAAGGGTGTGGGGGAATTACTCAACCGATGTGGAAGAAGTGATTATATTACGGATATCAAACAAGGGTTATCCTAATGCCTCTTATCATTTAGTTATTCCTAACTACACAAGTGTAGTCTTACTGGCGATCTCGGAATGCATCACAAAACAAGTTCTAGAATCTATTATACTACCGGTACACTCTCTAAGCATTAAAGTGGAAAGCTTTAATTCCTACAAATCTAAGGGCGATCCTCACATTTTGGGTGGAATTTAAGTGGTAAAGGGTTTTTGTGCTAGTCATATAACTTCCTATCCATGAGACGCTTTATTAAGACTAATGGCCCACTCCTACATGTCATGAAAAATTTTAAATTTGGTCCCAAAATTACCCTAACCGATATTTCTCATGGTTTATTACACAAATAAAATTGGACAAGGCAAATAGTCAAGGATAAGCATAGTTTCAAAGTTCCCGTTTTATTTTCCCTCCCTACACATAAACTGAACATTGTCCCCAATGTTCCCCGAAAGTATCAAAGTTATGATTATGGAAGGTAATTAAAAACGAAAGAAACTAGTACTCCTCTAATTAGCTCGGTAGGATCCGTGTGAAGTAGTGGTTAAATCTTTCTTCAAGAAGAGTGTTTGCGTTAAAAGCTCCTTCCAATCTTATGTATCTTCTTCTTGATAAATTAAACCTGCACACTTGAAGAAAACAAATGAAACCTTCGCGTAAAATCGGCGGTAACAATATATATATGACTCTACTAAACTAGGATATAATGCTTGTGGAATGGATGTTTACAGATTTTCTGGAAAATTAAGACCTGAAAAATTCCAAAAATTTATAAGTAGCTCAGAAAACTAGAAAAAGTTAGTAAGCAGTTTCTACTCCTCCTGACGCCACCAGGTTGCGACCCTGACGCCGTCAGGTTATCCTGACAGAAACTGGTCTGCGATTTTCTGGAAAAAATTCTGCAAAATTTTTATCTTTAGAATCTGGAAAAATTTCCTGCAAAACATCAATTATGACTCGATACAAGCATTTGACTCGAACAAACACACATGTATATCTTTTAAATAATTGTAATTCTCATGTTCACGTTCTTTTTGAAAACGTGTGTAATCCTCCCTACACTTATCCCTTATGTAAAATACCTTTATATGTAATTAAGACGAGGTTAAAGACAAAATAAAGCATTTTTACAAATTTAAACATGAGAATAAACAATCAATAAAAGATATACGACACAAACAAGCAAAAAATTAAGCATGGGTTGCCTCCCACGAAGCGCTTTTCTTTATTTATCAGTCTTGTAGCTCGACTCGAAGTCGTGCCCCTACGTTGTCTCATTTTTCATTCTCAATGAGAATTCTATCATATTGACAAAATTTTCATCGACTCTATACCTAGGCCCTAGGGTTAAGCAATCCTTATAATAAAGTCTCCTTTTCTCCCACATGAAATTCAAACCTTTTTCAATATCGTCTTTGCTTTTTTCCTCAAAAGCTCTAATGTTGTCTCGTTCAAAAAGGGATAAAGGGGCATATCCATTCGTCTTCCAAGGCATCCTATAAGTGATCTCATCGACCCTTCCTTAAACCTAACCATTCCTTCATACTTATTATGGCTCATTTTAGATGTTTCAACAAACGGTTTTCCTAGCACTACTTGAGATAAGCTATAGTCAATGACACACCCGATGTCTTCTAGGACCACAAAATGAACTAAGTAGGTGAAATTTCCTATAAAGACGTGTACATCTTTGACTCTTCCCCCAAAGTTGCAAACCCCACCTGGATACTTAGGGTCCCTCCTAATCTTAAGTCGCTCATTCATAATGTCATTGTAAACAGCTGATGACATCACATTAATGGGAGATTCCGTATCTATGTAAGCATGCTTGACATTCCTATATCCGATCATACAAGGGATTTTGAGGTTCCAAGGATTTCCTCTCCTAATCTTTGGACATATCCTAATGATGGGTGATCGGGGATTATCGATTATGTATTGATGGTAAGCAACCTCTTCCTTAGTGGGGTAAAGATTGAAATAAGCACTATCCTTCTCATTCACGTTTTTATCCACTAAGCCATTTTCTGAATTACTATTGATCATGGAGCCAACTGCAGAGGCGCTGACCACTTTCTCAACAACATCCCTAATTGTACTATCAAATACCTTGTGCAAATCTTGAAGGTCGGTGTTTCTACTCACATAACGGCTTCGGCGGTTGTGTTGGTCATTGGGTTGGGTTTTGAGTAAAAGTGATTTATTTGGTGGTGGGTTGTTGTTTGATGAGCTATCACCTTCCATGATGAAAAGTGATGGGGTTACTAACAAAGGTCACGAATAAGGGGGATAGACTACGAGGAAGTTAAAAGTGGGAAAAAAGCTTACTTGATAGAAATCAAGCAAGGGAACCTAAAAGAGGTGGAAATCTGTCACACCCCCAAAATATCGCAGCGGAACGATAGTGTCATTGGGGTATAACGTCATAGCACAAAGTATGGATACAGAAATCGACCTCTATAATGAGACATTTTGAAAAGTTTACCATTCGATAAATAAGTTAAAGTTTACACCACAAGAAATCACAAGGTTTGATAATACATAAAAAGTTTACAAAACATGTCGAATGGTAATTGTTAAAAGCACAAGACTTCAATGTATGCCATGCGACCCAAAAGCTCCATGAAGTGCTATCATCTTAAGACCTGAGATAAACATGCTAAAAAGTGTCAACACAAAGGTTGGTGAGTTCATAAGTTTGTAATTGCATGATCTAAAATACTTTGAGAAATGTTCACACAGCAAAGGCATTGTAAATCCACTCAGTTCCAAGTTCCGCCCATACAAAACTTGCAACCTGTGTGTTCACAACTCACTGCCTAAAATAGAATGACAATCATGAATATACGCATTAAAGTAGTTAAAAGTATAAATGTCACCACAAGGGTCTTCCAACAACTCGTGTTGGGATGTTCCTCCAACGCTCACGTTGGGATGTATCCATAAAAATGGCCTTCCAACATATGAATGCTGGGATGTTCCTCCAACGACTCACGTTGGGCTGTATCCAAATTAATGGCCTTCCAACATATAAATATTGGGATGTTTGTTTAAGTCTAGTCGCAACACGCACCAAGTCTAAAGTATAAGTAATATTGTTTAGCAATAGAGTTTAAATGTTTTGATAAATAATCATGTATCTCGCCCCAAATAGTTTATAAGAATTTACACGAGTAAAAGTGGGGTATGAACTCACCTGGTGTGATTAATATGCTAACAAAATGATGTGCACGAAAATGAGGCTCGGAAACTATCCGCAACCTAAAATGAATGTTATGACTTGAGTTATGATATGTAATGAGTTATGGTGTTATGATATGCATGCATTTCGTATGTTATTTATACCATTTGCGGGTTTTGAAAATATCACTCGTCGACGAAAAATACTCTTTTGACGTCTTGACCCTTCAAAAATGACCTTACATGTTTTTACGTCAAAATGTCATCCTACAATGGTTTTATAATGATTTTTGGTGAAATTAACACTTTTCGTCGCAAAACAATGTCGTCGGAAAAATCATGAAATCAACAAAAATGGCTCCGGAAAACTAGTCGTAAAACGGTGTACGTCGATCGTTAGAGAACGAACTCGACGGTTTTGGAAAGTTTGTATCGATATCTAAAAGTTTCAGTTCAGGAGTTTTCGTTCAAAAGGTCTCGATCATAAAGATATCAAGGGCTAAGGATGGTGGTTTTGGCTAATTGTGTGCAGAAAATGAGTTTCGGCCAAGTTTGAACATCCGTAAATAATTTATTATAACTCCGCTTTACAAACGGATTTTTGTTTTGAAAAATATGGCCGATGAACTTGATTTTACTAGAAGACATTTCGTTCTAAAAAGTTTCACATCATGGTTAAAAACTGCCGCAAACATGGTCGTTACAGCTAATGTAACACTTGTAACGTAAAAATAATATAATTTTTCAGAAAATAATAGTTACGGCAACTTTATAAAAACGTGCATATCTTTGTCGTTTTAAATCCGTTTTCTACGTATAATACGTCCTTAGCTTCGTATCGAGGTAAACTAATATATTTTTGACAAGTCGAAATAATTTGTGAAGCTTAAGGCTCGTTTTTGACCCGAACAAAGTAAAAACTGCATGCTGAAATTTCAGAAAAATATACGTTTCGTCGTCAAACTTTAAAAATCCATAACTTCTTCGTTATAAGTCCGTTTTTATCCGTTCAAAAGGCCACGGATTCGTTTTAAAGTATATTTTCTAAATATCAAGGCCAAAGTTTCGTACCAACAGTAGGTTTTTCCAGAAATCCGAAATAAGGACAGAACATATAAATATACATATCGAAAATAGTTTTTCTCGGACAAAACCTAATCTAATCCCTTCAAATCAACTCCAAAACTAATCTAATCCTACCATACACCTTCTTAGGGTGTCATGGGTTCCTAATCACCATCAAGACCAAAGAATACCATGGGAATAATTATAGGATGACCAATATGTATATATAACTCAAAAATCATGAAATAAAATGGTATAAATCACATAACATGCATACTATCTCCAAAAATGAAAAGAAACATATGAAAATGAAAAGGAAACTTGAAAATGGAAGAAATATGCTTACAAGTAAATATGATGAGGTGATTAGAACCAAGGATTAAGCCTAAACACCCTAGGTTTTTATTTCAAAACCTAAACAAGAGTGTTATCTAGATTGTAAAAACACTTGAGCTAAAAAAAATAATGATCCCTTGTGCAAACCTTGCATAGGCCGGTTATGGAGATAAGAAACAAGAGAGAAGAAAAGATTTTATCAACTATAAACTTTGAGGTGCATGAATGAAATGGGAAAAGGTACAAATGAGACTTTAAGTAAATGTGTAGACTTTTACAATCAAGAACCATGACTCAATTAATGTCACCTCCCCTAAGGGCCGGTTTTGGGGGACATTTGTTCCCCATATATATATATATATATATATATTTTTTCTTATAAATATGTAATGTATAATTTGTAAGAAAAAGGTGTAAGTAAATATGTAATTAAATGTAACTTGTAAGGTAAATGGTAGTTTTTAGGTAAAAGAGATTTTTAGTAGTTCAAAATAGAGTATAATGATATCATAAAAATTGTAAAAATACTTTTCTTGTGAAATTCGAGTGACATAAAAATTTTCGTGTAGTTTTTAAGAAAAACGTCGTAATAATATAACTTTAACAATTTATATACAAAATAAATTTAAAACACTAGGTAAACTAAAAATATAGTTTTTTTTTTTTTATAACTAAATGTAAGTATAAAAATACATCGGGATCATTTTTGAAAGTAACGGATTAAATTTTCAAAATAATAACTCACGCGATAACGTTTATTTAATATAAAATTTACATGTTTAATGTGAAATGCAAAAATCATGAATGAACCGTTATGAGATGATGGATATGGAGTATGAGGAATGACCGGAAATTGAGAATTGTGACATTCTTCCCCTGATAGAAGAATCGCGTCCTCGCGATTCAATCGACGATACATAAGGTTCTACCCTAAGGTTTCACAAAATCAAGTGTATGGTCAAAGTGCTTATGCCAAAACTTACGCGTCTAGGCTTCTTATCTAATGAAACTCGCTGAATCTGAATAATACGGTGGATCACTTAATGGTCTAGGAAAACGTACCAGTTACGCATTGCGGGCTTCCTCGGTCCCTATATAGAATGCTCGACCTCGAGGTGGACTGATATTGAGTACAGGGTTCGGGTTATTTCCTTCAATTGCCATAGCTAGATGAGCTTGTATCGGCGGCTTATTCAACTGAGGACAATTATTCCGGAAGTGATTCGGGCTGTTACATTCAAAGCAAGTCTTTTGATTATTCCTCATGTTGCCCGTGTTAACCGTTGTTGTTGGTCTTGCACGCTCTCTACACTGGCTTGAAAAATGATTCGACTGATTGCATATTGTACATAAGCGGCAGGGCTTGGTCTTCGGGTGATGATAAGCACATTTAGCACATTTGGGATGTGTACCCTCATACTCTCTTTGTTCAGTACTAGTTGCCACAAAAACTCTCGCCCTTTTGTTGTCTGCTACCACGTCTATCTGCTTATTCGACCCACTTGCTTACTTCCTCTTATCACTGCTCTTCAACGTACCATTTCTAACCATCTCGTCTGTCAGGGTTCCTGCCCTCAGTATCGCACTTTGGATTGTAGACGGCTCAGTTGTTTTCACAGTTCCACGGATTTCGGGGACAAGACCATATATGTACCTCGAGATTCTCTTGGATTCAGGGGTAACTAGATGAGGAACTAGTATGGCTAACTCATGAAATCGGTCAGTGTAGGCTGCGTGACCAGCCCCTATCATAGAGTGGTGATAAAATTCATCCTCTAGTTTCTGCATTTCATTGTCCGGGCAGTACTCCTCTTTCAGTAACTCCTTAAATTCGTCCCATGTCATACTTATGGCTGCCTCTCTGCCTCTAGCCTGTAGCTGTGTGTTCCACCATGTCAATGCCTTTCCTGATAACAAGCAAGCAGCATACTTCACCCTCTGATGTGTGGCACAATTGCTGATGTCGATCACTGCCTCTGTCTTCTCTACCCATCGAGTATACGCCAAAGCACCTCCTATACCATCAAACTCCACAGGTTTGCATGCCGAAAATTCCTTATATGTGCATCCAATTCTGTTGTTGTTGTTGTTGGTGTTGTTATTGTTACTACCAGCTACATTGTTGGTGTCGCCAGTACCGTTCCCGTTCCCGTGGTTTCCCGAGTTATTCATATGATTCCCAACTTGTGTGACAATAGTGGGAAGCAAGATTTGAAGTTGTTGAGCGATGATGGCGGCAATATCAGGGTTTCCGCCAGTGTTGTTGTCAGTGCTACCCATGTCGTTACCGCCTCCTCTACCTCCACGTCCACCTGTCATTCCACCCCTTGGTGCCGCACCACCTCGGCCAGTACTGCGTGTTACTCTCTTTGGTGCCATTGTCTCTGCAAAGGGAAAGAACCGTTGAATTCCCAATGTCTATACTTAACGTCCTCAAACATAATATCACGCCACAAATTGGTTCCTAAGGTGTCCACACCGATCTACGTATGCGGGGTTCCTAAGGTATCAAACATAATATCACGCCACAGATTATTTTTTTATCTTTTTTATATTTTTTAAGAAATTGAAAGGTACGAATCTCGGGGTTTGGATTTGGGGGTTGGTATTTCTACCGATTACTCTACTTATCTAATTATCTAAACTAAGGTGAGTGTAGTCTATGTCTATTGTTGTGTACTCTTATGATGATTAAAAATGTGTTTACTTAGATGTTATTACTCCCTAGTTATCTCCTATTGATGGTTGAATTGTCACGTCCTTATTCTTAACGCGTTGTGTTTCTAAGGTCGTAGGGTATGCGTTTATCCTTAACTCTTTGAAGCTACCTAAGGTTAATGACTACGAAATCTCTAGGATTCATAAACTTAACACTAAGGCTATCTTTGGATATTTACCCTACAATTCCACTAGTAACTATAAGCTAAGGTTCAACAAAGACTAATCAAGCATTAATAACACAACGAATGACCTATCGCAATACTAGGTCAATCACAATTAAGATAAGAGACAACCAATCAATATTCAATACTAGGTTTCATATATCTAAGCAAACACACAAGTAAATTAGCCGGACATGGAGAACATGCAAGCATACACACAAACAATTGAAGATATAATTGAATTAATGAAGTAAAACACTTATCTTGTTGTGAAATAAGGTATGGAACCCTAAGATACTGCACAAGACAGCCTTGGTTCGGTTTAGGTTTTTACTCTACAAAACTACCTCCCTAAAAACTAAAAAATTTGGATTCTATATATAGTGTTACAAAATGCGACGGCGTCACTCTTTAATAGCAATTTGGCTACTGAATCGTCACAAAGTGTATTGCGACAACGTCGCATTTAAGCAGTGATGCCGCCCCCTTCAATTTCAGCAGCTTGAGTGTCTCAATTCTTGACTTTGGCCATTTTCTTCGTATATTCGCGCCTTTTCATCAGAATAAGTGTCATTCCAGCAATTTTCCTTCAAGAGACCTAAAAAGTGAAAAAGAACGAAATTAAGTAGTAACGGATACAAAAGTGATTAATTAAGGGCTTAAATGACCCCTCAAAAGTGTACCTTTTAAATCTTTATCACTTGTTCAAGAAGTACGAAATGAGTTATATTTCATGTTTAATCATCTCCTTGAATGATTGGACCAAATCAACAAGTCTACTCATCCTTAGATTTTAAGCACATTGATGCTTCTTAGGTTTCCGTCACTTCTTAGAATTAGTAGAAAATGTATTATATGTTTTAGTCATTCTCTTAGTTTTAGAGATATGTATATCGTTTCTCGCATTTTTATTGAATGAAATTACATGTTATAGGCCATATGTTGTGCTATTTCATACTGCTTTTAATATTTATAAAACTTAGATAACTTAGGATAAACACATACTAACGAGCAGAGAACCCGATCAGATGTAGTAAAGCCTTAGGTAAATCTGAGTATTGTCCCAAGAGAGCTGTGACCTTGAAAGAAC
The DNA here is from genome assembly GCA_019973895.1 of Chrysanthemum seticuspe. Taxonomy (NCBI): domain Eukaryota; kingdom Viridiplantae; phylum Streptophyta; class Magnoliopsida; order Asterales; family Asteraceae; genus Chrysanthemum; species Chrysanthemum seticuspe. The sequence continues at coordinate 146,597,560 of BPTQ01000008.1, read as the reverse complement.
TAAGATGATTTGAAATAACATTGATAATATATTGGTGTGATAAGGTTGGTATAGTTCATCGATATGCTATTATTCCACACACACAGAAACATAAATTTAGGGTAAAGAGATTTATAAACGAAGCTTAACGAAGAATACAAATATGAATTGATTGTCAATATAAAGGTTCAATATAGTGGTTAATTATCACCAGACTCCTTTGGTCAATTCGTCATGGCCTATGGTTCTTAGATTCCTCACCAAGATGAACAGGTCACCCGGGATCATTCGGCAACCTAATAGCAGTCATTAAGGGCCAAATCTACTTGATCTAGTTTGTGGAAACCCGACCGTTAGGAACTTAGATTTCCCCTAACCTCTTAAATACCTCCACTTGATGGGTGATCATTTGGCCAGTTCACACACGAAGAGTGGTTGTACTATGGCCAATTCCTCCCATACTTCGTAATCTATTAGACTGGGGTCAGTTGGTCATATCTCCCAACCATTTAGATATTACCAAGCTTACAATATTACCGAGACTAGCGATCTATGATAAGACTAGCAAATGTCTATAAAGAATTAAAGAGAATATCAATAACACAAATGCAAACTTCAATTAATAACATGAATTCATAGAATAAGTCCTAGAAAAATATAAAAGGAATTCAAACTCGAATATAATGGAAATCGTAGATGAGAACTTCGTTATTTGATGCTCCTAAGCCATGCTTCTTCTTCTGTGTTTGATCTCCCCAAACCCTAGAAGGTTTGGGAAAGGAGATATGATTAAAACTGGTGAAATCTTCGACTATTTATAGGCTCTGATACTAGTTACGGCGTAACATTTATTAAGTAGTTACGCCGTAACTCTTCAATTCTTGTGCTTATCCATGGTTACGGCGTAACCTGACCAGGGGGTTACGCCGTAGCCTTTTTAAATCATGTGCATTTCGTCATTACGTAGTAACCTGAGCTGATGGTTACGCCGTAGTCTTCGTAATTTTGATGTCTATCTGTTATTACGGCGTAACCTGAGCTGAGGGTTACTTTGTATCTCTTGTCAAGTAAGCTGCATAATGTTCAGTAGCATGCTACGGCGTAATTATATTCCATGGTTACGCCGTAATCTTCGTAATCATAGTTACGCCATAACTTCATCACTTGCTTATGACGTAGTTGAGAGACAACTCATCTTATGGGCTTGAAAACGTCCAATTACTGCTTCCTTGCATAAAATAGGTCCTGAAATAAAATAATAAGGAATAAGGATGTTTTCACTCGCATTTTACTCAAAATGTGATGATAAAGGGGGAAATTAACGCTTATAATATCAGGACTATTTGATGTTATCAAATATCCCCCCACTTAAACTCTACTTGCCCTTAAGTAGACCAATTTAGACTGCAAAATATACATCCCAAAGGAATGCGCAGTTAAGACTTCCATACTAGAATATTATAAGAGCCGAACACCTCACGAAATGGGAACGAAAACACTCTCACACTCATCCTAATCTAAGTGTTAATTTCGGGGTAATCATTCAGTTGCACGGACATAGCAAGTATTCTATCATAAGCTTGGAAATTACACACAACTCCACTACTAGAGCTAAGGTTAAGACAAATTTTAGAAAGCAATGTTGGGTGATAGTGATTCAAAGGATTTCGGGTAGTGTCATTACTAACGTATCACGGCGAAGTGGACAAAATCAATGATACATGACCAAATGCATGGCCAAGACATCAAGGATTGCTCGCTGTATCACCTAGATACGCTTCACGACAAAAAGGGTAAGGTAAGGCATGTGAAATTTTAATGGGTGAAAAGAAAAAGAAAACAAATAGTCTTAGTCTTAAAACCGAGTTGCCATCGCCCCACCGTTCATTCGAGGTTCCCTATTTATGGTACGGAATTATACATCACGGGAATACACCATTTTTCTTACTTGAACTATCTTCCAAGCTTCAAATGAGAAGTTTATTCTCAATGCCAACTTCTTTTATTCATACAGTGCTTATAATTTACCACACTTTCATCAACAGGGACTATATATATATATATATATATATATATATATATATATATATATTTCAACTATACAATATATCCCCCCACTTGAACTGAGCATAAGGATATAATTTTGGGGGAAATTTAATGATCTTCAATAAGATGTAGCTGATTTGGTACGCCTTCCAAAACTTTTATTCAAACCTCAAACTAGGGTGAACAATGACTTCAAGATAAAAGATAAGACTACACGGTAGGCTAAGGTGTAAGGGTGTAACGAAAATAAGGGTTAGACAATGAAAGGATAGACTCAAAAAGGGTGTAACTATGGGTATCTTGCACTAAAGGAGAGTGCAACAAAAAGGGTTAACTCGGAGGTCGAAAAGTCAATGTAACTGATCGAAAAACACACACAAGTAAACACATATGGGCTATTTAGGTTTAATCCTAAAACATTTACTTTTTTCAAATCGCCTTTTCCAAATGCACCAAGCTAACTTGATACACTACTCGTCTATGGTCTCGAAGTGATGTAAAAGCCAAATTCTAAAGTTTACAATACTGTCGGCACACTCAATATTTGGTATATTTGGGTAAAATAAGGAAAACGGAAAGGTTAAATCTCACCAATGACAATAAGGGCTATAGTGTGCTCGGCTATATGTAATTCTAGATTGGTTAAAATATGTCAATTTTTTTTTCAAATGAGCTTAAAATTTTAAAACCAACTAGAAAATTAGGACAAGTAGGCTAAGTAATCATACACTTCATTTCTATTCCTATCCCTCCACTTGAAGTGTACGAAGTCCCATTTGTACGAAAAAAAGAAAAATAAAATAGAAATGAAAAATAACTGAGAAAGATATAAACTCTCCTCTCAAATGCTTGCCCAAGATGTCTCACTAAAAGGTTGAAGGTGGGTCACGAGGTTGCTAATGCGTATCATAACCGTTGACTATGCCTTAACTATTAGGTTGCCAAAAATTTTCCTACTGCTGCATAGGTTACGGCGTAACTGACCCAAAGGTTTCGCTGTAATTCGCATCATAGAACCAGAACCTGCACAGAATACATGGAAAATTTTGTACCCATGGGTACAATCGATTATCAAGCATACAAACATCCTAATTATTCAGTTATTATAGACATATGTATTAAATTGTTTTAAATTATTCCAATAAACAGGGGAATCAATCATCCCTATGAAGATCGTGATCCATGGAGTGAAACTGAGTTGGGTCGAACGGGGTGCTTGTAGTGCTGCCAGGTGTGGGCTCGGCCTGCATGAATGCCACTCCTCCTTGGACGCCAATGTCGGGGATGTCGGGCTGGTACACATACCTCGGTGCATGCCATCTAGGGTGGCTCAAGTGCATGCTCTGGAGCATTTGGCTTGTACGATCTGCACTCCAGTTAAAGAAATCCTGCTGGAGTTGCTGCACTTGATCCAGTGTACCTGAAAAACCCTCAAATTGGTTACTTAGACCATATAAACCCACCTCAAGGCTATCAATTTCCTCGTTGAAGTGGGTAGCCATCCCCTCGATCCGCTCATAGATGATCTGTAGCCTATCCCCCACATTAATGTGTGCCCTTCTTCGACCTCTAGGCACACGTTCCTCAACATCCTCTTGGGCACCACCAGCACCACTACCTTCCCCTACTTCTCTCCTTGGGGCATTAGCAGCTAACCCAATCACTCCGTACACATCTTCGGTGCAAATCCCAAACTCAAATAGCTTATGCAACCCAATCAAGCTAGTCTCCCTTCCATGGGATACCCAAGCCAACGCCGCATCAGTCATCAAACCATAGCTCCTTGCCAACCTCCCAATGAAATGAGCCCCCTGAATTAGGCTCCTAGCTGTAAACCCCTTAGCACCACAGCCCATGAACCTCGCCAAATAGTGGGGGACATCGATGTGATTTCCCCCGTCCATCCCTTCCATGAGGTACAAATCGTCCATGGTCATTTTCTCCTTAGCAGAGTGCCTTGCTCGAATAGAGAATGTAAGGAGTTGATGCACCAAACGTCGAATGGGGTTCCTTACCATTGTGTAGGTTGGTGGGTGCTTCGAATCGTAACCATCTATAACAGAAATCTGGTTGAAATAGGCGGCGGTATCATGAGTTACAGGCCTATGCCTCCAACAAGTGTTGTAAAACATTTGGAAGGCTTCAGACTCCATTTCATCATGAGTATACAAGCCCATTCTCTCAGTAAATTGCCTCAAAGTCAAACGCCTTCTCACGCCCCCCAATTGGAAAAACGACGAATCTACATTATCATCCTCAATCTCATTTTGGAACTCAACACTAGCAAGAAACTCCCGAACATATTCCGAAATAACCAGCTCGGTGATCCTAAAAAGCCTTATCCAAGCATTGCAAGTGAACTCCCCCTGCGAACATGTGTACTTAATCTTGCAAAATTTCCTCAACTTCCTTCCAGCATCCCCATTGGCCATATTATCAAATGCCTCGAAATCCAAGGCTTAAGATTGACTACTTGTTGGATCGATGTACTCTAACCAAACTAACTTAAACAGCTTGTTAAGGTTTAATAACCTTGGATAAATCCTAAGTTATTAACAATGAAAACACTGAGCAAACTCTATTAAGTATGCGGAATTTACTTAACAAAGCTAAGAAGAATAACTTTAACTTTAAACGATTTTATTAATAACTCTAACTCTGCTTATTATGCAGACTCTTTAACAACTCTAATAATATCGAACTTCTCTAAAACTCTAATAATGTCACGTACATCTAATATCAATCTAGGGGTCCTTTTATAGGCTCAAGGATAACCCTAAACGATTTACAATTCTTATCCTTGTACGTCAAGTAAACAATACTTAGAAAGTTCTAGATAAACATTACTTTCTATCTTTAATCTAATAGAACCGACTTTAAACTTTACAGTACTTTAATGAATAAGCAGTACTTTGACTTTTACTTAGCAGTACTTTGACTTCTTGCAGTACTTTGTCTTTCTGCAGTACTTTGTTAATCTTCAGTACTTTAACTTCTGTATCCCAACAATCCTCCCCTAACTTGAATTCTACTTGTTTGATTTCAAGTTCCTTTGTAGATTTAGCTTTAACATCATTATCTTCAAAGAGGATTTGTGACTTTATCTTCAGATTTTATCTTTGTAGTTTCTCTGCTTATATCATCATCAAAGTAGTCTTTATTTGTATAATTCTTTCCAGCATCAAACAACAATCTTATTTCTTTTCAGCAACATTTAGCAAGCTCCATCTTTTCAGCAACATAAGACAATTTGTACATTTAATTCAGTTAAGTTTCAGTCTATTCTCATCACTTCCAGGTGTGTAAACTCCTGTGAGAGGTGAATCATTGAAAATTTAATGGATTTGAGTTCACTTTACCAAAGCCATTAACTCTGGAGTAGCCAAATATTTTGATGTGTAAGATCATGGTACACTGATAACCATATGATTTTTAGCAAATCATCAGCTATCAACAGATTTGATTTGTCTTTACCAAAAGTTGTACCCTTTTGGACTAGTTAGTTCTTTCATCATGGTGAACTAATTACCATATAATGGTTTTTCCACAGCCTTTACCACAAGCCATTTTCTTGTGGGCTAGCCAACTCTTCACATTACTGATATGGTGAGTTGATGACCATCCAACTTATTAGCAAGTTGTCAACTAAAAACGGATTTGAAATATCTTTACCAGAGCCGTTTGCTCATGGATTAGTCAATCCTTTCGTAACCATGGTGGATTGATAACCTATTAATATTACCATCTCAAAAACCATTTATTTCTTTTAACCTTTGTTTCAAAACATTTATTACTTAACAAAAGTTTTTCAAAATCAGTAACTGGTTTAAAAACTGCAAGCAGTACTTTGATGAAAGTACTGTTTGATCAGCAGTACTTTGAATAAAGTACTGATATATCAAAAATTTAATCAATTAAGATTTATACCAGTTATTCATCATCATCAGCAATTGTAGTCCATCTGATAAACAACTTGATGACCAGACATGCTATTTCATTATCTTCTTCCACTTCCATTCCATGCTCCAACATCCTCCTCATAAGTTCTGGTGTAAGAGGATATCTTCTATCAGCTAACATATGAATCATAATTACATCTTCTAGCTCTAGAACATGTACTCCAGATTCTTCAAAGAATCTCCAGCTAACAATCTCCCAATTCTCTTGATTTTTCCAAATTTCAGCAGTGCTTTGTTCTTCAGTTTCCATACAGTTATGAGATCTCCAAGCAATACTAAACCAACTCATTCTGATGGATTTTGTTTAAAGTAATCTCGCACCACATGATATAAATAAAATAAATCCACTCTATCTATGATGTGCAATAAATCCCATAGCCTGTTGAACACTCTGAAGCTTTCATCATCTTTATGAAACATCAGAAAACTTCCATCTTTGGATTCTACAACTTCAAAAGCAATAATTTGAGATTTGTTCATTATCATCTCAGCATCATCTGTAGAATACTCAAAATCCACTATTCTTAAGTAATTCCTTAGTTCATCATTAGTATCAGATCGTAACTCAACTTTCTTTGATGACTGTATTTCTTCAACTTCAGTTTTTCTTTTTCTTTTTAAGCTCCTTTTTCTATCTTTTTCTTTCCAAGCAGCATCATCTTTATAATCTTTGATGCCTTCAACACTTTTCTTATAAGCTTCCCTAACAGCATCATACAATTCTTTCATCTCAAAATAATTAAACCTCTGCAATCCTTTATACCCTTGACTTTTTAAATAAGCCATCATTGCATTTCTGTCTTTAGCTCGATTTGGTCTTCTTGGCATAAAAGAAACAGGAATAGGCGACTCTAATGGTTCATCACCTTCAGCATTCAATTCCTCTTGCAATTTCTTAGCTGCTTCTCTATTCTGAGCTTCTTCAATTTCCTTAGCTTCTCTATCTTTAGCATTTAATTCCTCTTGAAACTTTCTAGTTGCTTCCTCATTCATAGCAACTTGAGCAGCTCTAATCTGTGCTAAAGTAGGTTTCTTTTTCTTCTTTGTCTCTATCAACTTGCCCTTACCTTTATCTTTTGGATCAATAATAGCTTGAGAAACTTTTGGTTGTTCCTCTTCTTGCACTCCTGGAATACTAACACCCCTTGGTCTTGATAAATAATGTAAAATCTCAGCAATAGTTTCATCATCACTTGCTGTATGTATAGGTTTGGGTGTATCAGTTTCCTTTTCTGGTATGTCAGTTGAAGGACCAGCTTCTTCTTTATGTAACACAATTGAAGGACCAGCTTCCTCTTCAAAATCTAATACCCTTGGAGGAATCAATTCCTGTCTGTAAGTTCCAGGAAAAATAGTACTTTGATCAGCAGTACTTTGAACTTGAACATCAATAACTTGCTCCTCAGCACTTTGAATAACCTGTTCTTCAGTTTCTTGAACTTCAGTCCTTTCATGTTCTTCAGTACCTTCAGGTTCATTCTCCTTAACAACATCTTCTTTCAAATTCTTTTCGTCTAAATTCCACCCCATTTGGAATGAAGATTGTTTTTGAACCTTTTGGCGTTTATTCTTCTTAAACTGCCTTTGCTCCTTCTTTTTAGATTTTACCCATAGACGATGATGTTGAACCAAAGGCCAGACAAAATTCTTGAGTCTTCTAAACTTGAGCTTGAACTTCTTAATCTGTTTAGCTTGAGCCTCATATGTTTTCTTCAATTTTACTAACTCCCTTGTCAGAACATAATTATCCAATGTCAAACCTTCAGGGGGTATAGTATGTGAATCATCTCCTTGAACTGGTGAATGTTCCTCTGGTTGAGAATCAGGAACAGATTGTTGAGGAGATGAAGAAGGTGAAACTGCAACATCAGCTTGAACTTCAGTACTTTGCGAAGCAGTACCTTGTGGTGCAGTACCTTCTTGAGATGCAGCACTCTAAGAAGCAGTACCTTCAGAAGCAGTACCTTGAGATGTAGCAGTACCTTCTGAAGTAGTACCTTCTCGATCTTCATCTTCATCAGCTCTGACAGCTTGAACAACTTCCATCATAGAAGTAGTTAAGGGAGTGACCCTTCCAGTGAATAAATCACTCTTCCTAGTCATAAAAGTGAAAATCTTGGCTTGTTATACCACAACAGGTAAAAGACTTGTAGGTTTAGGTACATCTGAAAGTTGGTTATTTAGGAATACTTGAACAAATCTTGGATACATCAACCATTTTGAACCATGAGTGATGTGTGAAAGCATTCTATCTAGAATTAGCCTTGAAAAATTGAAAACACGATCAGTAGCCAATCCTACTATAGCAGATGCTATGTTAGATCCAAATTGCTCCCATGATCTACTTTTAGCACTAATACAATGAAGCAATACATGCACTAAAAACTTCCAGTGAGGACAAAATAAGGGTTTCCTGAATGTCTGTTCAGTTAAGGACCCTTCATAACCAATGTGCCCAAAAGTATCCCAAATCAGTTGCTTATCAAAACGAACAGCCCCATCAGCATCATCAAACAATAAGTCTTCACGAATAGAGGCTTCAGTAATCTTGACATTTTTCCCAGCAACCATAGCATGAATATATTCTTCATCATTCTCCATATGAACCCTAGAAGTGTCCCAAAATTGTTGAATCCAGGGCTCAATAACATCTGGCTCTACTAACATCGCATAACTAATTTGCGATCCAGTAAGAAAATCGATAATATCATGAAAGATTACATTCGCTTCAGTTTTGTCTAAATTCGCCACCATGTTGTGTTTGGAAACAGTATTACGACTCGCCATTGATGATATGATGAATAATATGGGGAAAGTGAGAGAAATATGAAAAAGATGCTAAAGTATCAATATGAGAGGGAAATTCGGAGAGTAGTTATTTATAGGTGAGATTTAAAAAATCACAGCCATCAATAACAAAGTTACCGTTAGATGTAATTACCCCTCAATATTACCGTTAGAACAGTACTTTAATAAGACAACAGCACTTTCCACGGGTGCAGTACTTTCCAAGCAGTACTTTCCCAGCAGTACTTTCATAAAAGCAAAAAGCAGTACTTTTCCATTCTCTTCCTTGCAATAGCAAATAAACATGAATATCCTCCCCTCAAGCAATGCATAGGACTATACTTACACTAAATAGTCCTCCCCTTAAATGTAGGTCAGTAGTTAATCATGCTAATGCTTACCACCAAGTGATTAAATCTTGAAACATCAAAGCCTTTGGTGAGTAAGTCAACTACATTATCATCCGTGTGAACCTTGACCACATTAACAAGCATGTGCTCATAACAATCTCTGATGAAATGGTGCCTAATTTGAATATGCTTGGTCTTGGAATGATAAACTGGATTCTTCACAATGCAAATAGTACTCTCATTATCAATATTGATAGGAGTATTCTTGAAATTGAACCCATAATCCAAGAGTTGATTCTGCATCCACAACACTTGTCCACAACAGCTTGCAGTAGCCACATATTCTGCTTCAGTTGATGATGTTGCTGCAATTTTTTGCTTTTTACACTGCCATGAAACTAATCTTCTTCCAAGATATTGGCATCCACCTGTGGTTAATCTTCTGTCATAATTGTCACCTGCATAGTCACTATCTGAAAAAGCTTCCAAGTGAAAAGGTGAATCCCTTGGATACCACAACCCCAACTTAGGTTGTTGTTTCAAATAACTAAAAATTCTCTTCACTGCATTCATGTGAGAGACCTTGGGTGAGACTTGATATCTTGCACATAAACAAACAGCAAACATGATATCAGGCCTTGATGCAGTAAGATACATAAGACAGCCAATCATGGATCTGTATAACTTGACTTCTACTGGTTTTCCATCTTCATCCTTGCCCAATGAGTTGATAGATTTAATTGGTGTAGTAACAGGCTTCATGACATCAAAATTGAACTTCTTAAGTATGTCAGTTACATACTTGTCTTGACTTATGAAAATTCCTTCCTTTGACTGCTTAACTTGAAGTCACAAAAAGAAAGTTAACTCACCCATTGAACTCATTTGAAATTCATTCTGCATCAGCTTCTCAAACTCCTTGGCCATAGACTGTTTGGTAGCTCCAAAGATGATATCATCGACATACACTTGAACTAACATGATATCCTTCTTATCTCTCTTGATAAATAAGGTCTTATCTATAGCTCCTCTCCTATAATCATGTTGCAATAAAAAGGTAGAGAGCATTTCATACCAGGCTCTAGGTGCTTGATGTAAGCCATAAAGAGCTTTGACAACTTTGTAGACTTTGTTTGGATGTTTAGGATCTTCAAAACCAGGAGGTTTTTTGACGTATACTTCCTCTGTAATCTTGCCATATAAAAAGGTACTCTTAACATCCATTTGATAAACCTGAAATCCCATATAAGAAGCAAAAGCAAGAAAGATTCGAATAGCTTCTATCCTTGCTACAGGAGCAAACACTTCATCATAATCAACTCCTTCTTCTTTTCTGTAGCCTTGTGCAACTAACCTTGCCTTGCTCTTGATGACATTCCCTCTTTCATCTCTCTTGACTCTGAACACCCGTCGTGTACCTATGACCTTCTTACCATCAGGAAGATCACATAATACCCAAACTTCTTGAAGTCTGAATTGTAGCAGTTCTTCTTGCATAGCTTCAACCCAACTTTCTTTAGTTAATGCTTGAGCAATATTCTTGGGTTCCTCTTGAGAGATAAAACAAGTAAACAGGCATGTTTGATGGTCCTTATGATTCAGTCTGTTTTGTTTATAGACAAAGCTAAGTAAAGCATTATGAGGTTTAGTAAAACTCTTAGCTTTGTGTCTTGTCATCACTCCAGAAGTAGAAGGACCAATGATTTGATCAGTAGGATGATTCTTATGAATTCTTAAGTTTGGAGACTGTGGAACTCCATAAGCATCTTCCAAATTAGTAAAATCAGCATCTTCATTGGAATATGAGAAAATACCTTCATCTTCAAGCTCATCATCAGTATCTTCTAATCCAGGCATGGTAGGATCATCCAAATCATCCAAAGTACTAGTAACTGGTGCAGCAGTACTTTGATCAAAAGTACCGTGAGAGTACTCAGCAGTCTTGTTCTTCTTCTTTGCCTCTTCATAAGCTCTTCTATCATCATCAGTATAAGAATGTGCTAAAACATCTTGAAGAAGCATCTGATTAAGTTCTTCTTGAATAGACTGATCCTCAGCAGACAATGAGGATTTTGGTGCATCAGTACTTTTCTCTGGTTCAGCAGGTTTAGGTTCTTCATCAATAACATCATCTGGTCTAATATGGACTCCATGAAAAACATGATGTAAATCTTCTCCATTGTGCACAGGTTGATTTTCTTCTCTAACAGGTACATAGTTCATAGAAGGAGTTAAAACTTCAAGATCAAACATCCAATCAGGACCTTTACCCTTCTGATTGTCTTGATCTTCTAAAAATTCAACATGAAGACAATCTTGAACCTTTTTAGTGACTCTGTTGTATACTCTGAATCCCTTGCTGTTGGTACAATAACCCAATAAATAACCTTCTTCTGCCTTGCCATCAAACTTACCCAGATTATCAATTGTATTCAAAATAGTAAGAGGGCATCCAAAAGGCTTCATAAATCGAATGTTGGGTTTGTTGCCCATCAGCAATTCATAAGGTGTCTTCATTTGTGGCTTAGTAACTGATACTCTGTTAAGTACATAGCACGCAGTACTTACAGCTTCAGCCCAGAATTGAATAGGTAATTGTGAATCTGCAAGCATAGTTCTGGCTGCTTCAATCAAAGTCCTATTCTTCCTCTTTGCAACACCATTCTGCTGTGGTGTTCTTGCAATACTGAACTCTCTCTTGATTCCTTTGTTTGCACAAAATTCATCCATAAGCTTGTTCTTGAATTCAGTTTCATTGTCACATATAATACCTCTAACCTTGAGTCTCAATTGGTTTTCAAGTGCTATTATGAGAGTCTGAATAGCATCAAAAGTATCATCTTTAAATCCCAAGAAAAATACCCAACTGAATCTACTGCAATCATCTGTTACAACCAAGCAGTACTTTTTCTTGTTTAAACTTGCCACAGAAACAGGTCCAAACAAATCCATATGTAACAGTTCCAAAGGTTCTCTAATAGTCCTTTCCTCAAGCTTCTTGCAAGAAGCTTTGTGTTGTTTACCCTTTTTACATGCCAAACAGGAGTGATCATTCTTGTAAGTCTTTGAAGGTAAACCTCTAACTAAATTCCCTTTGACCAGTTTGTTGATATTCTTGAAATTGACATGGCCCAATCTTCTATGCCACTGATGTGCTTCTTCAGATGTTGCTTTTGCCACCAAACATGTGGCTCTCCCATAAGAATGAAGACTCTTCATGTCCAGACTATACACATCATTGGTTCTTGGTACTCTAAGGACTACCAAGTTATCATCAACAGGCTTGAATTCAGGAGAAAGGATGAGACATTCTGTGTCAGTGAATAACACAGGATGCTTTTTATCACAGATTTGAGAGACTGACAATAGGTTAAACTTGAGCTCCTTCACATATCTAACATTCTCAAAATCTATATGACCTGCTTTGATGGTTCCTTTTCCAGTAATTCTACCTCCATTGGGATCATTCCCAAATGCAACTCGTCCTCCACTAATAGATCTAAAATAAGACAGAATCTCCTTGTCTCCTGTCATACTTCAAGAGCAACCACTATCTACAATCAAATGATCTTTAAGCTCCTCTTCTGGGTTGCCCTGCACAAAGATTTAGAGAGTTAGTTTCTTTTAGGAACCCAAGCCATTACTGACTTGTGTTCCCTTTGTGGAGTTACAAACTCAAATTCTTTGAGTATGTAATTCCCACTATTTTTTAAAACATGATCCAGAATTATCTTTTGATTTTTAGCATGTGGATTTTCAAAACTCTCTTTTACAAGTTCATTCTCTTTTTCTTATATCACAAAAACATCTGATTCACTTGTTGTTGAAAGTAATGTTTGTCCCTCAGCAGTACTTTCTCTCTTAACCCATTTGGTTTTAACACTTGGTTCCTGTGATCTAGATCCCCTATGTGAATTGTAATACCTTCTAGGTTGATAGTAATGAGATCTCCTAGGATACATGTTCCAAGAAGTGTTAGCAGTACCTTGTTTTGATGGAGCAGTACTTTGGGAAGGTACTCCTTGTGAAGGTACTGGTGGTTTAGAAAAAGGTCTTCTCTGGTGAGGGTACCTATGGTCTGGTGAGAAATTGTTTCGATTGACCCTATTTGAATTATTCCAGACTGGTTTGTGATCTCTAGGTCTCTGATTGGCAGACCTATGCTTTGGAAATTTTCTAAGGTATTCTGAGTGATGTTCACAATCCTTGATTAAATGAGTAGGACTAAAGCACACAAAACATAGTTTTTGACCCATACTCCCAAAGTGACTTCTTCTATGTCTATGACCAAAACTATTTTTCCTTCTAGGTGAATGATTGAACCTGTTTTGACCAAAGTTATCCCAAAAAGGTTTAGCGGTACTATTTTGAAAAGGTTTTCCTGAAGGTACTGCTTGTGGAGCAGTACTTTCAGTTGAAGGTACTGCTTGACTTTGAACATTGTTTTCAATAGTTTCTTTTGAGGTTTCAGACCTAGATTGACCAATAAGCTTTTTCCTAAACTCTAAACTGTCTACTCCAAAACGAGAAACATCAGGTCTTATGGGTTGATGACTACCAGTGGGATGTGGGACAGCATGATAACCCTTGTCTTTCTTATATTCTGGAGGTGGTTCACAAATTGAATCCTTATTACTAGATGTGTCTACATAATTAATGAGTTCATCATCACTAGTGTTTATATCCTCTAGGTCATCACCAGATTGATTCTCTTCTATGTTATCAAAGTCCATATCAAAACCTAAGCCAGTTCTAATGTAAGCTCTTCTCTGTTTTTGAACACAAGTAACATGTGACAGACCAGATTCTTTCCAGGCATCAAACTTTGCTAACAAATCATCTATTTTCTTAGTCAATTTCTCAATTTCAGCAATTTTACAATTTAGTTTGCATTCACTTAGTTTTAACTAGTAATCCTGTTGTTCATACTTTTCAGCCCAAGGCATTTCATTATTTTCATGTGTTAATATTTTGGCTTCCATTGACTCTAAGGTTATTTGATAACCAACTACCTCAGACCTAGCCCTAACACAATTATCTCTTTCAATTACATAACTGTCAAGTAATTTTTGATAAAAATCATGGCAATTTGAGCATACCTCAAAGATAGGGGGTGAACTTGGTGAAGTAGCCACCATAGCAAGTAGAACAGGATCATCTTCACTCTCCATGCTCCAATCAAATCCTCCAAAACCATCTCCGGATTCCAAAGCAGCATGATCAGATTCCTCATCAAAAGCAGTGCTCCAGTCCAATTCTTCCACTGAATCTTCAACTGCTTCTTCCACTGCTACCATACAGTAGGTCACTGGTTCATCATCAAACTCTTCACTCCAGTTAACCTCTGATAAATTCTCTTGAGCAACCAAAGCCTTTGTTTCAGTAATAGGGATTTCTTTGAGCTCCAGCTTTGGTTTCTCAGTCATCCTGTTTGCTTGATACTTAGCAAACCTGCACTCTCTTGCAAAGTGTCCAGTCTTTTGACAATTGAAGCATTCAATTTTGGATTTGTCAAAAGTGATTCCCTGTTTTGGTTTGAAGTCAATGTTCTTTCCTGTTTTCTTCATGTATTTCTTGATCCTTGCAGTGATCAATGCAACTTGCCACCTGATATCAATTTCTTCTAAAGCATCCTCTTCAATCTGGGAGAGATCTTCTTCATAAATTACAGGTAAAGAAGCTTGCTGTGCAAAGAAAGAGCATACAACTTCATCTGAGTTCATGGTAGTAGTTGGTGGGGCTTGCTGAGCATAGGTGGGGGAAGTGTACGAAACAGTACTTTGAGTTGGAGAAGCAGTACTTTTGGTGGAAGTACTGCCCCTCTTTTCAGATGACAGAAAGGCAATACTGTGAGACTTAGAACTTGTTTGACCATTCATCTCATGCTCATACACCTTCAGATGGTTGTAGAGATCATAAAAGTCCATGACATCCAAACCTGGTTGTCCTCTGATCATTGTAGCTATCACATGCCATGTTGATGGCAGACTCCTTAAGAACTTGAGATTAGCATCTTCAACTGAAACTTGTGCTTTATATAGCTCCAACATGCTGAGAAGGTTCTGAAATCTGTCATAAGCAGCATCAAGGTTTTCTCTTTCTCCAACAGTGAATATTTCAAACTGCTGCTTTAACAGATTTCTGTGCATCTTCTTGGAAGCATCATTACCTCCAAACCTTGTTTTGAGAGCAGCCCAGAGTTGCTTAGAATCTTTAGCATCATGGAACTTGAGAAGATGACCATCTGGAATGGCAGACAAGAGAATGTTGAGTGCCTTCTCTTGATTCCTTAATGTTGCTGCTGGTAAAACTGCCGTAGGTGCTTTGGGTTGTCCAAGAACATCAATAGTTTCTGGAACTTCTTCATTACCATTGACAATTATATTCCACGGTGGTTGGTCTGTGATTGCAATATACTGCCTCATCTTCATGCTCCATAGATCGTATTCGCCCTTCTTGATGACAGGAATCCTCATAGAGGTGATGGAAGGTGGTGGAACATAATCAGTCGACATCTTTAGGTTTTGTTGTAGTAGGGTTTTAGGGTTTCTTCCTAGTCAGAGTTTCCACACAAGCTCTGATACCACTTGTTGGATCGATGTACTCTAACCAAACTAACTTAAATAGCTTGTTAAGGTTTAATAACCTCAGATAAATCCTAAGTTATTAACAATGAAAACACTGAGCAAACTCTATTAAGTATGCGGAATTTACTTAACAAAGCTATGAAGAATAACTTTAACTTTAAATGATTTTATTAATAACTCTAACTCTGCTTATTATGCAGACTCTTTAACAACTCTAATAAAATCGAACTTCTCTAAAACTCTAATAATGTCACGTACATCTAATATCAATCTAGGGGTCCTTTTATAGGCTCAAGGATAACCCTAAACGATTTACAATTCTTATCCTTGTACGTCAAGTAAACAATACTTAGAAAGTTCTAGATAAACATTACTTTCTATCTTTAATCTAATACAACCGACTTTAAACTTTACAGTACTTTAATGAATAAGCAGTACTTTGACTTTTACTTAGCAGTACTTTGACTTCTTGCAGTACTTTGTCTTTCTGCAGTACTTTGTTAATCTTCAGTACTTTAACTTCTGTATCCCAACATTTCTATTTAGTTGTCACAAGCTTGATCTTTTGGAAAGATTTCACATGTCACCCACCAAGAGCTTGTTTGATGTTGGCTCTAGAAGGATTTCCATCTTCATCGTGAATACTTTACATATCACTCAGATGTTCTGGCAATACCACAAGGATAATGCGTAGGACTCTTAATATATACTTACTTTCCACATTGTGTCAAACAGTAAGTCTTCATTATTTTTGTGTCCTAATGAGATATTGTGGATGATCTCTTGGCTCTAGACTCAATAGTGCATATTTGGTTTCCGATGTCGGAGACTAGGGAGAGGGTCTCCTTCATCAATATCAACAATCTCTAAGAGAAAGTCGATAGATTATGTCGGTTCCCCGTGAGAATGAAACAAGCCCTTTTAAGAGGAACTTGAGTAGCTTGGGAAGTTTAGTGCAGTGCGTCACTGGGTCCACGACGTCCAGTAGCATATGAATTGAACCCGGTTTCTGCCCTAAGGTTGAAATAATGGAGGGCTATTTCTTTTCATCATTTTCTCATTCATTTCTTTTTCATTCTTCAACCCCTTCATTGCTTACTGATGCAGGTTTTACTGACCAGGTCTTAAATTTATAGTGTCTCGTTATACCTATGGTCTACCCTAGTGCACTAACGGGCAGTGTACCCGGTCGCGTGTAGTGTAGTAATCGGTAAAGTTGAGGTCGTCCCAAGAGCTATGTGTGTTGGATAATTACTAATTCTAGTGTCACATATTTAATAAAGGTTTCGATAGGGAATTAATTAATTAAACTACTAATGCAGAATAAAATAAAGCAGATAAATGGATAAAGGGAAATCAATAGAGAAGAGGGGTCCTAACCTAGTTAATCCTCCTAGCTAGTTATGTCTACGTCTACTTACTTCCAATTACTTCAGGTGGGGTCAAATTCGAGAGGACAGCATTTGGTCAATTTGCCCTAACCTATCAGCAAAGATGTCACCACAGGAGAAATAAGGCGCACCGTCATAAGTCTTGTTGTTCCTGGTCCCCTAAGCCAAGTCATTAAGTACCGCTACATGCTAGATTCATAATAGTGAGTGCCCGGCCGTTAGGAACTTAGACACTACACCCCCTAATTCTTAAGTTCATCCAAACGATAGGTGATCAGTTGGTCAAATCGCACAAGTAGAAAGGGTCGTCAGTTGGTCATATCTTACCCTTCCCGTCTCAGTCCGCTCACCTAGGATCAGTTGGTCATATCTCCTAGGCAATTGGCCTCTACCGCCATTCAAAACTACCAAACCAAGGGTGGCTACCAATGAACTATGCATGCATACACTTAGAAATAATTGTACAGAAGTAAAGGTAAACGCAAACAAAACAATTAAGGAATCATAACTAGGCTAGTACCAAAAGGTGCTTAGCCGCTCATATTAATCATGGAAATCAATTCAATATTCAAAGGTACGAAATACATGAATTGAAAGTAAAAGAAATATAAAACGATAATGCTTATCGTAATGGAGTGACTTCTCCCTTGGAAACAGCTCCGTATGCTCCCCTAGGCGTTCCTTGAGCTTTTTCCCACGTTCTCAGAGTGTTTTGTGTGGAATGGGATGATTAGAAATGCTGGAATTTGTGGGGTATTTATAGGCCAGATCTGGGTTACGGCATAACCAATATAGGAGTTACGCCATAACCTTCTATTTCTTCATAAAATGCACTAGATCTGCTGGTTACGGCGTAACCTTATTAGTGGTTACGCCGTAGTCTTCAATAAACTCAGTTACGTCGTAAGTGATGCAGTAGTTACGGCGTAAGTATTAGCGGCGTAGAACCTCATTTGACCTAATGTAGTTACGTCATAACCTTTGGGAAGAGTTACGCTGTAACCTTCTGATAAGTTGGCATTCTGAGTCACGCAATAGTTACGGCGTAATGTGAGAGATGAGTTACGCCGTAACTTCTTCAAAATAGCATACTGTGATAAATCTTTAGGTATGTTTCCAGTTCCGCATCTCTTTAGATCCAATGCTCGTAATTTGCCTGAAAGTAGAAAACAATGGAAAACAAGCGTAAATCCATATAAATGATATAAATAACGAGCATTATCGGAGGAAATTGACACTTAATATTCAGGACTATTTGATGTTACCAAATATTCCCCCACTTGAACTCTACTTGCCCTCAAGTAGACCTTATTAGATAGATTCCTAAAAAGATATCTCCCATAACCTGGAAAATATGAGTTTACAAATCCCTTATGCTAGAATAAAACAAAGCCGAACACCTCACAAAAGGGGAACAAACACTCAAATCTCTCAACTATTCTAAGTGTCAATTTCGGGGTGATCACTCAATCACACAATCATAGCATGTATTCTATCATAAGCTTGGCGGTTACACAAATCTCCACCACTAGAGTTAAGGGCTAAACAATTCTCGAAGACAATATGGGTAGACACGACAAAGGTTAAGGGGTGACTCGTCATTACTAACATGTCAAGGCGAAGTGGACAAAATCAATGATACATGACCAAATCCATGGCCAAGACACCAAATATTGCTCGCTGCATCACCTAGACACGTTTCATGACTAAAAGGGTAGGATAAGACATGGGATATATAATTGGTGTAAAATAAAAAACAAGCAGGTAGTCTAAATCTATAACCAAGTCATCACCACTTACCGTCCGCCCAAAGTTCAAGCTTTGAAGTCAAGAAACCGGATCATGAAATGCAAGGTAGATGTGTCATTAGAGGACGTCGTGATGGGCACACTACCTTTTCTCCAACTGTTGGCATAACTACCAACTCCAATCTTCAAATGTGACCGAGGTGGCGTCCTCGATACTAAATCAATAAAGCTCATACTACAGTGCTTATAACATCGCACTTTACAATAACATAATCATAACAACTATTATTTTTTTTATTTTTTATTTTTATTTTTTTATTTTTTTTTGAATCATTTTTTTTTCAACATAACAATAACATAACATAATATCCCCCCACTTGAGATGGACAATGGGAATTCAGGGGGTCTTCAATGATCTTCAGAAATGTTGTCGATGAAAGCGTGATTTCCGAACCTTTCCACTCGAACCTTGAACTTAGGCAAATGATGACTTCCCAATCACAAATAAAGACTACAGGGTAGGCTAAGGTGTATAGGTGTATCGAAACAATATATTGGGTGAACAAAATGAAAGGAATGGCTCAGAAGGGTGTATCTATGGGTATCTTGTACTAAAGATGAGTGCAACAAAAAGGGTTCACATGGGGGTCGAAAAGTCGAGATGACTAATCGATAGACTCACAATGGTAGGCTGTTTGGGTGATAATCCTATAATATTGCCTTCTAAAACTGATAAGTCCAAATACATCGAGCTAACTCAACATACCTCGTCTATGGTCTCGAAATGATGCAAAGGCCAAGTTCTAAAGTTTACAAGCTACCGGCACACTCATAATTTGGTGGATTTGGGGTAAAATATTGGAAACGGATAAGGCTAATCTCACCATATAATATCAAGGGTTGTATGTGCTCGGCTAAGGTCTAATCTAGTTAGGTTAAGAAAAACATGTCAAAATTTTAAAAATGGCATAATGTTTCAAGAGATAATTCTACTCCCGTCCCCCCACTTGAATTGTACAAAGTCTCTTTTGTACTAGGAATTTAAATAAAGGTGAAGAGAAAGGTAGAATTAGAGAGAGAACTTCCCTGAAATTTGCTCCATAAAGAAGGAAGGCCCACGAACAAGAGACGTGCCTTCGTATAAGCATCATGAACAAACTTCAATCCCTGAAATCACAATACCGACAAGCATAATTCTAAAAAGAAAAAATGAAAAATGAAAAACAAACCTAACTCACTTCCGTAGGAATCACGGTTGCATTTAGCGAATGCAACAAGCCTTTTAAACCACTTGGTGTCCCAAGTGGACGAGTGAAGTCTCGTGAGGGTTTACAGGGAACACACCCACAAAGTTCATTTAGAAACTAATACAAGGTTATTGTGCTCTAAAATGAAAGAATTAAAGCAGAGGAAAGTTACGTCGTAACTCTTTTGAGGGAGTTACGCCGTAACTGGCAAAACTTGGAATGAGCTGCAAAGCGAGTAGTTACGGCGTAACCACTGAAATGGTATTACGCCATAATTGGTAATGCGTCAAGAATTCTGCTGCAAAAATGTTGGTTACGACGTAATCACCAAGATGAGTTACGTCGTAACTCTGTTCAGATCAGCAAACTGAAGCAGCAATTAATTCCTCGTTTCCTGCAAAATAGTTAGAAAACACAAAACCCAACAGAAAAGGAAATAAAACAAAAGAAAGGGATAATTCGGGTTGTCTCCCGAAAGAGCACTTTTCTTTATTTACGAGTCTTTAAGTTAGACTCAGAGTTGCGGGGCTTCTATCGGGGCCTTTTGACCTGCGCCACTTCTTCAATATCATTCATCAAGTTATGCCTCATCCAGGCGACATCGAAGCAGTTCGGAGGTGTTCATTGGTTTCGATTTTCCGGACTTCACAAAATTTCTCTTCCGGTCCCAGGTGGTAGCGATTGAATTCATATTTTTCGACAATAATTGGAGGTGGTCTCTTGTAGGGAATCCCCAGGAGTTTGCACCTCCTTTGTTCGTAAGCTTCGTCATCGGGATCAGTAAACTCCTCATTACCTTGCAACTCAAGGTAATCTAGGATCCCTTCAGTATCATCATCATCAGAAGCTGTACCCTTGAACCATTCTTCATCGAGCAGATTCTCCACTAGAACGCGCTTGCATTCTTCTTTTTCATCACTAACCAACTCTTTGTCATTTCCAATTGTTATTTCACTCGTGTTGTTGAGACTCTCTTTTTTTGAATTTTCTCGATCCATGTACTCCTTCCAAATCTTCTCTTTGGTTAACGTGTCCACATGTCCATACTTATTCTTCACCCAACTATCAAATCCTAGGTTGTCCAGCCAAGGCAAACTCGTTCTCTCCTCATCATTGGTTGAGGACCAAAAGAATTCATCTTTTCCTATTCTCCCAAAGCTTTTTCTCTCGTTACACATATCGTCATATGGGTTGCATGACGCCCAGAAATTTCCCCAGGAGATTTTACTTTTTCGCACCAGTGACTGCGTAATTCCTTGTTGTCAGTTTCACTTAAATTCTCATCCGTGCAATATATGTCTTTATTAGCCTCTTCCTTTTTCTGAATGTGCTCCTCGTAATCAATTTTTAGCTTCTTAAGGAGATTCGGGTTAATCTTGGCATCCCCGAATTGTATTGCGTACCAGTCATCAAATGCCAAGTCACCGAACTTTACACAATGTCTTTCACGCTCATGTGGGCATGTCCACTCTTCCTCTCTTTCACTATCCCCGCCATTGCAATACTCATGGAAGGGGTTGCATGTAGGCTATGCTCGTGTGGATTCCTCGTCAGTTATGATGACAGGAGTACACCAGTAAGTGATACGTGGCTCTTCTTAATATTCAAGGGAGAATTTCTCGAGTCTTTCATCATCAGTATATGTCGGCCACATAATTTTGTTATGGTTGATCCTATCCTTATTGCTTCCGCCATCACAAACCTTATTTCTCGGGTCACAAGAAGCCCAAAGATCATACCAATCTCCCTTAGCAACCGGTATCATTTTGCACCAGTGATATTTCTTCTTAGATTTGGGCAGAGGGCACAAGTTGATTTCATGGGACCAGTCCTTTCCTGATTCTTCTACTTCAAGGTATTTTTTTGCCCACGTATCCCAGTTACGCCGTAACTGAGTTTCTTGGTTACGGCGTAATTCGTTAGAGTCGTTATCCTCAGTGTTCTTCATAACCCCATTATCGCTGTCAAAGACATAGTTACATCGTAACTCATTAGGCGGGTTATGGCGTAACTCAGATCTGTCGACGAAACATCCCTTGAATCTGTTTCAATGGCCTGAACCTTCGAGTTATCATCAGCAAAAATCACTTTACATTCCATAGCTGGTTTAGGTCCTTCAGGTTTATCGTTATTCCTCCTTACTTTTTCACTGAGCTTCTCAACCATGGATTCTAGGTTTTTCAGAGTTGTGTCGTGCTTGGAAAGGTTCCTGTCAGTATTTTCCTGGAATTCTTTCAACCACTCATCTTGCTCCTTTTGTCTTTGGGCTGAACTTTCCAGGAACTTATTAATTGTTTCTTCAAGACTGGGCTTTCTTTCTCCATAAGGCCCACGGTTGTAATTTCCACGATTCCCATTACTATTTCGATTATCTCCGTAAAATGGTCGATTTTCTCCATACTTGGCTTCTTCAATATTCTCTTCGCCCATATGAGGACAATTTTTAGTCAAATGTCCCCCACCACAGTTTTCGCACCCGACTTCAATGGCATGAATGGTTTCTCTGACCTTCAGCATATCCCGACTAAGATTTTCAATTTTACTGGCGATGGCTGCAATTCCGTCAAAACTTCCGCTTTAGTTTCTTTTACTTCCTTCGTCGTGCCATTTTTGAGAGTGATCAGTCATTTTTTGAATGGCTTCAATTGCAAGAGTAGGAGTCATGTTCGGGATAGGTCCTTGATAGTCCAGCATTTGCCTTGTAATTACGTTAATTTTTTTTGTAGAAAATATTGACCTTCTGATGGTTGTTCAGATCATGTGTAGGACACTTGTAAAGGAGATCGTTGTATCTATCCCAGGCTTGATACAACGTTTCGTCGTCTTCTTGTTTGAAATTATGAATCTCCAAAATCTGGTTAGAAAGCTTAGATGGTGGAAAATATCTCTGAATAAAGTGCTTCTTAAGTAGCGCCCAAGTATTAATTGCCCCGGCGGACAATCTTTCAATCCATCTTCTAGCAGCTCCAATAAGAGTCATAGGGAATACCCTTAGTATAACAGCATCATGAGACACACCCGGAATGTTGAAAAGGCTTGCGATGTATAGGACATTTTAAACGTGCTCATATGCATCATCGTCCCTGTTTCCTGAAAAAGGGTTAGCGCGAAGCTCCCTCATAAATTGGTCTTTGATTTCGAAACGGACATCCACTCCAATTACCAGTCTTACGAGACCCGGCCCTTGTTCCGCTCTTGTTAATGCCAAGTATTCCTCAAGAGTGAGGTCATCGTGGTTAACAACTTCCATGGTACCTGAAAACTTGAAATATGATCGTGAGAAAAGTTTTAAAACGAAATTAAAGACTTAATATCAATCCTAATATAACTCCCCGACAGCGGCGCCAAAAACTTGATGCATGTTTTACTGATCAGGTCTTAAATTTATAGTGTCTCGTTATACCTATGGTCTACCCTAGTGCACTAACGGGCAGTGTACCCGGTCGCGTGTAGTGTAGTAATCGGTAAAGCCGAGGTCGTCCCAAGAGCTATGTGTGTTGGATAATTACTAAGTCTAGTGTCACAGATTTAATAAAGGTTTCGATAGGGAATTAATTAATTAAACTACTAATGCAGAATAAAATAAAGCAGATAAATGGATAAAGGGAAATCAATAAAGAAGAGTGGTGCTAACCTAGTTAATCCTCCTAGCTAGTTATGTCTACGTCTACTTACTTCCAATTACTTCAGGTGGGGTCAAAATCGAGAGGACAACATTTGATCAATTCGCCCTAACCTATCAGCAAAGATGCCACCATAGGAGAAATCAGGCGCACCGTTATAAGTCCTGTTATTCCTGGTCCCCTAAGCCAAGTAATTAAGTACCGCTACATGCTAGATTCATAATAGTGAGTGCCCGACCGTTAGGAACTTAGACACTACACCCCTCAATTCTTAAGTTCATCCAAACGATAGGTGATCAGTTGGTCAAATCGCACAAGTAGAAAGGGTCGTCAGTTGGTCATATCTTACCCTTCCCGTCTCAGTCCGCTCACCTAGGGTCAGTTGGTCATATCTCCTAGGCAATTGGCCTCTACCTCCATTCAAAACTACCGAACCAAGGGTGGCTACCAATGAACTATGCATGCATACACTTAGAAATAATTGTACGGAAGTAAAGGTAAACGCAAACAAAATAATTAAGGAATCATAACTAGGCTAGCACTAAAAGGTGCTTAGCCGCTCATATTAATCATGGAAATCAATTCAATATTCAAAGGTACGAAATACATGAATTGAAAGTAAAAGAAATATAAAACGCTAATGCTTATCGTAATGGAGTGACTTCTTCCTTGGAAATAACTCTGTATGCTCCCCTAGGCCTGCCTTGAGCTTTTTACCACGTTCTCAGAGTGTTGTGTGTGGAATGGGATGACTAGAAATGCTGGAATTCATGGGGTATTTCTAGGCCAGATCTGGGTTCCGGCATAACCAATATAGGAGTTACGCCGTAACCTTCTATTTCTTCGTGAAATGCACTAGATCTGCTGGTTACGGCGTAACCTTATTAGTGGTTACGCCGTAGTCTTCAATAAACTCGGTTATGTCGTAAGTGATGCAGTAGTTACGGCGTAAGTATCAGCGGCGTGGAACCTCATTTGACCTAATGTAGTTACATCGTAACCTTTGGGAAGAGTTACGCCGTAACCTTCTGATAATTTGGCATTCTGAGTCACGCAATAGTTACGGCGTAATGTGAGAGATGAGTTACGCCGTAACTTCTTCAAAAATAGCATATTGTGATAAATATTTAGATATGTTTCTAGTTCCGCGTCTCTTTAGCTCCAATGCTCGTAATTTGCCTGAAAGTTGAAAACAATGGAAAACAAGCGTAAATCCATATAAATGATATAAATAACGAGCATTATCGGGGGAAATTGACACTTAATATTCAGGACTGTTTGATGTTATCACTTACCGAGACTTCATTACTAGAACCTTGTTAGGTTTATTCCGGTTCTAGCTCTATCTCAGTCCGCACTCTTCCCATTTCTCACTTTTCTCCTTTTTTCATCATACCTAAGGACTCTACACTATCTAGTGGATTGTCCCTGGGTAGATCCCTCCGTCTCTTGTGGGATCGTGGGAACGAATACCTAACCTAACCATCCTTATAACACCATGTATAAAGTAAGTTGGTCGGTTTTCTGGTATTGTTCATTCTTCCTTGAAACCAATTGAAAAATCATTTGGAATATCAATCAAGGTACTTGTGATATAATATCAAAGCATTTTGTACCTTAATTGTTTTGATCATTTAGAAATGCTCCCCCTCAACATGTGCATATGATCTTGAAATTGTTTAGCACATGGAGGCAAGAGTTCTTTGAAATAATTTCTTGATCACAATTTCCTTAGAAAAAGCCTTTTGACTTTCTTGGTAAATTCTCCCCCTCAAAATGTGCATTGGTTATTTGAAATCATTTTACACATAGAGGAAAGAGGTTTTTGAAGTACTTCCACGATTGTCAATAGAAACCATTCGCTCCCCCTCAATATGTGCATCGATATACGAAAGAGTTTAGCACATATTAGAGAGAACTTGAACTTTGAATCAAAATGATCATCTTTTATCAGATTTCATATTTAAATCACATTTTCTCCCCCGATCAAAAATATCAAACCCTTTGAGATTTTGGATCCCAAGTGATTTAAATAGTTTTAGAAGACTTGGCAGAAAATATGCCTGGTTTAAATTCTCTTCTGGTTTTTGGTTAAATGCTCCTTCTCAATCATGTGCATCATGTATTTGAAATCGTTTGGCACATGAAGGAAGGAGTGCTTTTGAAACAATCACCCTTTAAAACCGATTTGAGATTTAAATCACGATCTCTCCCCCGATCAAAAATTTCAAACCTTTTGAGATTTGTGATCCCAATTGATTTAAATCAATTTAGAAATGTTTTGGGAAAGACGTGGCCTGATTTAATAAAGAAAAATGACTGAAATGGATCAATTTAAGACATTTAAAGATTGTTAGTGTTAGGTATGAAAGTTTTAAGAGATCTTTAAGTAAAATAAAATAATTTCACAATCAAACAAGAACAGAAAAAATTTCATTTTAAAGATCTTTGAGTATTAAAGAAAATCATACCATGACATAACATTAAATCTTTAGGTCACCACATTATATTGTACAAACGGACTTGATTGATGAAATATTATTTGAAAATATTTTTATTTTAAATCACTCTCTCCCTCAATCGATGACCGTAGTCGATGATTGAGTGACTTAAGTTTTGATAAAATGAAGTCCGGTGATTTCCAAAATTTAGTCCAATTTATTTTCAAAACAATATTTTTATCATTTTCAAAACAATATTTTCAAAATTGTTTATAAATGATATCATTCACAACTTGTCCTGCACAAAGATACGTTAGGTGGTTGAGCTGCTTTTGTTGTTGTTGCTGAAGGTTGGAAGAAAACCATCTGCAGATGCAGTGAGACCTCTGAAGTTGCATCTAAAGTGCCAACTATCCATGGAGAGATCCAATTAAGCTCCGTTTCTTCATTTGTCGATCCAAGAAGTAGTTACCCTTTCCTTTCGGCATCCAATCATCAGCTTTTGTGGGATCCGGATCGGGAACATTCTTATGAATCATCTTATTTGCATACGTTAGTCAACACAAACAGATATATGGTGGTCGACAACACCCAAACAACAATCGACTAATAAAAGTCAATTCAACATATCAAACAGATCATATAAAGGCATGGGAATAATGTGTTTATCAAACTCTAATCATCTAATCTGAATAATCATATCCTAGGCACCTAGTCCTTCAGCGTAGGTTAACATGTTTTACATTTAAGTATATAGGATAATTAGATAAGCCCGTTAGATGATATAAATTTGAAAACATTCTCCCCCTCAATCAATGACTCGTTTTCTGAAAAGTTTAAAAGCGCTGAAGTCATTGATTGAGTTTGCAAATTTTATAAAAACTCTGAATCTGATTGCTTTAAAAGCAACTCATTTACCACCATTTTGTTAAAACAAATATTTTTCTGAAGAATTTTTGAAGGAAAAATATTTGAGTAGGAACAGCAGTCCTTCAACATACTTTCCTCATTTAGTTTTAGGATAAGTGCATGAAATATTTGAAAATTGGTTTAGCGCATCACTTTCCTTTCTTGAAGAACGGGTTCCTATCTGAAATAATAGCAAACCATAGTTTTAAGCACGGGTTACAGTCTGAAGTAACTGCAAGCCATATTTTGAGACATGTTTAGAAAGAAATATTTACACCTCCTGCTCGAACTTCATCCAAAGTCCCGTGCCATTATTGAATGATATTTCTAAGACCGTAGATGTTATCGATACCAGAAGACATGTCTTGAGAAAAACAATATTTTTGGTATTTTTTGTTTTTTATTATTATTATTATTTTTATATATATATTTTTCTATATTTTTCTATTTTCTTTTTGCTGGTTTTATAATTTTGTATTTTTCTTTTCAATAAGATATGTACAAAGAAGATAATTTAGCTTAAGAGGATGATGATTGAGTACCGAGATAAGGATATCGATCAGCACTTTGTAGAAGATAGAAGTCATCATCTCTTAAACTTTCACCACCAAAGCATTCTAGGCTCTTGAATCGTCGCAAGAACTTGAGCCTTCTAAAAGTGAATCTCTGGCAGCTTCCCCCCAAACCGACAATCCTCATAAAAGGACCATTTCCCCCAAGAAGAAGAAATGAAGAAGAACGGTCTCATTGAATGAAGCTCAGCACCCCGAAGAACACGAGAACACCGAAGTAACAAGTTGAAACATTGATCGTCTCAGTTGTTATCAATCCGGAATAACTGATTAAGTCTGATCACATGAACTTTTTGTGCGGCCTCGATGTACACATTACTCTTCGAGATTGACCAGTTGTCTATTTAGGGTAACAATACATCAACATCTTCATTTTACCAAGTGCATTCCAGTTATCTTCCATATAACCACTCAGCCCATAATGTACACAAGTACCCAGCAAGAGTAGAGATGATGACATCCAAGTAACATGTTGAGTCACTTATTATTTCTGCGGATGTAAGCTCCGGAATATCTGATTAAGCTCGATCATGTTTGATGTCAACTCTGGAATTTCTGATTAAGCTCGATCATGTGAACATGTTGTGTGTCCCTGATGTACACATATCTCTCCCCTGATGGTTGCGATCTCATCGAAATCATCATTACATTGTGTACATGATGCAATAACCGGAACCACTTTATCATAAACCATATAGAAGATGTCGATAAGCAAATATCATCTCACGTTCCAAATATTCTTCTCACATTTCTTCCAACTGAACACTGAAGTAACACATACCAAAGGTCTCCAGAGACCACTTCCCCCAAATAGTTGGAATAATACATCCTCCCCCCAAATAGTTGGAATAATATATCCTTCCCCCAAATAGTTGGAATAATACACCAGACGCCACGAGTTAAACACTGAGTTTCTCTGCGGTTACGACATTTTTCTTCTCGGAATATCAACAATCATAAAGTTCATCACATGTACTCGTTGAGCATTTAGATGTATGTCTCCTTCCCCCTTGCTGGTTTTGAAACCTCAGAATCAGCAAAACATAAAATAACCATAAACTCGAAATCTTGTGAGAAGAACTCAAATATCCCAAATGAATCATGTGAGAATCAACTGCAACGGAAACTCTCCCTGACTATCTTTACCAACCCATATGTGGACAAATTGAAGTGACCAGTGATGAAGCAAACCCGATATACCAAACTTGAGCCTGAAGTTGAATTCCCCACATTTGTATCTTAAGCTTGCACCTAATGATTGAAGAACGGTGTCGAGAATGTATGCTTCAAGCAAATCTCAAAGTACTCACTACTCAAACAAAGTATGAGACAATAACACCTCTTGAGATTATCCACACCGTCATATGCGTGTGACACTGAGTAAAACAACGTAACTCCTAATAGTGATAGTTAACCAGGTCTTCAACCATCCACCCCGACTGCTGGTAACTAGATAAACCAAGTCTTCAACTCAATTCTTAAGCCCGAGCAAGTTATCAAATAAGAACACACCTTTGTTGAAAGTCATCTTCAATCTCAAATAAGTGATAAATGATTAACTCCAAAGTAATCAACTTGTGTAAAATGCCCAACACGTGAATAAATATACAATCGGATGTACATTGACCCACTGAATGAACCGGAACAAATGATTCCTCTACATCAATGCATTCTTCCTAAAGGTATACATGTAGAGACTGATCTGGAAGATTCACCAATAATGTCTTTGAGCGGATGAGGTAGTCATTTTCCTTAATGTTCATGTGGTTGATTTATAGCGTGCACAAAGAGAGGAACAGTAATCCGTGAAGATTTGGCATAGGAATACCAAAGAGCGGATCATTATTCATGAATAAAAATCCGTGAAGATTTGGCAAAGGAATACCAAAGAGCGGATAATTATTAAATAGTGCAACTATAATATCATGATAGTCATTATGAACGCCTTGTGAGGTAACTGGAGATAAGGTTTCTTGAAAATTCCAAGAAGTACTTCTTAGATGGTCAACCAGTTGAGTCAGTAGGAACCGGAGCATAAGCTTCAGAAACTGGATGATCAACATTCATTGCAGGTTGGAAGTACTTTTCAAACATATCTTGAAAAACAATGAATCCCAAATAGTAAATCCCAGTTGTCCTTAGTGAGTGAGGACATTAGGCGTTGGAGAGTCGTATGACCATAACTCAAACATCCATCAACATGTAGTATATTCCCTCTTTTTGATTGATCAAGTGAATAAGAATATATACCAATGAACGGAGATCCACTTGAGGATTGAATGAGCATGGAAAAACATGAAGCTTGTTGATGAAGAATGTCGATGAGAATGGTCATAAAAATGAAGATTTCTCTTCTTCTGAAGATAAAGCGCACTGAGGCGTACACTTTTCCTTTCTTTGAGGAACGGCGCCTGAAGTGTTATCTTCAAATGCCATAATGATGAAGTACGAGGCCTGAACTGATTTGAACAGACGCCATAGCCGATTGAATATCAAGGTTGAGCTACTTGAACCCGTGAGTTATGAGATATCAATCCTTGTGTTATCCATACTTTAAGCCAGTCCATGTATTGAAGGATCGAAATATCTGCAACTAAGTAAGGACTACCTGCACTAACATTACAAGCTTGTTTGCATATATATTGGTTAGTGACATTAGTATCCAAACCCTTTGGGGTTTCACGGTCAACCTTGATTTTACCATCAGAAAACAGCTTTCCGGTAGGTATCCACCTAAGTCCAACATCCTTAAACATTCTACTAGACGATATCCACTTATGGCATGGTCTAGGATTGTTAAGCTTCTTATGCATAGTGGAAGACTTATCGTTATTCCTAGTTTCCAAAGATTTAACAATTGGTATCCGTTTAGGCGAAGTTTTTTGTTTGTTTTACTTCATAGACTTAGTGTAGATCCTAGAATTAACAGGTAGAACCTTTGCATGAGCATTTACTTTCTTTAGGGATTTTGAAAAACAATTTTCATGATTTGCCTTAAGGATGCATTTCAGACAATTCGAGCAAACAACTTGTTTGGATTCAGAAGATGATCTAGAGTTCTTAGAGTGATCTACTATGGGAATAGATTTATTCGAAACGCAACTACTCTTAGATCCAAGCCAATCCCTAGTCTTTAGTTGAGTGTTTCTAGGTAATGGTTTAAAACTACTAGCAGTGCCTTGAAATCTCGTGGAATTCATCACCCTAGGTCTAGCACCTAAAATTCCATCTTTTCGAATCTGTGCCTTTTTCCTAGATTTTTCTAGATCATAGTTCTTGAACAAGTCATTCATATCATGTGAATTGTTAGGCGAATAAGGTGAAGTGACTCGTTTTGACAAAATTTGTTTAACATCAACTTGGGAGGCAAACCGGGTTTTCAAAAATTTTGTTCTTTCAGATATAAATGCAGTAGGCTGCCTAACAACAGACAGGTCTCTAGTGGGATGAGAAACTGGCTTCCCCAAGGTTGATGGTTTTGTAAACTTAGTGTTCACACTTTTCCCTACGGTTTTTCTAAGCTAATTCTTTAAGGCAACTATCGCAAAACTCTTATCCTGAAGTTAAGCTTTGAGTTCATCAATTTTTGCTATCAAAGATTTTGTTTGTTCCACGGACTTAGTTCTAGTTTCATTGATAGAGTCGCTTAAGTCATTTGATGCTTTTTTAAAGACTCGTTTTCCTTAAGTACTTTAGCCACATAAAATTCCAATTCATTATTTCTTGTTTTAATAGCATCAATGTCTTGTTTAGTCATGACTAAATTACTTTTCAAATTCAGGACAGAAATATGTTTCTTCATATTGTAAATGATTGAGTCTTTGTCTTGAAGCTGATTTTTCAAAGTGTTAATTTCAAAAAGTTCACGGAATTCAGGAAGTTCCGAATTTTTACATGGTTTGTTAAGTTGAAAACTTTCTTCTTTACTCTGTATCGCAATTTCAAGTGAAATGCAATGTTTTTCAAGATTTGAGAATTTGTTTGAAAGTTCATCAAAAGCCTTTTTATCAACCATATCTTTTGTTTTAAAACACTTAATCTAAGACTCAGCCTCAGTTACAGAACATTTAACAAAGTCATGTTCAGCATCATGATCAGTTTGTATAAGTACTTTAGTAGATGCACTATGTTGAACAGTTAAGGGTACCTCATTACATGACACCTGTTCAATTTTCGGTCTGATATCTGCATCCACATCATGTGTAATAAGACTAACTGGACCACTGGCTGTGTCAAGCTTATCTATCTCTGAGCCTCTGCATTCATTGTCAACTGATCCATCATCTGGTGCTTTACCTGACTCAACACTACAATCTTTTGATTGTGCCCGACATTCATTCCCCTTTCTGATTACTGCATCTACTTCTTGTATGTTAGGAGTAACTGAATAGCTGGTTACATCATTATTTGTTGTCTCTGACATTCTGCATTCAGCAACACCCGATTCTTCAACTGATACATTACCCAACTCATCACAACTATCTCTCAACTGCACCAGACTCTCATCTACTTTTTCATCTTTCTTAGTAACTTCCTCAATATACTTCTCCACATTATCCATGATATGGATAAGTGTCTCTATGAACACGCTAATTTCTATTCCAGTGTGTCTCTTGAAAGACATTTCAGTCATGTCTTGATCATAATTTGATGTAAATTCCCCACTAATGAATGACTGAAATTGGTTGTGGATCACTTGAAGTGCAGCACTGGAACTATCCTTTTGAACCTTCTCTTCGTCAAGTTGTAGCTCTGATTGCTCTAAGTTTAGCAGCAAAGTTCCTGTTAATGTAGATAAGTACTGACGGAAGAGGGCAATACATATTCGTTCCGTTGTTATGGGTAGAAGTAACATGAGGTGAGAGTGAAGTTGTTGATAGGGTATAATGCAACATTCCTTTTTCATGGCATTCTGTAGGGTGCAATTCATTCTCATTGTACTGTCACACCCCCAAAATATCGCAGCGGAACGATAGTGTCATTAGGGTATGACGTCATAGCACAAAGTATGGATACAAAAAACGACCTCTATAATGAGACGTTTTGAAAAGTTTACCATTCGATAAATAAGTTAATGTTTACACCACAAGAAATCACAAGGTTTGATAATACATAAAAAGTTTACAAAACATGTCGAATGGTAATTGTTAAAAGCACAAGACTCCAATGTATGCCATGCGACCCAAAAGCTCCATGAAGTGCTATCACCTTAAGACCTGAGATAAACATGCTAAAAAGTGTCAACACAATGGTTGGTGAGTTCATAAGTTTGTGATGAAATGTAAAGCCTTTCAAAAATTGTTTATGCAGCAAAGGCATTGTAAATCCACTCAGTTCCAAGTTCCGCCCATACAAAACTTGCAACCTGTGTGTTTACAACCCATTGCCAAAAGATAGAATTGTCAATCTTGTTTGTAAGTAGGACATAGGTGCATACGATATATACATGTACTTAATGCAAAGAATCACAGCCAACTGAACCTCTTGACGAGTTTAACTTGTTTGTTATGTTTCATTGAATAACAGATTATATTCACCCCAGGTCACGTCATCAAGGACCCAAGGGTGGGGGCGTCAGCCCGATAGTACTATCAATACCTCTCCGCCGGCTCCCGCAGGAGTTAACCAGTTGCTAAAGTTTGTATGTTGATGCATAATTGAAAACTAGTTTAGCACTTTAAGGCACATATCGCAATAAACCACACATAATGTCCAAAGTGTATAAGAAGTATATTGTAACACAATTGTATAAATGGTTTGAGTATTCGCAAGAGTGAAACAAGTATTTAAGCATGTATCTCCCCCAAATAGTTTGTAAGAATTTAAACGAGTAAAAGTGGGGTATGAACTCACCTGGTATGATGGATATGCTAACAAAATGAAGTGCACGAAAGTGAGACTCGGAAACTATCCGCGACCTAGAATGAATGTTATGATATGTAATGAGTTATGATGTTATGTTATGCATGCATTTCGTATGTTATTTATACCATTTGCGAGTTTTGTAAATAATACTTATCGTCGAAAAATACTCTTTTGGCGTCTTGACCTTTCTTAAATCACTTTATAAGTATTTACGTCAAAATGTCATCCTACAATGGTTTCGTAATGATTAATAGTGAAATTATCACTTTTCGTCGTAAAATAAAGTCGTTGGAAATTTCATGAAAGTGATAAAAATGGCTTTG
This sequence comes from Chrysanthemum seticuspe, assembly GCA_019973895.1. Lineage (NCBI taxonomy): Eukaryota > Viridiplantae > Streptophyta > Magnoliopsida > Asterales > Asteraceae > Chrysanthemum > Chrysanthemum seticuspe. The sequence continues at coordinate 146,563,733 of BPTQ01000008.1, read as the reverse complement.
AAAAACTAGTCGTAAAATGGTGTACGTCGATCGTTAGGAAACGAACTCGACGGTTTTGGAAAGCTTGTATCAACATCTAAAAGTTTCAGTTCAGGAGTTTTCGACATAAAGGTCTCGAACATAAAGATAATAAGGGTTAAAGTTGGTGATTTTGTCTAATTGTTGTGTGAAAAATGAGTTTCGGCCAAGTTTAAGCATCCGTAAATAATTTATTAAAACTCCGCTATACAAACGGTTGATTGTTTTGAAAAATATGCTCGGTGATCTTGATTTTATTAGAAGACATTTCGTTCCAAAAAGTTCCACATCCACGTTAAAAACAGCCCTCAATATGGTCATTTTAGTTACCGTAATACTTATCTCGTAAAATAATATAGTTTTTCAGAAAATAATAGTTACGGCAATTTTTATGAAAACGTGTATATCTTAGTCGTTTCAAATCCGTTTTCTACGTATTATATGTCCTTAGCTTCGTATCAAAGTATACTAATATATTTTTGATAAGTCGAAATAATTTGTGAAGCTTAAGGCTCGTTTTTAACTCGAACTAACCAAAAACATGTTGCTGAAATTTCAGAAAAAATATATTTCGTCGCCAAACTTTAAAAATTCATAACTTCTTCGTTATAACTCCGTTTTTATCCGTTCAAGCGGCCACGGATTCGTTTTAAAGTATATTTTCTAAATATCAAGGCCAAAATTTCGTGCCTACTGTCGGATTTTCCAGAAAATCAAAACAAGGACAGAACACTTTTTATACTTGTCGAAAATAGTTTTCTCGTACTAAACCTATTCCAATCCCTTCAAATCAACTCCAAAGCTATTCTAATCCTACCATACACCTTCTTAGGGTGTCATGGATTCCTAAACATCATCAAGACCAATATATACCAAGGGAATAATTATAGGATGACTATATATATTAAACTCTAAAGATCAATGGTAAAAATGGTATAAACAACACAAGTCTTGCATGTTTTTGCTCAAAAATGATGAGATGAGTATGAAATGAATATGTAAGATGAAAATAGATATGAGATGCTTACAAGTGATATGATGAGGTGATTAGAACCAAGGATTAACCTAAACACCCTAGGTTTTTATTTCAAAACCTAAACAAAAGTGTATACTAGATTGTGATAAACTTGATCTTGAAAATTGTGATGATCTCCTTCTTGGATCACTATGAGGGCCGGATTTTAGGAGAGGAAGAAGGAGAGAAAATATCTTGATCTTACTTGAATTATTTGAGATTGTGAACCAAGAATGAATGTTGAGTGTAATATACACTTGTAATAAAGTTTTTCCAACTTAAGTGACTCATTCCCCCCCCCCCCCTTGGCCGGATTTTAGGGGGGAGTGTCTCACAATATATATATATTTTTTTATTATGTATTATGTATGAAATAGTGTAAGTAAAATGTAAGTATTAGAGATAATGGTAACTTGTGTATACATTTGTGAAATTAGAGTAGTTTTAGCTAAAATAAATTTTAATGGACCAAAGTAAAATATATTGAGATCATAAAAATTGTAAAAATATATTTCTTGCAAAATTTGAGTGATAATATAATTATCGTGTAGTTTTTAAGAAAAGCGTCGTAATAATATAAACTTAACGATTTATATACCAAATAAATCTAAAACACTAGGTAAACTCAAAATATAGTTTTTTTTTTTTTTTATAAACTAAATGTAAGTATAAAAATATATTGAGATCATTTTTGGAAGTAATGGATTAAATTTTCAAAATAATAACTCACGCGATAACGTTTATTTAATATAAAATTTACGCGTTTAATGTGAAATGCAAAAATCATGAATGAACTGTTATGAAATGATGAATATGGAGTATGAGGAATGACCGGAATTTGAGAATTGTGACATTCTTCCCCTGTTAGAGGAATCGCGTCCACGCGATTCAATCGATGATACTTAAAGTTCTACCCTTAGGTTTTGCGAAATCAAGTGTATGGTCAAAGTGTTTATGCCAAAACTTATGCGTCTAAGTTTCTTATCTAATGAGACTCACTGAATCTGAATAATACGGTGGATCACTTAATGGTCTAGGAAAAACGTACCAGTTACGCATTGCGGGCTTCCTCGGTCCCTATATAGAATGCTCGACCTCGGGGAGGACTGATATTGAGTACAGGGTTTGGGTTATTTCCTTCAATTTCCACAGCTAGAGGAGCTTGCATTGGTGGCTTATTCAACTGAGGACAATTATTCCGGAAGTGATTCGGGCTGTTACATTCAAAGCAAGTCTTTTGATTATCCCTCATGTTGCCAATCTGTGTTTTACACTGCCCCTTAAAATGGCCGTATCGATTGCAATTTGTACACAAGCGGCAGGGCTTGGTCTTCGGGTGATGATAAGCACATTTAGCACATTTGGGATGTGTACCCGCATACTCTCTTTGTTCAGTACCAGTTGCCACAAAAACTCTTGCCCTTTTGTTGTCTGCTACCACGCCTATCTGCTTATTCGACCCACTTGCTTCCTTCCTCTTATCACTGCTCTTCAACGTACCATTTCTAACCATCTCGTCTGTCAGGGTTCCTGCCCTCAGTATCGCACTTTGTATTGTAGACGGCTCAGTTGTTTTCACAGTTCCACGGATTTCGGGGACAAGACCATATATGTACCTCGAGATTCTCTTGGATTCAGGGGTAACTAGGTTAGGAACTAGTCTAGCTAACTCATGAAATCGGTCTGTGTAGGCTGCGTGACCAGCCCCTATCATAGAATGGTGATAAAATTCATCTTCCAATTTCTGCATTTCATTGTCCGGGCAGTACTCCTCTTTCAATAACGCCCTAAATTCGTCCCATGTCATACCTATAGCTGCCTCTCTGCCTCTAGCCTGTAGCTGTGTGTTCCACCATGTCAATGCCTTTCCTGATAACAAGCAAGCAGCATACTTCACCCTCTGATGTGTGGCACAATTGCTGATGTCGATCACTGCCTCTGTCTTCTCTACCCATCGAGTATACGCCAAAGCACCTCCTATACCATCAAACTTCACAGGTTTGCATGCCGAAAATTCCTTATATGTGCATCCAATTCTGTTGTTGTTGTTGTTGTTGGTGTTGTTGTTGTTGTTACTACCAGCTACATTGTTGGTGTCTCCAGTACCGTTCCCGTTCCCGTGGTTTCCCGAGTTATTCATATGATTTCCAACTTGTGTGACAATAGTGGGAAGCAAGATTTGAAGTTGTTGAGCGATGATGGCGGCAAAATCAGGGTTTCCGCCAGTGTTGTTGTCATTGTTACCCATGTCGCTACCGCCTCCTCTACCTCCACGTCCACCTGTCATTCCACCCCTTGGTACCGCACCACCTCGGCCAGTACTGCGTGTTACTCTCTTTGGTGCCATTATCTCTGCAAGGGAAAGAACCGTTGAATTTCCAATGTCTATGCTTAACGTCCTCAAACATAATACCACGCCACAAATTGGTTCCTAAGGTGTCCACACCGATCTACGTATGCGTGGTCGCATATGTCCACGTGAGTTGTGACGCATTTATAATTATGTTGGCCACCATAATTATAATTGCCTCATTTCACACATGTACATACCACCAAGCATACATGTCTCGGCGATTGGTGTTACTTAAATAGGTAGCCAGTCTATCATCCAATTCTAAACAGTGGAGGAGGAATTTGGGGTAGGAATCTAGGAAGAGTCGCACTTGGTGTATAGGAAATTCCGTTAGGTGCTAAAGTCACTACGAGGTTTGGTCGCCAGCAGTTCCCAAAGTATCCTCAAGAGAACTCCCATCCTCGGGCAAAATCATCAAATCTATCCAGCTTTATAGTAACACTTATTTAGCTCGATCTCGCATCTCATCAAACAAGAACTGTCACGAGATCAAGTTAGATAAGTGCTCATTACTGAGCTCCATATCTTTGATGACCCAACTAGATTTTGGGACTCCCCTATTGGTACAAGGAAACTACGTTATCTAATGAGGTGGTTCTAGAAGGAATACTTAAGAAAACATATGCGCACGAAAAGTGTGTAAGGCAATAGGAAACGAAAGGATCGACGTGAGAGCGGTTATAGTCTAGGAACTAAAATGCAACCTAGTTCTCTATAACCAAGTCTCTGATACCAATCTGTCACACCCCCAAAATATCGCAGCGGAACGATAGTGTCATTAGGGTATGACGTCATAGCACAAAGTATGGATACAGAAAACGACCTCTATAATGAGACGTTTTGAAAAGTTTACCATTCGATAAATAAGTTAATGTTTACACCACAAGAAATCACAAGGTTTGATAATACATAAAAAGTTTACAAAACATGTCGAATGGTAATTGTTAAAAGCACAAGACTCCAATGTATGCCATGCGACCCAAAAGCTCCATGAAGTGCTATCACCTTAAGACCTGAGATAAACATGCTAAAAAGTGTCAACACAATGGTTGGTGAGTTCATAAGTTTGTGATGAAATGTAAAGCCTTTCAAAAATTGTTTATGCAGCAAAGGCATTGTAAATCCACTCAGTTCCAAGTTCCGCCCATACAAAACTTGCAACCTGTGTGTTTACAACCCATTGCCAAAAGATAGAATTGTCAATCTTGTTTGTAAGTAGGACATAGGTGCATACGATATATACATGTACTTAATGCAAAGAATCACAGCCAACTGAACCTCTTGACGAGTTTAGCTTGTTTGTTATGTTTCATTGAATAACAGATTATATTCACCCCAGGTCACGTCATCAAGGACCCAAGGGTGGGGGCGTCAGCCCGATAGTACTATCAATACCACTCCGCCGGCTCCCGCAGGAGTTAACCAGTTGCTAAAGTTTGTATGTTGATGCATAATTGAAAACTAGTTTAGCACATTAAGGCACATATCGCAATAAACCACACATAATGTCCAAAGTGTATAAGAAGTATATTGTAACACAATTGTATAAATGGTTTGAGTATTCGCAAGAGTGAAACAAGTATTTAAGCATGTATCTCCCCCAAATAGTTTGTAAGAATTTAAACGAGTAAAAGTGGGGTATGAACTCACCTGGTATGATGGATATGCTAACAAAATGAAGTGCACGAAAGTGAGACTCGGAAACTATCCGCGACCTAGAATGAATGTTATGATATGTAATGAGTTATGATGTTATGTTATGCATGCATTTCGTATGTTATTTATACCATTTGCGAGTTTTGTAAATAATACTTATCGTCGAAAAATACTCTTTTGACGTCTTGACCATTCTTAAATCACTTTATAAGTATTTACGTCAAAATGTCATCCTACAATGGTTTCGTAATGATTAATAGTGAAATTATCACTTTTCGTCGTAAAATAAAGTCGTTGGAAATTTCATGAAAGTGATAAAAATGGCTTTGAAAAACTAGTCGTAAAATGGTGTACGTCGATCGTTTGGAAACGAACTCGACGGTTTTGGAAAGCTTGTATCAACATCTAAAAGTTTCAGTTCAGGAGTTTTCGACATAAAGGTCTCGAACATAAAGATAATAAGGGTTAAAGTTGGTGATTTTGTCTAATTGTTGTGTGAAAAATGAGTTTCGGCCAAGTTTAAGCATCCGTAAATAATTTATTAAAACTCCGCTATACAAACGGTTGATTGTTTTGAAAAATATGCTCGGTGATCTTGATTTTATTAGAAGACATTTCGTTCCAAAAAGTTCCACATCCACGTTAAAAACAGCCCTCAATATGGTCATTTTAGTTACCGTAATACTTATCTCGTAAAATAATATAGTTTTTCAGAAAATAATAGTTACGGCAATTTTTATGAAAACGTGTATATCTTAGTCGTTTCAAATCCGTTTTCTACGTATTATATGTCCTTAGCTTCGTATCAAAGTATACTAATATATTTTTGATAAGTCGAAATAATTTGTGAAGCTTAAGGCTCGTTTTTAACTCGAACTAACCAAAAACATGTTGCTGAAATTTCAGAAAAAATATATTTCGTCGCCAAACTTTAAAAATTCATAACTTCTTCGTTATAACTCCGTTTTTATCCGTTCAAGCGGCCACGGATTCGTTTTAAAGTATATTTTCTAAATATCAAGGCCAAAATTTAGTGCCTACTGTCGGATTTTCCAGAAAATCAAAACAAGGACAGAACACTTTTTATACTTGTCGAAAATAGTTTTCTCGTACTAAACCTATTCCAATCCCTTCAAATCAACTCCAAAGCTATTCTAATCCTACCATACACCTTCTTAGGGTGTCATGGATTCCTAAACATCATCAAGACCAATATATACCAAGGGAATAATTATAGGATGACTATATATATTAAACTCTAAAGATCAATGGTAAAAATGGTATAAACAACACAAGTCTTGCATGTTTTTGCTCAAAAATGATGAGATGAGTATGAAATGAATATGTAAGATGAAAATAGATATGAGATGCTTACAAGTGATATGATGAGGTGATTAGAACCAAGGATTAACCTAAACACCCTAGGTTTTTATTTCAAAACCTAAACAAAAGTGTATACTAGATTGTGATAAACTTGATCTTGAAAATTGTGATGATCTCCTTCTTGGATCACTATGAGGGCCGGATTTTAGGAGAGGAAGAAGGAGAGAAAATATCTTGATCTTACTTGAATTATTTGAGATTGTGAACCAAGAATGAATGTTGAGTGTAATATACACTTGTAATAAAGTTTTTCCAACTTAAGTGACTCATTCCCCCCCCCCTTGGCCGGATTTTAGGGGGGAGTGTCTCACAATATATATATATATATATATATTTTTTTTATTATGTATTATGTATGAAATAGTGTAAGTAAAATGTAAGTATTAGAGATAATGGTAACTTGTGTATACATTTGTGAAATTAGAGTAGTTTTAGCTAAAATAAATTTTAATGGACCAAAGTAAAATATATTGAGATCATAAAAATTGTAAAAATATATTTCTTGCAAAATTTGAGTGATAATATAATTATCGTGTAGTTTTTAAGAAAAGCGTCGTAATAATATAAACTTAACGATTTATATACCAAATAAATCTAAAACACTAGGTAAACTCAAAATATAGTTTTTTTTTTTTTTTTTTTATAAACTAAATGTAAGTATAAAAATATATTGAGATCATTTTTGGAAGTAATGGATTAAATTTTCAAAATAATAACTCACGCGATAACGTTTATTTAATATAAAATTTACGTGTTTAATGTGAAATGCAAAAATCATGAATGAACTGTTATGAAATGATGAATATGGAGTATGAGGAATGACCGGAATTTGAGAATTGTGACATGTACTCAGAACATGAAGATCTCACATCCTCATTGATTAATTCAAACATCTTTAATCGTTCAGTGTTGCATACATTATCATTGTTGTCCACAGCATCATACAATTTAAGCACTTCTGAAATCAATGAATCAGGAGTGTAAGACATGATGTTGCTGTGTACACGGGATTTTACAAGTCTGTGATTTAAACTGAGAAATAGATTCTTTCACGGGATTTTACAAAATCAAGAAGAAACCGTGATATAGTGACCAATAGAACGTGTTAAGATAACTGATGGACCCACACAATGATAGAGGATTATGTGTTAGGAGTGATTATTGTTTGAAGGATTAGCTGAAGTGTTATTTGGTTGTGAAATGGTTTTGTTAATACACGTTTTTATGGTGAAATTTAGGTCTAAAAACTTAAAAGCTCAATAACTTCCTTTCGGAGGTGATTTGGGCCTCGAAAAATTCATTTCACAACTTTGTGGTGAAACCTCACAACATTCAGCTTGTTCAAGTCGTTTTGACAGGTATTTCTCTGAAAACAGAGTTACGGATCAAAAGTTATGGTCGTTTGAAGTTTTGACGTGAAAAGTCAACTTTGGTCTCTTTAGAAAAATCGCTTCTTTAGACAAATCGCTTCAGAACGTATTGAAGACAAATCGCTTCTCACACAATTCGCTGCATTGACAAGTCGCTAGAGAGACAAGTCGCTGGAGTGACAACTCGCTAGAAGAACAAGTCGCTAGTGACACAGGTCGCAAAGAAGGCAAATCGCTAGTGACAAGTCGCTAGACACAGAAGTTGCTAGAGTAACAACTCGCTAGATGGACAAGTCGCTAGTGACAAATCGCTAGACAAAACAGTACGTCCACTACTTTGTCCTTTTTGTCGTTTTGTCTCAAAAGACAACTCGCTTAGTGCACAAGTCGCTTCACACAACATAGACAAGTCGCTTAAAACATAGAGACAAGTCGCTATGAAGAAATCAAGTACGAGACTCAAGTCGCTAGGATGAAATATTCAAAAACCATCACTTTTCAATATAAAAACAACCCAACCACGCTGATTCAAGCCTTCGAAATCAAAACCTAAGCACTTATAGTGATTCTAAACACAAAAGTACAATCAAAATCCAAACTTTAACACTATAAATGGTCGAAATGATGCAAATACCACTAAACTTTTTCAAACCCAAAAACCATATAAAACCACTAGAAATCCAAGAACATGTAAAATAGATGATCAAACCATGGCTCTTGATACCATTTGTAACATACTGGATTTCATAAACACATAACAAACACTAGTATGGATCGAATGAGATAGAGAGTTTAGAGAGAGAAAGTAGAATGGGAGCCTTTCTAGAGAGAGAAAGTAAACAAAGGAAAGAAGGTTAGATTTAGTGAAAGGTCCAACCCTCTACCTTGGGAGGTAGAGGGTATTTATAGTTACATACTACACGTCCTCCTTCGGATTGCGGATCAGGCATACAGTGGGTAAACACCCGTCCTTCCTCCACGGTGTTGATTTAAACTAAACTATGCTAATAACTAACTAATAAACAAGTAAATAACGATATGTCTACGAGCTAACTTATGCTAGATTATATTTGGGGTGACCGACTCTTCACTATGGAATTTCTAATTCCTAACATGTGCGCTTTCACAAATCCCTCAGGTATTGTCTACATTAATCCGATATAACATTATTAGCTAATACCGTCTTAATTAAGAAATCATTTCAAAAGGAAATTGATAAAAGAAGAAATGTTTCAAGAAAACTTACAAGACGGTGTTCCTCAAACACATAGCAATAAAGCTTCGTATTATTAGCTAATACCTTCTTAATTAAGAAATCATTTCAAAAAGAAATTGATAAAAGAAGGAATGTTTCAAGAAAACTTACAAGACGGTGTTTCTCAAACACATAGCAATAAAGCTTCGTATAAAAAGTTCTATTCTCATCATTGTGTTCCAACTCATGACCATGCCAATTACATATTTGGAACATACGAGGGTCTACCAACAAAATTGAAGGAACGTGTAAGCCCACTTCAAAAACATTATTTTCAAACAAAACTCATGAACTAATGCATACTTACCGTTATCAAAAATGTGCTTTGGTTGTTCAAAATGCAATACTGTCTGAGGAACTTTTTCTGTAGTCAATTCGCGACCATCACCCATAAAACTCATAAGACTCAACCTATTATTCAGAATGTTAGTCAATACAATCCTTCTTCCAGGAACAAAGCCTCCAAAAAGAACAACATCATCCCAATCCAATCCGGAAAACGCATGTCCATAATTTATGTTCTGTCCAGGAAAAGGTTGAAGCCCATGCATCACTTGAACTTCAAAACCATTCACTTTAATCATGAAAACATTATTACCTACATAAGGAAGAAAATTGAATGGTAGAACCTACGAAAAAAATACAAAAAATAAATTACTGAACACCATCGAATCATATACTTAACAGAACAAACATTCTAATTTAGTTAAATAACATATGCTATATTCAACATACCGGACATTCCTCTATATTATGAACTACTATAGCAGTGCACCTTGCAAGTCTTCCTGATACATTCAATGTTCCATAACCACCTGATTCAACACCATTTGCATCATACCCTGTTACATAATATGTATCCGCACTTTCGTTTAAAAAGTGTAACAATGTAATATCTTCATATCCACTTAGCTTAATGAAGTGTTCCCAAGTTTCTCTATCAAATTTCCATTGTCCTTTTCTTTCCTTTAACAACACCTTAAATTTCTTACATCTGTTGTTAATCAAATAAACCCATGCTTTGCCATTAATATAAACCTTCTTGAACCAAACTGGAAGATCCTGAAATAAAATAAAACATAACATTGTTAATAAACACGATTACAACATCATAATAACAAAAAAGATTTTACTTGTAAAATTTGAAAACTGTTAAAACACAACAAATATACCAGCTTCTTCCGATATGTATTACTATCGACTTCAATAACAAACTGCGTTCCAATCATTTTCTGCCACACACCACATCAACTTATAAGTAACGGGAATTACAAAACACAACACCCCACCATTAATGACAGTAAATCTATTTTGAGCTACATCAACAATAAAAACTCAACTGCCAACACTAAACCAACAAACACACACATAACAAAATCCAACTAAATTCCCAATTTAACAACTAAATAACATCCTTTACAAATCAATTATGATCGCGTAAACTAATTCATAATATGTTACAAAGCATTACTAACTACAATGCACAACACTACTTAATGAAACACATTCATTTAACAACTGATTTAGCTCAAACATTACTAATTTAAAAGATCATAAACTATTAAACTAACACAAATCACATTATTATCTTCACAAAGTTAAAAAAAACCTTATAAGACTTGCTGTATGAAAGTATTGGAGGTATGTTTACCCTGTGATATACTTAATGGTCGTTGATTTCGATTTTTGTGTGTGGTGAATTTAAACACAATATCAATATATCAAGTTAATCGTAAAATTCGACAAATTAACCTTTTAGGAAAAGGGTTAACGTGCCAAAGCTCACGTATGTGATAAAACTCGCAATGTTGCAAAAATCGCGAATCGGTAGTCGGGCGGTCGACCTCCCTGTAGCTTGTAATCGGTCTAGGCGGGATTAATCGGTGATTAATCGGATTGGCATTTGCAACAAGTTTTTATTATTTCGGCAAATTTTAGGTGTTTTTGACAAGTTTTAGGTATTTTCGACAATATTTTTCTTTAAAAACATCTTGTAATAAATATAAACAATGACCATAAGTTATTCAAACAATTTTATGGGTAGTTTTAAGTATTTTCGGCAAGATATGAAGGTTTTCGACAAGTTTGACCACCATTAACCGTCATTGACCACCATTGACCATGGTTGACCGATTTGTTTGACCGATTTACATAAATCGGAAAGGTTGGTGGCCTTGCAGCACCTAATCGGTGATTAATCGGCCTTGTAGGCCTTGTTTTGCAACAATGGATAAAAGTGATACCGGGAAAGTGATTTCCCCGGGTCGTGTCCCAACGAGGTGTGAAATTGACGGTGTCGTTGAGTTTCGTGATTAGAACTTGAATTGGTTTAACGAAATTGGATTTTGATTACGTTATTCTAAAATAAAAGAACGAGAATGAAAATAAAGCACGTAAAACTATGTAAACACTAAATAAACTACTACTAAGCTTAAGGAACAATAAAACGATGCTAAACTACATCCTAGGGTGCTAAAATGCAAAAATGCGAAAAACCGGGAAAGCAATTTAAGTCCTACGAGTGCGAAAACAATTTTCCTACATTCTACATGACTAAAAATGATTTTAGGAAAAAGCCGGGTATTTTTTCGACTTTTATTTTATTTGTTACGAATTAAAAACGATTTAAACTAAATAAAATAAAATAAAATACTAAATGAAAATAAAAATTTCTGAAAAAAATTTCAAAACTAATTTAGACTATTATCTATCTAAGAAAAATAAAATGGACCACACAGCCATAAGCCATAAGCTGTTAAAAAGCTAATTTATTAAATAAGCTTTAAATGACAAAAGCATATTAAATATTAAAAATGCTAAAGTATGACAAGGTTCAAGTGCTAGCAAAGATGGTTATGGTGTGTGTGGCTGTGACGTCGGTTCTGAGTGCACAGACCCATGTTCAATTCCTGGTCTGTGCGCTTTTTGCCACTTATTTTTTTTTAACTTTGCTTTTGCAAGGGAACAAGATTGAGCCTTTTTGACAAAATTTCAAACTTGGAAAACTTAAAAACAAGCTGTAAACAGCTTGTTTTCAGCAGGTATGGCAGAAAAATGGAAAGGTCTGTTTGGCTCTAGGGAGAAAAGGCAACAAAAAGCTATCGAAAAGCTTCGTAAACAAGCTAAACTAATAAGAACGTTTAATATACCTAAAGCACAAATGGTGGAAACTGAAATAAGCAAAAGAGATTATTAATAAGCTTAAAAAAAACTTTGAATCACAACTGCACAGCTGTTGTGGAGCTGTCACTGAAACAGCCCAAACATGGGACAAACAGGGCACTAATTCGCTACAATAAGCTTAAACAAATTATCCCTACACCCCCAACTACTTATGCAATTAAAGTAAGAGACTAATTCTAACTTAAACTATCCTAAACTAAGCTTAACAAAAGGGCTATGGGGCTGTTATGGTGCTGCTGTTACAGGGCAGAAAGGGCAGATGGGGGCTTTTGATGGTAAAAATAAGCTAATAATGCTAATCTAAAAACTAAAGCTAGTTTAAAAAATTAAAAACTCAAATATCAAATATCCTAAAAAGACTAATGTACAACTTATGATAGCTTCTATGAAGCTTCTAAAGGGGCTAGAACTTACTGTTTGGGGACTGCGACAAGATCAGGACAGGAACACAAGGGCATTTGTAGCTTATAATAACTGCAAGATGGCTTCTAAATTCCAAAATAAACACTTACTTTGACTAAATTAAAACCCAACATGGGTCAAAACCCGAATTTGACCCACAATCAATTCTATTCCAACCACTCTTAATGGTTTTACTAACTATGACACTTCCAAAGAAACTTGCTTACTTAACCAAAAGCACTTTGTAAAACTGAAATGAAGCTTTGTAAAACACTTTTAACATAAAGAAAATTCACTTAAATGACAGTAGAAAAAAAATTGAAGAACAGGAAATCTGCATAAAAAGAATTGGGATTAAAACTGAAATTGCATTTAACTGTAATTAAAGAGTACAAGAAAATTTAAATGGCAATAAAATTAAATTGGTACTAGAACATGGATTATATTTTATGACAACTTTTTTCATTATCTCTAAATGTGTATTTATACAAAAATAAGGTGTCTTCTGTCTTCAATTCTTGTGTTTTTCTTGTGTGAGACAAACCAACCAAGACATCTTTGTGCTTTCTTCCTTCAATCACAGCCATCAAACACCACCAAGAATTCATTACAGCCGTTGGATGGGAATTTGTAGAGGTGTGGATTGATGACTTGGCAAGGGAAGTCACGTGAAGGGGGAAACATGTGATTCTGTCTAGGTTTGTGGGATTGAGAGTGGCAGTATGAGAGGGAAAACTTTGGCGCCAATTGTGTTAGGTTTTTATCTTTGTGTTTCGGGGTTTCATTATTGTTTCAGGTTTGGGATTTAAAGAGGGAAGGGGGTTCAATTGGGGAGGTCAAAAAGAAAGGGTGAAGGGGTCACATGTGGGATGAAAAGGTTAAAAAAGTAAAAGGTTTTGATAAAAAGGATTTATTTAAATAGGTTTTTAAGGTTTGTTTTCCCACTCTCACTCCAAAAACGCGTCTGGGTCTTCAATTTATCAACGATCGTAGAAAATCACATCCCAGCACCGGCTTCTCAGCACTATCTGATTTTGGCTCGATTTTGTCTGTTTTCGCTTCGTTTTCAATCCTTTTGTACCTGCAAGACACAAAACACACTCCGAGGATATTTTTAACATATTTTGATCATATTTGGGTGTTTTTGGTCATTTTTGTGGTCTTAGGTGGGTAAAAACGATGAGTGAATAAGCACTCATCAGTCGTAATCACTAAAAGGTCTTGATAATCAAAGAATGTTAAGTATGTTTGTATTTAACATATTCTTTAATACATGATGGATTTGAGAGGCACTCACATTCATATAACAACTGATTTATAAAACACATGAATAACCTAAGGGATCATAAACTATTAAACTAACAAAACAACAAATTTAGATACAACAATAAACAAAGAACAATATAGAATACAACAATTTAAATCACAATATAATAAATAACTAATGAAATAATACATAAGAATATCTTAATCTGATAAAATTACCAAATTAGGGGTTTCACAAACTAAAAATAAACAGCACATGCAAATATACAATCTTAAAATTAACCCTAAATTGTTATAAAAAACAATATCTGAACTAACCAAAACAGTTATCATCAAGAATCAATAATATTAAACATAATCTAAATCAATAAGGAAAAAAAAGAAGATATAATATGAGGCATTCGATTAAAAAACAATAAAAACTAAAATCTAAAGAGGGGGAAAGAAAAACGATTGAGTACCGGATATTTGATGCTCATGATCGGAGATAAACCAGTGTTTTGGATGTTATATTGGGTATACTACTAAAATAATAGTATAACAAAAAAAAATAATTAACAAGTACTAACAATAAATTAATCTATATAAAAATATAGGTAATGATTACCTATTTTACTTATACAACACTCTATATACTTTTACATGCAATTCTAAATCATATATCATGTATAAAATAATACAATAAAAACAAATGTTACAACTTAAAAAAACAATATTTTAATATAACATATAAGAAATTGACGTAAAAAAATCATAAACTTCAACAATTAAAAAGTTTTGACTAACTACTTATAACAAAATAACAAAACGTGATATACTTATTTAAGAATTTACATTTACAATACGGTCAAACATATATAATTCAATCAAATAAAATCATTCATGAATTGTTATATATAAGCACAACCAAAATAACAATATATTGAGGTCAAAAACTTTATTTTAATTCGAAATTTTAACTAAATCTAAATCGATTATTCAAACAATATAACAAATATAATAATGTAAAAAAATTTATACAAAATGAAAAGATTTATTTATAGGAAAATTTTTTTAATTAAAATTAAAAAAAAAAAACCCGAATATATATTATATACAAATACCTACACATGCATCTAAACCCTATAAAACTCACAACCTATCATCCCCTACATAACCATCTAACAAAATTTGCTTCTACCAAATCAAGTTAATTAATAACGAAATCCTTCAAAGATCTAAAGGTAATCACAAACACACTTTTTATATGTAAATTAACCATACTTTTATATGATTTATCTATATATTCGATTTGCAACCTAATAGTGTATGTATAGATCATCGATGATAGGATTAAAATCAACTTAGAATCATGTATAACGTATTTTTGTCCCATTGATTATGAATCCCCTGATATAAATAACAATGATGTATGATAAAACTTAAATAATGTTGGGGTTTAGGATCCCAGAACAGGGTTAAGACAATCAATAGCAAATGCAATACCACTAGGTGGTTACCAGATATCACTTGGAAACGTGTGATCACTTTCCAAAGTAAACTATTCGACCCTAATGCTTGGGTTACACGAATATCTACTTGGGATAAGACCAAATGTAGTTATAGAATCAGGCACAATTCAATAACCCTTTTTGCTTAGAAGTGTTAATGGTTTACTGTGTGTTCTTTCATGCATGATCAGATTTCCTATTTATAGGAAAATACTCTTAGCTAGTCAAATGGAATTATCAGAATTAATCGCCCCATTAATCGCCTCATAATTATCCCCATTATAGTTGTTAGTGGTTACATGACCAATTAAACGTGGTCATTATGCAGTTGTAACTGCCACTTGAATAGGTCAATGCCCGTTACAAGCAGTACTTTAACACTAGCAGTACTTTCATACTATTAGCAGTACTTTCATAACACTAACAGTGGAAACATAGCACTAGCAGTGGAAACACTGACCATCCGCACTAACTTAGCACTAGCAGTGGAAACACTACCTATCAGTGCCAACTTAGCACTAGAAGTGGAAACACTACCTGTACAAACCACTACAAGAGTTAGGGTGTTCAGGGACCTAATGGGTGTATACTTCATACCTCCTGACCCATTACCAGGTGTGAACTAATCCCACAAGTGCACTAAATTTTCCAGCAATCCTCCCCAAATTTAGTTCACTTCCTTTGCATGAAAAACAAACATTTAAACAAAACATGTGCATAAACGAAAATGTCCTGAGGATTGAATTTTCATCTTAGTAAATTACACGTTCAAATATTTGAGAATCAGGGTGTTCTAAGAATTGAACCCTTCAACCCATTTGAATACCTGAAGATAAATTACACACAAGTTTTCCAACACTTAAGAGCTCCTGACACTATACAAGCCATGTGTCCATATCCACATTCAAAAATGTTGTAAAAGCTAAAAGTCCAAAGCTTCCAGAAGCGGCAAAACTTCAACAATTACATAGGTGGTTCCTCTTTATTCATGCTCCTGCCAAGCACTTTTTCAAAGAAAATTAACCATTAAGAAGTAAAGACTTCATCCTCCTTTCAGCAGGTTCTGAGCACAACTTTGGGATGTAAATAAAACATGTGCTCCAGTCCACTGAATGTTCAGCTTTCCACATTGAACTCAGCTCCCAAGTTTCCTTAGGAGGGAGTTGGGTGTCCTAGCATTCAGTGACTAAGTTGGACTTAAACCCATCCCTTTAGCAGACTTTATAACCAAGTCTCTAGCCAAACCGTTTGTCAAATGATCAGCTAAATTTTGTTGAGATCTAACAAACTCTACAGATACCACCCCATTCATGATAAGCTCACGAATCATGCTATGTCTGACACCTAAGTGTCTAGACTTACCATTGTACATCAGGCTATAAGCCTTAGCCAATGTAGCTGCACTATCACACTGGATAGAAATAGGTGCTATAGGTTTAGGCCATAATGGAATCTCAAGAAGCAAGTTTTTCAACCATTCAGCTTCTTTACCAGCAGCTGCTAAAGCCACAAATTCAAATTCCATTGTTGAACTGGTAATACAAGTTTTCTTCTTAGATGCCCAAGAAATTGCACCTCCACCAAGTTGGAATACCCAGCCACTGGTAGACGAATTGTCTTCAGTGTTACTGATCCAACTTGCATCAGTGTATCCTTCCAACACTGAAGGATAACCAGTATATGAGAGACTATAATCCATAGTTCTCTTCAAATACTTCAGTACCCTGGGAACAGCTTGCCAGTGATGAGCACTAGGATTACTAGTATACCTGCTCAATTTTCCCACTGCAAAACCAATATCAGGTCTTGTACAAGTCATGGCATACATCAGGCTGCCAATTACCCTAGAATACTTAAGTTGAGATACAGCCTTGCCATTATTAGGCATCAGCTTCTCACAAGTATCCATAGGTGTACTCACAGGAGTACAATCAAAGTAATTGAATTTCCTCAACACCTTCTCAATATAATGAGACTGAGAGATAGAAATTCTTTTACTTTCATGTTTAATCCTTATACCAAAGATAACATCAGCCTCCCCCATGTCCTTCATGGAGAACCTTGAAGACAAAAATTCCTTTGTCAGGTCAACCTGATTTTGGTCAGTGCCAAAGATCAAAATGTCATCAACATATAGACAAATGATGACTCCTTTACCAGATTCATCAAATTTGCTATATACACATTTTTCAGCTTGGTTAAGAACATAACCACTAGACAAAACCACTTCATCAAATTTTTGATGCCATTGCTTAGGTGCCTGTTTCAGTCCATATAGTGACTTAATCAGTTTACACACCTTGTTTTCATTGCTAGGCATGATAAAGCCCTGAGATTGGTTCATGTAAACCTCCTTATCCAATTCACCATTCAAGAAAGCTATTTTCACATCCATCTGATGAATAATCAGATTGTGAATAGATGCCAAAGCAATCAGCAGTCTTATGGTACTGATACGAGCCACAGGGGAATAATTATCAAAATAGTTTATCCCTGACTTTTGTTTAAAGCCCTGAATGACTAGTCTAGCCTTAAACTTTTCAATAGTTCCATCAACCTTCATTTTCCTTTTGAAAATCCATTTGCAACCCAGAGGTTTGCAACCAGGAGGTAGATCAACCAACACCCAAGTGTTGTTGCCCATGATGGAATCCATCTCATCATTGATTGCTTCTTTCCAGAAAGCAATATCCTCGGACTTCATTGCTTTTTCAAATGTTTTGGGATCATCCTCAACAATGAAGCAATAGGAGTATTGGTCTGAGACCTCATCTTTGTTCCTTCAACCAATTATAGTTGAAACTCAGGTCCAAATGACTTTGGAGTCCTGACCCTTTTGCTCTTCCTGAGCACATGTTCAGGTTGTTGCACTACAACCTCATCAGGGACCACTGATGGTTCATCATCAGGGACCTCTGATACACCAGTGTCATGAGTTCCATTAGGAATCCTCTGACTTGGTCTAGGGACTGATGAGAATCTATTCTCATCAAAGTCTACATCCCTTGATTCAATTATTAAATTAACTGAAACATATTCATTAGGTTCAACAACATAGAACCTAAAAGCTTTGGAATGCTCAACATATCCAACAAAGATGCAATCAATGCCTCTTTCACCCAAAGTTTTCAACTTTGGATCAGGGAGTCTTACAACAGCCCTACAACCCCAGACCCTGAGATAGTTCAGGTTGGGTTTCCTTTTAGTCCAGAGTTCATAAGGGGTAACCTTGTTCCTTTTGTTGGGAACCCTATTTAATAAATAGCAAGCTGTTAACATGTCTTCACCCCAGAACCCTTGACTCAATCCTGAATAGGACAACATAGAATTAACCATCTCCTTCAGCACCCTGTTTTTCCTTTCAGAAATACCATTTTGCTGAGGAGTATAAGAGGCAGTCGTTTCATGGATAATTCCAACAGACTGAAAATACAGAGTATCCATGTACTCACATCTCCTATCAGTCCTTAATATTTTGATCAGGGACCCAAGTTGTAATTCAACTTCAGTTTTAAACACTTTGAATTTATCTAATGCTTCATCCTTGGTATGTAACAGATAGACATAACAAAACCTTGAAGCATCATCAATAAATGTCACAAAGTACTTCTTATTCCCCAAAGAAGGAGTGGCATGCAAATCACACAGGTCACTGTGTATAAGCTCCAAGAGCTTAGTCTCACGACTAACACCCTGAAAAGGTTTCTTGGTTATCTTGGTCAACATGCAAGTTTTACACTTTTCAGTGTCCATGTCAAAAGCTGGGATTAACCCATCCTTAGACATATCTTGCATTCTTTTATAGTGTACATGACCAAGTCTTGCATGCCATAGGGTAGAGTTAGTCAGGTCAGTGGTGGTCACAAATGCTGAATTAACACTATCAGTGACAATATTAAGCCTGAACATTTGATTACACAGATATCCAAAACCAATAAAAACACCATGCTTAGAAAGAACAAATTTATCAGACTCAATAACTTGTTTATCCAGCGGAATAAATTAATCAATTCTTTGTTATTGAACAAGGTTTTCCATTCACTAACACTAACTAATCATAGACGTTTATAGGAACACGTCTAGATAACTAAACTACTAACTAAACTAATAACCTATGCGTTTACAAGACCATACGCCTAGGACACACACACACACCTTTAGACGTCTACATCTTGTACGTCCGTTCTAAAACTAATGACCCTATGTCTCTTTATATACTAGAGACATCTAGGGTTTACAAGAGGAATCGTAATATAATTAGGAAACAATACAATTAGGAAACTAAATATTCTTTTAAGCATATCTTCTAGAATCTTCCAAATCCTCCATCTTTTTGTAGTTTCCCTTCTTGTCACTTTTAGTCCTTAATGTTTCATTCTTCTTGTTTTGTATTATCAAATCTATAATAGACCCAACAATCTTCCCCTATTTGATGATGACAAAACAAATATGATTCTTGTACGAACTTCCCTAGACGAAGTAGCAGAAGTTGAGATAATTAAATCTCACCATAAATGAAACAATCTTCCCCTTAACTTAAACATGTCACTCAAACATCTCTTCCCCTTTTTGTTATCAACAAATAGGGAACATATGCAAACTTGATCTTGACCACCACGAAACAATATCATACTTCCAATCTAAGACATCCAATGCTTCAAATCGCCCACCATTATGCATCATAAGAAAAATGGATCCAAAACAGTAGAAAACTTCAACTAGCAGTAGTAATAATGATCAACAATAGTAAAAATCAATCACTTCCCCTTGAGTGATGCATGTACATCAATGATTCTTCAAAATCTGTAGGCTCCTTGTAATGATCACTTTGTGAAGAAAAGCAAATATAACAAACTTGATGAAGAAGTAGAATTTCCCAAACTTGTATCTTAAATCTATACTATCCACGGAACTCCATACTTATACGAACCAAATATAAGTAGACCGCAATCCCTTGAAAAGAATCCTCAACTAGTATGAGACACTGAGCACTACAATGTAACTCCTTTAAGTGATAGACAATGTGTGCATAGAGCATCATAAGAAAAATCACACATTGCTAGATTCAACAAGCTAGATGATAAGAACACAAATCAAGCAATTCCACTTCACCTTCAAATAAGTGATAAATAATCCTCTTCGTAATCAATTCTTCAATAAATCTCCATAACGAGCCTTTTTTAAATCCTTTTAAGAACAAATAACCAAACTCCTTGTGTGTGTGAACAATAACCTGTGTGTGTGTCATCCAAATATCATGCTCGACTTCCCCTTAATTTCAAATCGCCTCGTAATAAACCATGAGCAGTACTTTGGGAAGGAGCAGTACTTTCATAAACAGTACTTTGAAAAACATTAGCAGCAGTACTTTGCATAACCAAACAGTACTTTTGAATGAAGCAGTACTTTTTAAAAAAAAAATTCAACAGTACTTTCAAAAACTCGAGCAGTACTTTGAACATTCTTGGACCAGAATCAATACCCACGTGATGCACAAACACCTATTCTCCATTCGAATAAAATAATAATCACGTGAACCATGGACTGTTTAATTAAATAAATTTCGTGGGTCCCCAAAAGCAGTAAACGAAACAAACTTATCACCAACCCACGTGCCTCCACTTTTAAAAAATCTTCCTGTCAGATCACTCTTGACCAAATAAATCGAGGACCAATTAAAACACGAGTCCATCATAATAACCATGTACCGCATCACATAGAATCCAATCAAAAAACAATATATTAGCCGCAACCTCTGACTTGACCAATCGCATCATCGACCAATTTATAACCTTCGTTAATTAATGCAGTACGAGGTAATAATTATTAAATCTTGTACGTCACAACCAATAAGATAAATAATGTTTCAACCAATCGTTTTCATCTTTTCCAAATTCGAATGTAAAACTTCATCAGATCTGCTTCAAAACTGCTTTCTTCATCAACTCTTACTGCTCTAATTTAACGACATAAAACTTTGAATAAACCCTATATCAAGAGCTCCCCGCTCTGATACCAATTGATAAGATCGTTTATAAGCTCAGCTAGGGATCAATAACAATGACTAATAACATGCACAGCGGAATAAACTAATCAATTCTTTGTTATTGAACAAGGTTTTCCATTCACTAACACTAACTAATCATAGACGTTTATAGGAACACGTCTAGATAACTAAACTACTAACTAAACTAATAACCTAGGCATTTACAAGACCATACGCCTAGGACACACACACACACCTTTAAACGTCTACATCTTGTACGTCCGTTCTAAAACTAATGACCCTATGTCTCTTTATATACTAGAGACATCTAGGGTTTACAAGAGGAATCATAATATAATTAGGAAACAATACAATTAGGAAACTAAATATTCTTTTAAGCATATCTTCTAGAATCTTCCAAATCCTCCATCTTTTTGTAGTTTCCCTTCTTGTCACTTTTAGTCCTTCATGTTTCATTCTTCTTGTTTTGTATTATCAAATCTATAATAGACCCAACAATGATTATTCAAAATACTACTTGAAACCAAGTTCTTCCTTATATCAGGAACATGAATAACATTAAACAAAGTTACAATCTTTCTAGAACTAAATCTAAGATCTACACAACCACAACCATGCACTAAGGCTGTTGACTCATTTCCCATGTGAAGAATAGAACAATCATTCAGTGACTCTTAAGTCTTGAACCAGCTTCTATCTTTACACACATGAACTGTTGCACCAGATTCAACCCACTACGCAACATCATCATCCTGCACATAATGAGATTCAGATACATATGTAACATAATAAATCTGAAATGACTTATTAACCATATTCTGACCTTTCAGTGAGTTGGAAGAACCACCACTCCCTGAACCATTAGTGCTTGATCCATTGGCTTTACCACCAACCTTAACACCTTTGCAATCTCTTTTAATGTGACTAGTTTTGCCACATTTCCAACAAGTAGGTGTTGCCTTCTTGTTAGGATCAGCCCTTGTGTTGTCATGATAATTGCGTTTGCCTTTGTTGTCATTGTACCTGGTGGAGTTGTTATGCTCCACCATATTGACAACAGATGCACCAGTAGCATTGCTACTCTTTGGCTTGTCATTATCCTGCACCTTGAGAGATTCCTCAATGCGCAGATGACTGCCCAAATCAACCAGAGTTAATTCCTCCTTTTTATGTTTAAAGGTATGCTTGAAATCTTTCCAAGAAGGGGGAAGTTTATCAATGACACAAGAGACTTGAATAGCCTCATCCATGTGCATATTGTGTTGTGTAAACCTTCCAAGTATACCAAGAGGTTCATTGTATTGTTCCATAACTGGTCTTGAATCATTCATTTTGTAATTTGTGAAATTACTTACAAGGAACTTCTTACTTGATGCATCCTCAACCATATATTTGACATCCAAGGAATCCCACAGTACTTTGGAAGATTCAAAGTTCTAATAAATATCAAACAAAGAATCAGACATACCATTGAGGATTATACCTCTACAAATGTAGTCATCATTCTCCTATTTACTCCTCCTTCTGATCTGCTCCATAGTAGCATCATCCCCATCAGCAGGAATAGGAGTGGTTAGCACATACACCACACTCATGCTTGACAGCAAGAAATGCATCTTCTTCTGCCATCTCCTAAAGTCCACCCCTTCAAACTTATCAAGCTTGGCAAAGTTTGAAGCCATGTGTTTCATTGCAGCAATAGCCATTGATTATCATAAATAGTTTACTTTGATTGTTGGGGTTTAGGATCCCAGAACAGGGTTAAGACAATCAATAGCAAATGCAATACCACTAGGTGGTTACCGGATATCACTTGGAATTGTGTGATCACTTTCCAAAGTAAACTATTCGACCCTAATGCCTGGGTTACACGAATATCTACTTGGGATAAGACCAAATGTAGTTATAGAATCAGGTACAATTCAATAACCCTTTTGCTTAGAAGTGTTAATGGTTTACTGTGTGTTCTTTCATGCATGATCAGATTTCCTATTTATAGGAAAATACTCTTAGCTAGTCAAATGGAATTATGAGAATTAATCGCCCCATTAATCACCTCATAATTATCCCCATTATAGCTGTTAGTGGTTACATGACCAATTAAACGTGGTCATTATGCCGTTGTAACTGCCACTTGAATAGGTCAATGCCCGTTACAAGGAGTACTTTAACACTAGCAGTACTTTCATACTATTAGCAGTACTTTCATAATACTAATAGTGGAAACATAGCACTAGTAGTGGAAACACTGACCTTCCGCACTAACTTAGCACTAGCAGTGGAAACACTACCTATCAGTGCCAACTTAGCACTAGCAGTGGAAACACTACCTGTACAAACCACTACAAGAGTCAGGGTGCTCAGGGACCTAATGGGTGTATACTCCATACCTCCTGACCCATTACCAGGTGTGAACTAATCCCACAAGTACACTAAATTTTCCAACAAATAAACCCTATCATGATCATTAAAGTTTATATTAAATTTTCATATAATAAGTACGGTCTGTTAATATGTTTGAGTGTAAAAAGCATAATCCAGTAACATATTATCACAACAATCATTCTCACAAAATTCATATTCATATTGTAATATTGGATTAAAACTTAGGAATTGCTTTACATAGGTTAACCTTCCTTTACAGAATACTTGTCATTCTAAATCAACAAACTAATCTCCTGAAGTCAACACATCCTTCATCATAAGCAATTACTATTAGAAACCATAAACTTATATTAACTTTCATGATTTATTAATGTGGAAACAGGATGGCACAACAATTTCTTTTTGAATACATTCATGACACCCCGGAAAATGCACAGGTAAAACTAAACCATCAAATTTTACGTTATCTACAAGCCATTGAAACAATGCATTTGAGAATGCAAGATTAGTTGTAAATTTCCACTTGTATGATATTCTAACTAAAGAATACTTATCCATTTTTCACGTCTAATTTTTTTTTAAACGTTATCAGTTTATCTAATCACAACAACTAACTAATATGACGTAACTCACATTCTTAATAAATGTACACACCAACACCAGAATGTCTTAAGTTCATTCCTTATACGTCAAGTATAAAAGTTTTCAACTTTTATTTACCACTTTACGTTATTTCGTAAATGTACGATTATTAAACAATCAAACTAAACGTTTTCTATCTATTGGAGTTTTCATGAAACCATAATTTATTATACCTATGATTTTACGAAACTAAATCATAAATACTAAAGTACAACATATTATACCTAGAGTACAAGTCATTAAAGCACGAAACCTAGCTATACATTAAGTTCCATTACAAGCTCTAATATACAACTCTATGATTTTATGTGCATGATATATTTTTAAAATACTAATGTACAAGTCTTTCAAGCACATGTACAAGTCTTTAATGCATACATGCTTAATACTTATATAAATCATATTATAAACCTCAATGTACCTATCTTAAAGCACATGATACAAACCTATGTTAGCCTTGATTATTTTTATTAGAAGTGATGGTCATTCACGATTAGGAACTTTGTAATGTGTATTAGATATCGTGATAGAATAGTCAACGGGCTCGTGGATTGGGCTAAGCTAATTGGGCATTAGTTATGTTAAGCTAAGCTAGCCTTGACTAGTTCGTGAAACCCAAGCCCAATCCAAGTCCATCTCAAGGCCCATGGCCAAGCCTTAGGGCATCCTCTCTCTTGTACTATATATACGCCTCAAGTATGTCATTTGAGGGGTGTGCTTGAGTGTGTGTGTGTGTGTGTGTGTTTCCTTTGAAGCAATATAACATCTTATTGTTTTCATCTTCTTTTCTCTACCTCTCTAAACATACATACGAATTCTATACTTCAAGTCACCATATCTTTGCTTAATGTTTTCTCTTATTATATGCATAACTGTTTGTGTATAACGTGGGTGTTTGTGTGGTAAAGGTTGCTATTTGTGGTAAGGTATACGTGATAAAGGGGATAACAATTGGTATCAATCGCCTAACAATGGTTTAGGAGTGTTTTGGTTGAAGTTTTTTAAGTAGTAATACATGTACCTGAAAATGCAGATGCAACACCTCCCATCCCACCATCCTCTCATCTTCAAACTGAATCAGAATACACTGAAGAGGATCAGAAACAAGTCGATGCAGATGACATGGCAATTCATATTATCCAACTGGGTTTACCAATAGACATCTTTGCTGCGGTAGACAGTTGTGAAACTGCTTTCGATATGTGGGAACGTGTTAGACGGCTATGTTATGGAACAGAAATTGGTAAACAAGACATGGAGAACAAGCTGCTAACTGAATGGGAGAAGTTTACATCTAAACCAGGAGAATCCATTGAATCCTACTATGGAAGGTTTTGCACTTTGATGAATGAGCTTATCAGAAACAAGTTGGCACCCAGAACAATCGTTCAAAACATCAAGTTCCTGAATAATCTTCCAGAAGAATGGGGACGATATGTCACTATTGTCAACCAAACAAAAGACTTACATCAGGTGAACTTTGATCAACTAAACGATTTTCTGAAACAAAATCAATCTGAAGCAAATGAAGTAAGGAAAGAAAGATTGGCAAAGAATCATGATCCATTGGCACTTATTGCAAAGACTCAACCTTCAGTGAATACACAACAACAAGATTCATCATCTTCCAACAACAACAACTTGCAGCAATACATTCCACAACCACAACAACAATTCTATCCAGATCAACAATACCAGGAACAAGGAATCACTGATCCTGAAACTGACCCAGAAGTGACCTTGCAACAGATATTTTCTTTATTGGATAAAGCATTTAACTGAGGAGAAAACAAATGTTCCCAAACCGGTTTTCAAACCAAAAATGTCTATTTCTCAGTTTCCTCCAAACGTCAATGAGAAATATGATTTGTCAAAAACAGTCACTGCCTATCAAAAAGAGAATTATCAAGGCTTTTGAAAAACCTGTTTTTGATAAAGAAAAAGTGATTACACCGGGCATTTCTAGGAATAGTACACGGAATGTGACCAAAAATCCAGTTAAAGAATCTGTCGGTTCTAACAACATGGTCAACAATCACTATCTAGATGAAGCTAGGAAAAAGGCACAGACTCGAAAAGACGGAATTTTAGGTGCAACATCTAGGGTGATGAATTCTACAGGATTTCAAGGCACTGCTAGTAGTAGTAAACCATTACCTAGGAACACTCTACAAAAGACTAGGGATTGGCTTGCATCTAAGAGTAGTTGCGCAAACGAAAATGCTATGCCCGTAGAAAACAACACTAGGAATTCTAAGTCTTTTTCGAACAAGAATCAATTTCCAAAAGACTGTAGTGACAAAGTTAAAGCTGCTGTTTTAAACAAGAATATTGAATTTGTCTGTACTACATGTAAAAAATGTATCTTTTCAGCTAATCATGATGCATGTGCCTTACAATATCTCAAGAAAGATAATTCTCGTGCCAAGGCACAATCCACTAAGACACCAAATAGAAACAAACCCTTTGACAAGATGAACATCAAAAGGAAACCTTATAGGTGGATCTCTTCAGGACGTAGTTTTTCAAAAAATGAGTCTTCCGCTGAATCTGATAAGAAAACAACTTCTAGATCTTACCTTAGGTGGATACCCACGGGCAAAGTTTTCAACGAAATAGGTCTTAGATGGATTCCCACAGGAAAGATGTTTGATACTTGCACCTACACAGATAATAGTGAAAATCATCAGGATAAGGAAGTAAAAACCACTACAACCGTTGATAGTGATCACCCTCACCGTGAGGAATCTTGTACTTCTAACACTGTTATTTGTGAAAACTCTTCTTCTTTAGTTGCAGGTGAATCAAATATCTCTGAACAAGTTCATGTACCTGAAAATGCAGATGCAACACCTCCCATCCCACCATCCTCTCATCTTCAAACTGAATCAGAATACACTGAAGAGGATCAGAAACAAGTCGATGCAGATGACATGGCAATTCATATTATCCAACTGGGTTTACCAATAGACATCTTTGCTGCGGTAGACAGTTGTGAAACTGCTTTCGATATGTGGGAACGTGTTAGACGGCTATGTTATGGAACAGAAATTGGTAAACAAGACATGGAGAACAAGCTACTAACTGAATGGGAGAAGTTTACATCTACACCAGGAGAATCCATTGAATCCTACTATGGAAGGTTTTGCACTTTGATGAATGAGCTTATCAGAAACAAGTTGGCACCCAGAACAATCGTTCAAAACATCAAGTTCCTGAATAATCTTCCAGAAGAATGGGGACGATATGTCACTATTGTCAACCAAACAAAAGACTTACATCAGGTGAACTTTGATCAACTAAACGATTTTCTGAAACAAAATCAATCTGAAGCGAATGAAGTAAGGAAAGAAAGATTGGCAAAGAATCATGATCCATTGGCACTTATTGCAAAGACTCAACCTTCAGTGAATACACAACAACAAGCTTCATCATCTTCCAACAACAACAACTTGCAGCAATACATTCCACAACCACAACAACAATTCTATCCAGATCAACAATACCAGGAACAAGGAATCACTGATCCTGAAACTGACCCAGAAGTGACCTTGCAACAGATATTTTCTTTATTGGATAAAGCATTTAACTGAGGAGAAAACAAATGTTCCCAAACCGGTTTTCAAACCAAAAATGTCTAATTCTCAGTTTCCTCCAAACGTCAATGAGAAATATGATTTGTCAAAAACAGTCAGTGCCTATCAAAAAGAGAATTATCAAGGCTTTTGAAAAACCTGTTTTTGATAAAGAAAAAGTGATTACACCGGGCATTTCTAGGAATAGTACACGGAATGTGACCAAAAATCCAGTTAAAGAATCTGTCGGTTCTAACAACATGGTCAACAATCACTATCTAGATGAAGCTAGGAAAAAGGCACAGACTCGAAAAGACAGAATTTTAGGTGCAACATCTAGGGTGATGAATTCTACAGGATTTCAAGGAACTGCTAGTAGTAGTAAACCATTACCTAGGAACACTCTACAAAAGACTAGGGATTGGCTTGCATCTAAGAGTAGTTGCGCAAACGAAAATGCTATGCCCGTAGAAAACAACACTAGGAATTCTAAGTCTTTTTCGAACAAGAATCAATTTCCAAAAGACTGTAGTGACAAAGTTAAAGCTGCTGTTTTAAACAAGAATATTGAATTTGTCTGTACTACATGTAAAAAATGTATCTTTTCAGCTAATCATGATGCATGTGCCTTACAATATCTCAAGAAAGATAATTCTCGTGCCAAGGCACAATCCACTAAGACACCAAATAGAAACAAACCCGTTGACAAGATGAACATCAAAAGGAAACCTTATAGGTAGATCTCTTCAGGACGTAGTTTTTCAAAAAATGAGTCTTCCGCTGAATCTGATAAGAAAACAACTTCTAGATCTTACCTTAGGTGGATACCCACGGGCAAAGTTTTCAACGAAATAGGTCTTAGATGGATTCCCACAGGAAAGATGTTTGATACTTGCACCTACACAGATAATAGTGAAAATCATCAGGATAAGGAAGTAAAAACCACTACAACCGTTGATAGTGATCACCCTCACCGTGAGGAATCTTGTACTTCTAACACTGTTATTTGTGAAAACTCTTCTTCTTTAGTTGCAGGTGAATCAAATATCTCTGAACAAGTTCATGTACCTGAAAATGCAGATGCAACACCTCCCATCCCACCATCCTCTCATCTTCAAACTGAATCAGAATACACTGAAGAGGATCAGAAACAAGTCGATGCAGATGACATGGCAATTCATATTATCCAACTGGGTTTACCAATAGACATCTTTGCTGCGGTAGACAGTTGTGAAACTGCTTTCGATATGTGGGAACGTGTTAGACGGCTATGTTATGGAACAGAAATTGGTAAACAAGACATGGAGAACAAGCTACTAACTGAATGGGAGAAGTTTACATCTACACCAGGAGAATCCATTGAATCCTACTATGGAAGGTTTTGCACTTTGATGAATGAGCTTATCAGAAACAAGTTGGCACCCAGAACAATCGTTCAAAACATCAAGTTCCTAAATAATCTTCCAGAAGAATGGGGACGATATGTCACTATTGTCAACCAAACAAAAGACTTACATCAGGTGAACTTTGATCAACTAAACGATTTTCTGAAACAAAATCAATCTGAAGCGAATGAAGTAAGGAAAGAAAGATTGGCAAAGAATCATGATCCATTGGCACTTATTGCAAAGACTCAACCTTCAGTGAATACACAACAACAAGCTTCATCATCTTCCAACAACAACAACTTGCAGCAATACATTCCACAACCACAACAACAATTCTATCCAGATCAACAATACCAGGAACAAGGAATCACTGATCCTGAAACTGACCCAGAAGTGACCTTGCAACAGATATTTTCTTTATTGGATAAAGCATTTAACTGAGGAGAAAACAAATGTTCCCAAACCGGTTTTCAAACCAAAAATGTCTAATTCTCAGTTTCCTCCAAACGTCAATGAGAAATATGATTTGTCAAAAACAGTCAGTGCCTATCAAAAAGAGAATTATCAAGGCTTTTGAAAAACTTGTTTTTGATAAAGAAAAAGTGATTACACCGGGCATTTCTAGGAATAGTACACGGAATGTGACCAAAAATCCAGTTAAAGAATCTGTCGGTTCTAACAACATGGTCAACAATCACTATCTAGATGAAGCTAGGAAAAAGGCACAGACTCGAAAAGACAGAATTTTAGGTGCAACATCTAGGGTGATGAATTCTACAGGATTTCAAGGCACTGCTAGTAGTAGTAAACCATTACCTAGGAACACTCTACAAAAGACTAGGGATTGGCTTGCATCTAAGAGTAGTTGCGCAAACGAAAATGCTATGCCCGTAGAAAACAACACTAGGAATTCTAAGTCTTTTTCGAACAAGAATCAATTTCCAAAAGACTGTAGTGACAAAGTTAAAGCTGCTGTTTTAAACAAGAATATTGAATTTGTCTGTACTACATGTAAAAAATGTATCTTTTCAGCTAATCATGATGCATGTGCCTTACAATATCTCAAGAAAGATAATTCTCGTGCCAAGGCACAATCCACTAAGACACCAAATAGAAACAAACCCGTTGACAAGATGAACATCAAAAGGAAACCTTATAGGTAGATCTCTTCAGGACGTAGTTTTTCAAAAAATGAGTCTTCCGCTGAATCTGATAAGAAAACAACTTCTAGATCTTACCTTAGGTGGATACCCACGGGCAAAGTTTTCAACGAAATAGGTCTTAGATGGATTCCCACAGGAAAGATGTTTGATACTTGCACCTACACAGATAATAGTGAAAATCATCAGGATAAGGAAGTAAAAACCACTACAACCGTTGATAGTGATCACCCTCACCGTGAGGAATCTTGTACTTCTAACACTGTTATTTGTGAAAACTCTTCTTCTTTAGTTGCAGGTGAATCAAATATCTCTGAACAAGTTCATGTACCTGAAAATGCAGATGCAACACCTCCCATCCCACCATCCTCTCATCTTCAAACTGAATCAGAATACACTGAAGAGGATCAGAAACAAGTCGATGCAGATGACATGGCAATTCATATTATCCAACTGGGTTTACCAATAGACATCTTTGCTGCGGTAGACAGTTGTGAAACTGCTTTCGATATGTGGGAACGTGTTAGACGGCTATGTTATGGAACAGAAATTGGTAAACAAGACATGGAGAACAAGGTACTAACTGAATGGGAGAAGTTTACATCTACACCAGGAGAATCCATTGAATCCTACTATGGAAGGTTTTGCACTTTGATGAATGAGCTTATCAGAAACAAGTTGGCACCCAGAACAATCGTTCAAAACATCAAGTTCCTAAATAATCTTCCAGAAGAATGGGGACGATATGTCACTATTGTCAACCAAACAAAAGACTTACATCAGGTGAACTTTGATCAACTAAACGATTTTCTGAAACAAAATCAATCTGAAGCGAATGAAGTAAGGAAAGAAAGATTGGCAAAGAATCATGATCCATTGGCACTTATTGCAAAAACTCAACCTTCAGTGAATACACAACAACAAGCTTCATCATCTTCCAACAACAACAACTTGCAGCAATACATTCCACAACCACAACAACAATTCTATCCAGATCAACAATACCAGGAACAAGGAATCACTGATCCTGAAACTGACCCAGAAGCGACCTTGCAACAGATATTTTATTTATTGGATAAAGCATTTAACTGAGGAGAAAACAAATGTTCCCAAACCGGTTTTCAAACCAAAAATGTCTATTTCTCAGTTTCCTCCAAACGTCAATGAGAAATATGATTTGTCAAAAACAGTCACTGCCTATCAAAAAGAGAATTATCAAGGCTTTTGAAAAACCTGTTTTTGATAAAGAAAAAGTGATTACACCGGGCATTTCTAGGAATAGTACACGGAATGTGACCAAAAATCCAGTTAAAGAATCTGTCGGTTCTAACAACATGGTCAACAATCACTATCTAGATGAAGCTAGGAAAAAGGCACAGACTCGAAAAGACGGAATTTTAGGTGCAACATCTAGGGTGATGAATTCTACAGGATTTCAAGGCACTGCTAGTAGTAGTAAACCATTACCTAGGAACACTCTACAAAAGACTAGGGATTGGCTTGCATCTAAGAGTAGTTGCGCAAACGAAAATGCTATGCCCGT
Source organism: Chrysanthemum seticuspe (assembly GCA_019973895.1). Classification (NCBI taxonomy): domain Eukaryota; kingdom Viridiplantae; phylum Streptophyta; class Magnoliopsida; order Asterales; family Asteraceae; genus Chrysanthemum; species Chrysanthemum seticuspe. The sequence goes on along the minus strand of BPTQ01000008.1, from coordinate 146,531,642 downwards.
AGAAAACAACACTAGGAATTCTAAGTCTTTTTCGAACAAGAATCAATTTCCAAAAGACTGTAGTGACAAAGTTAAAGCTGCTGTTTTAAACAAGAATATTGAATTTGTCTGTACTACATGTAAAAAATGTATCTTTTCAGCTAATCATGATGCATGTGCCTTACAATATCTCAAGAAAGATAATTCTCGTGCCAAGGCACAATCCACTAAGACACCAAATAGAAACAAACCCGTTGTCAAGATGAACATCAAAAGGAAACCTTATAGGTGGATCTCTTCAGGACGTAGTTTTTCAAAAAATGAGTCTTCCGCTGAATCTGATAAGAAAACAACTTCTAGATCTTACATTAGGTGGATACCCACGGGCAAAGTTTTCAACGAAATAGGTCTTAGATGGATTCCCACAGGAAAGATGTTTGATACTTGCACCTACACAGATAATAGTGAAAATCATCAGGATAAGGAAGTAAAAACCACTACAACCGTTGATAGTGATCACCCTCACCGTGAGGAATCTTGTACTTCTAACACTGTTATTTGTGAAAACTCTTCTTCTTTAGTTGCAGGTGAATCAAATATCTCTGAACAAGTTTATGTACCTGAAAATGCAGATGCAACACCTCCCATCCCACCATCCTCTCATCTTCAAACTGAATCAGAATACACTGAAGAGGATCAGAAACAAGTCGATGCAGATGACATGGCAATTCATATTATCCAACTGGGTTTACCAATAGACATCTTTGCTGCGGTAGACAGTTGTGAAACTGCTTTCGATATGTGGGAACGTGTTAGACGGCTATGTTATGGAACAAAAATTGGTAAACAAGACATGGAGAACAAGCTACTAACTGAATGGGAGAAGTTTACATCTACACCAGGAGAATCCATTGAATCCTACTATGGAAGGTTTTGCACTTTGATGAATGAGCTTATCAGAAACAAGTTGGCACCCAGAACAATCGTTCAAAACATCAAGTTCCTGAATAATCTTCCAGAAGAATGGGGATGATATGTCACTATTGTCAACCAAACAAAAGACTTACATCAGGTGAACTTTGATCAACTAAACGATTTTCTGAAACAAAATCAATCTGAAGCGAATGAAGTAAGGAAAGAAAGATTGGCAAAGAATCATGATCCATTGGCACTTATTGCAAAGACTCAACCTTCAGTGAATACACAACAACAAGCTTCATCATCTTCCAACAACAACAACTTGCAGCAATACATTCCACAACCAAAACAACAATTCTATCCAAATCAACAATACCAGGAACAAGGAATCACTGATCCTGAAACTGACCCAGAAGCGACCTTGCAACAGATATTTTCTTTATTGGATAAAGCATTTAACTGAGGAGAAAACAAATGTTCCCAAACCGGTTTTCAAACCAAAAATGTCTATTTCTCAGTTTCCTCCAAACGTCAATGAGAAATATGATTTGTCAAAAACAGTCACTGCCTATCAAAAAGAGAATTATCAAGGCTTTTGAAAAACCTGTTTTTGATAAAGAAAAAGTGATTACACCGGGCATTTCTAGGAATAGTACACGGAATGTGACCAAAAATCCAGTTAAAGAATCTGTCGGTTCTAACAACATGGTCAACAATCACTATCTAGATGAAGCTAGGAAAAAGGTACAGACTCGAAAAGACGGAATTTTAGGTGCAACATCTAGGGTGATGAATTCTACAGGATTTCAAGGCACTGCTAGTAGTAGTAAACCATTACCTAGGAACACTCTACAAAAGACTAGGGATTGGCTTGCATCTAAGAGTAGTTGCGCAAACGAAAATGCTATGCCCGTAGAAAACAACACTAGGAATTCTAAGTCTTTTTCGAACAAGAATCAATTTGCAAAAGACTGTAGTGACAAAGTTAAAGCTGCTGTTTTAAACAAGAATATTGAATTTGTCTGTACTACATGTAAAAAATGTATCTTTTCAGCTAATCATGATGCATGTGCCTTACAATATCTCAAGAAAGATAATTCTCGTGCCAAGACACAATCCACTAAGACACCAAAGAGAAACAAACCCGTTGACAAGATGAACATCAAAAGGAAACATTATAGGTGGATCTCTTCAGGACGTAGTTTTTCAAAAAATGAGTCTTCCGCTGAATCTGATAAGAAAACAACTTCTAGATCTTACCATAGGTGGATACCCACGGGCAAAGTTTTCAACGAAATAGGTCTTAGATGGATTCCCACAGGAAAGATGTTTGATACTTGCACCTACACAGATAATAGTGAAAATCATCAGGATAAGGAAGTAAAAACCACTACAACCGTTGATAGTGATCACCCTCACCGTGAGGAATCTTGTACTTCTAACACTGTTATTTGTGAAAACTCTTCTTCTTTAGTTGCAGGAGAATCAAATATCTCTGAACCCAGCTCATCAGAGGGTTCCAATTCTGTAAACTCTTCTTCATCACTCTTTCTATCTTCTTTATTGATTTTCCATTTCTTTTATAAAACCAACAAAAACAAAATACAAAAATACAAAATTTTAAAAATACAAAAACAATATAAAATCAACAAAATCCAAAAATATTCTTCTTACGACATGCCTCTTGTATAATCGATATTCTGTACGTCTCTAGAAATGTCATTCAACAATGATACGGGCATGTACAGATGCTTGAGCGAGAGTTATTTATATGTTTTCTAAAACATGTCGTTTCTCAAAATTTCTCAAAATAATGGCTTTCGTATACTTCAGTACGAAACCCGTACTTCAAATTAATGGCTTCTGGACACATCAGTTCAGGACCCGTGCTTCAAAGAAAGGAAAGTGCTTAACCAAATCAAATATTTTAGATATTTTCTTAGCACTTATCCTAAAAACATAATGGCTTGCAGTTACTTCAGACTGTAACCCGATCTTTAAAGAAAGGAAAGTGCTACGCAAAATCGATTTTCATAAATATCGAGCACTTATCCTAAATCAAATGAAGATAATTTTTCTCTAAATATCTTCAAAAGAATTTTAAAATCTTCATTTTGCGTACCATTGATTCAAAATTTTTCAAAAAGATTTTTCAAAATCTCTCACATTTGGTACCAAGATAACTCCCTCTAAACCCTTAATTGATTCTAAATTTTCTGTATGAAAAATATGCTTTCGTTAAGGGGGAGTATAAAATCAAAGTTGTTCCAAAATTCATGCTAAATCAGTTTCTCTCCAAATGCTTTTAGAAAAACATATCTTTTAATCACTTTGTTTCAAAAACATCATAGATATTCTATTTTTGAGGGGGAGAAACGTGATTAAAATGTGATCAAAAAGTTTAATGATCGTTGTTTGAATCTCAAAAGAGCTCGACTCAGTAGGAACCAATGAATTGACGAGTAATTAAAGTCAGGAAATGTACCATTTCGAGAAACTTTCTATGGACTTGACCAGGACGGGTAATAATTTCAAGCTAGTTCACTAGTGATGTAAACGTGTCTCGAATCGGTCTTGTTCATTTAAATTCGATCAATTCAAAAGTGCGAACTCTACCCTCACTGTGAAGATTTAAGTTAAAACAATATAAGCACATGTGAAGGGGGAGTGTTTATGAAAATATAAAACTCTCAAGGTGTTAACAAAATCATGTTTTATAATCATAAACACTTTGAGAGATTTTCAAGAAAAATGGTTTTATGGCAACAATAGGACAATCATGGAGTTATAAGGTGACTAAGGATAGGAAATTCGTCCTATGATCCGCCAGAGCCGGAGGGATCTACCCAAGGACATCACAAATAGTTAGTATTAGAAGTCCTTAGGTATGATTGAAAAAAGGAGTAATGTGAGAAAGGAGAAAGAAGGGGTTGAAGAATTAAAAAGAAATGTAAAAGAAAGGGTGAAAAGAAATAGCCCTCCATTATCAACCTTAGGGCAGAAACCGGGTTCAATACATATGCTACTGGTTGTCACTAGATGACACTGGTATTGAAGACAAAGACGTCATGGACCTAGTGACGCACTGCACTAAACCTTCTAGCCACTCAATTCCTCTTAAAAGGATTTGTTTCATTCTCACTGGGAACACTACATAATCTATCGACTTTCTTTTAGAGATTGTTGATATTGAAGAAGGAGACCCTCTCCCTAGTCTCCGCTCAGGAAAACCAAAATGCACTATTGAGTCTAGAGCCACGAGATTCATCAAAAGATCTCATAGGAACACATGACATGACATCGCTTGTTGTTCATCAATAAGGACACAAGTGATATATTCTAGAGTCCTACGCAGATCTTAGCAATCTGCCAGAACATTTATGAGAGGTTTCACAATTGTGATCCTCAGTGATTGAATGGAAACTCCTGCCAGGGTCAACATCAAGCAGGCCTGACAGCAGGTCACTTCGGTAACTCCCCGTGGATTACGCTTAGTGTGTCTCAAACGGTCTACAGTCGTGAGGTGATGCTTCGGTGTACCTCGACGACTCATCTGAACTGTAGATGTACTTCGGTATATCGTGTTATCTCACTTGTGGGACTCCAGTTCAGGAACGGCCTCTGTGATAATTAGAGACGTGTTTTCACACTATGCTGTTAACACCCTCGAAATTCAAACTTGTAAGTGCCGGAATCCGCTTATTACTAACCTGTTTTTATGTTTTCTTCTTATGGAAGCTCCGAAGCGGATTGATCGTGCAGATTCTCCACATGCTCATACCAACAACACATGATAGTTCTCATCAAAATCAAAGGCAACACAAAGTTTAAATACTCGAGAACTACATCATTGGTAATCAAAAGACAAATAGAAGTGTGAGCATGGTGGAGAAAGGCGTGGAGACACCTAACCAACGAAGTTGACAATGGCAGACAACCACATTAAATGATCACAAAGCATGAAGGAACAAAGAATCAAGACTATTCTATATCTACTCACAAAGTTCAAGCTCAAAAAGATTAAAGACCTATTCAAGTGGAGCATCTTTTGAATGACCACCCCTTAGGGGGGGATTTTTAGCCTTGATTATTTTTATTAGAAGTGCTGGTCATTCACGATTAGGAACTTTGTAATGTGTATTAGATATCGTGATAGAATAGTCAACGGGCTCGTGGATTGGGCTAAGCTAATTGGGCATTAGTTATGTTAAGCTAGCCTTGACTAGTTCGTGAAACCCAAGCCCAATCCAAGTCCATCTCAAGGCCCATGGCCAAGCCTTAGGGCATCCTCTCTCTTGTACTATATATACCCCTCAAGTATGTCATTTGAGGGGTGTGCTTGAGTGTGTGTGTGTGTGTGTGTTTTTCCTTTGAAGCAATATAACATCTTATTGTTTTCATCTTCTTTTCTCTACCTCTCTAAACATACATATGAATTCTATACTTCAAGTCACCATATCTTTGCTTAATCTTTTCTCTTATTATACGCATAACTGTTTGTGTATAACGTGGGTGTTTGTGTGGTAAAGGTTGCTATTTGTGGTAAGGTATACATGATAAAGGGGATAACAACCTATAATGCACAAGCACTTAAAATTGACATTCTTATAATTTACAAGTCTAAGGTACAAGTCCTTAATACTTGTGGTATAAGTACTTAATGCATGGAACTAAAGTCTATACTTTTCTTAAACCTAACTAAACTAACTTAAATCTAGTTACAAATAAACTAAACCCTAAATAGACACATATGTGATCACAAACTAAGCCACATCACCTTGTCTTCATGATCTCTAACCATGATGACAAACATCTCAAGCTATCTATGTGGTCTCATTAGAACCATTCGAACCAATAACCCAAGTCATGGATATCATGTAAACACTTCACCATGTCCCCCTCACCACATACAAAATACCATGCTACACATCACCTTTTTGCCACCATACTCCTTATTATGGTTACAACCTAATACAAGTGGCCAAATTACCTTCCATAAACCCAAATCCCCCTTGCCTATATAAATCGACACAAACACTCTTTTCATCTCATACTTTGTTCTAACAACAAACCACTCAATCACACATATATAATGTGATCTTAATTCACAATAATAAGTAGAAGGAAGTTGCACTAAATTCTAGTAGCTTTGGAATAGGCCTTGTTTCCATTTGGAGCCATTCTAGTCAAATTCCTTCACTAAGTACCAACAGTTTGTAAGTCTATTAAACTCACTCAATATCGTTATCACCTTTAATATCAATTGCATGCTGTTAAAAAGGATTTTATAAGGAAAACGTGGCAATTTGAATCACTTAAAACGAGTACACGAATCAAAACTTATGACCAAACGAAGTTACCAAAAATCTGTCCAAAACCTTCTATGGACAGAAGGGTCGGGCACGCGAAACGAGGCACTTCTGGTCCGTTTCATCAAAACGTTAAAGCATGAAAGTTGTCCCGAACGACGTTTTCTTCAAAAAATCAGGTGCATGGGTCCAGAAAACGCATAACGAAGTCATATTTTAATAAAAATCCCAATAGCTGTTTTGATTTTATAAAAACCAAACGCCCCACTTTGGACCAAGTTTTAACTCATGAGTTTTGAGCTTTAAGCTGAGCTATTATACCATTTTAATACGCCCCTAGGAGACTCTAGAACGCCCCCGAGACCTTGCCAAAAGATGCACATGTCACGTTTTTATTCTCTTGTCTTTTCCTTGTCGCGAGCCACTAGACCAAACACTCTTATTAAAAAATTTTGACATGTTTTCTAAACAAGAGACCCTAAAACCTTTCAAGGATAGACTAAATAACTTTATAAACATGTTATTATGCTTAATAACTCAAATCGTGAGCCTTAAAATCGAAAACCAAATTGTTTTCATTTCTGTCCATATCGAGTAAACTGCCCAAGTGACCCTTTTTGTCCAATTATTTTACCTATCAAACAAGGTCCATAAAATCTATAACTTGGCCCTTTTGAAGTCCTTACAACATAGATAATAAAAGAACAAAGGTATCACGGAAACCTTGGCTCGTATAGTTTTTATTCAAGACTCTTTTGGGCTTGTCACCCACTGAAATTACTCTTTCTGTCAAAACGCCCCAACCCCTCCACTTTGGGAAATTATTGCGACCAAACCGTAAGAGCTTAAGACTTCTAGTTTGAACCATTAGAAATACCACCCGACAAACTCTTGAAGGGATCATGAACGTAGTAAAAACCTCTTAAGGCCTCGGTTATATTTACCTTTACTTTTGTCGACTTAGGCCTAAAACAAGTAAATTTTTCTTAAAAAACTACAAAGGTAGAAATTGTAATTTTTGAAAGATAAAGTTTCCTTGGGCTAAAAATGTAATTTCTTCAAAGTTAATAATACAAGGGCTGATTTTGTCAATAACCCATAGTTGAGGGTATAAAGTGTCATTTTTGAAAGTACAAGGGTAAATACTGTAAATACTCAAAATTGTAAAATATAACATTTTGAAACATATTATATTTAACAAGTTGGATTTCGATAAGACTTATAAACGATCAAACGAGCCATAAAAATAAGTATGATAAGTATTACTACATTTTGAAGAGACTTCATGTTCACCCAACCCTCGATAAAGCATTATCATCACATATACTCAAATTCGAATACTAAAAACATTGCATACCAACTCAGGTCGCGAGTCGGAGCAGTTTAGTCACATTACTTAATTTCTTTTCCATCCAGACTACGGTATCATCAAGGTGAGTTCGTAGCCCCGTTTTTATACTTGTTTATTAATGCTTTGGGGGAGATACATGCTCAACTAATTGCTTTCACTTTTATAAGTACTCTAAAAACTTTTACATATTACTGTGAGTTGGTAGCCCCACTTTTACTCGTTGAATTGTTTTATAAACTCTTTAGGGGGGATACATGCTCAACTGCATGCTTTCACTTTTATAAGTACTCTAAAAACTTTTACATGTTACTGTGAGTTCATGGCCCCTACCTTTACTTGCTTTTAAACTGTTTTGGGGGAGATACATGCTTAACTACTCATTTTTACTTTCACAAGTACTCTAAAGCTTTTACATACTACTATGAGTTCATAATCACACTTTCTACGTTTTGCTACAAACTTGAACACAAGTACTATCTGTATGCGATCCTGGTTGTTATTTCCTAAGTTATACACTATTGCCACTAAAAGTCCCTCTATTATGAGACATTAATCACTTGCGAGTGAATGCGAATATAGTGAATAGATCTATTGGCAGTTGACGCCCCACTTGTGTTGCTGGATAAGTATCCAAGTGCACTTTATTTGAGAACCCCATAGGAAGTTGGCAAACTCCTACCCGAGGGCCTTGTTACTTACATCATCTCTATGATATCAGTAACTTACATCATTAGTTCATTACTATGATGTCGTACTTTTAAGGTTTGTGTATCATGAGGCTTAGAGCAATAATACGGTACTGCAATGATACTAATGTTGTAGTACAACAACGTGGCCCAACCTTGAAAATTGTGTTCAACTTATTTGCATACAAACTCTATGGATTCACTCAACTTTTGACCCGGTTAGTGAAAACAAACGACTATGGGTGTATACAACGTAGCCCACTACTTATTTCATCGATATTTGTATTTATTACAATAATCGCTCAAACTTGAAACTATTGAACTCAACTGTTTTATCTATAAACTCTATGAACTCACCAACCTTTGTGTTGACACTTTTTAGCATGTTTATCTCAGGTTCATAATTTACGAGGATGGCACGGAAGGGTACGGATACTCAAGAAGGCTATATTATCATTCGAAAACTTATTTAATAAACTGTAAAACCACTGGGACCTCATTTTGTAAACTCTGATATTTATATAAATCGAATGATAAATCTTTTAAAATGACTCAATTAAGGTTTTTTTTTCTATTGATATAACTATCGTGCCATGAAGTAACACCCAGCTTGAATTTCGCTGCGTATCACGAAATTGGGGGTTTTACAAATTGCATATTACTTACTTTAAAATTACCAAAACATATCCTACCCGACGTATTTACAGAGTACTTTAAGACTCCAAACAACATGTTGTACTTGAACGGCCATGACAGGTACCGTTACAAAACAGAGATCAAAAACATAGATGGCAAATGGGTGTTATCGGACAAAGAATGCATTGCCTTTGTTGCATCCAATGTGCCTCGCAACACAGCAACAATCCATTTTATAAGGCAAGGAGAAGAAGACTTGTATGTTACGGTATATGACATAAATGGATCAGAGTGTCCAGGGTATGACAAGCGTACTATAGGACCAAGAATGATCAGATGTTTGTCAACATATACACTAGGATTCACGGTAAAAAACACAATCTATATCTAACTTATCAATTTCATACAGTATCTAAATTGACAAATTCCTAAAATTACTTGCAGTTACTGCCAGGGGATTTCTTACAAGATATTTGGAAAAACACATTCACACTCCATTACGATGGTCTGACATTCCAAGTTCGCCACAAGAGAATAAAATCATGGGAGGATAGAGTCATTAGAATGAATACATTCACAGGATGCGGTTGGAACAACTTTGTAGTAACAACAGGAATAGAGTGTGGTCAGAAGCTTGTGTTCAAAAACCTAGGCAAATATACCTTATCAGTTGTTGTAATAGGAGGATGTGATGGACTAGGATTGAGCAGGGAAGATATACGAACAACTTTGTTAACAAGACCACCAAGACCACTTACGTATCGCGACACACATGGTAAGTTTTTGATTTTATAAATAACTTAAACTTATATCAAAACATCAAATATTGAGAGAAAAAACTATTTAGAAAATAACTAACTAAGACCAAATTTATTTTTGCAGACGTGCGAATGCAGCACATATGCACATGGTACCATCACGCATCTCACATAATGAAGACAGAGTTGTTTACACACCCTTCCATCCATATATTGGCTACTACAACAAACTGGTAATATGTTACTAATAATATCGCAAAAACAAACATTACATATAAGTATTACAACATTCTAACATATGCAAAATCTTATGTAACCAACCAGATAATCAACTCACCAATCTGGGATGTCTTGGACATGCACAAGTACAGAAAAGCAGAGATTGTCCACATGAATGCCGTATATGCTATCAATTTACAAGTGCTTTTAAAACATACAAAGTCATTTCAAATATAATCTTTAGTCATGGAAGGAAACTGGTATCAATTTGGAAAAGATTGTCACTTTGAAGAACACAAGATGATGCGCATTAAACTAATGTGTTATCAGAAAAAAGTTATCGACGATGTCAACGAACGAGTAGCTATATTTCATGTCTGTTAATATACAATCGCAGTCTAGCTATATATCGCACATACATTTACATATTTGTAATCCCTTTTTGGAAGACACAACCTTTACCATCTTTCCAGTTTTTGTTTATACAAAGTAATCCCTTTCGGTAATGATTACTTATTTCTAATATGTTATTGATTCAACATAATTTAAGAATAGAACAAATAATGCAAAGAACCTAAACACAGATTTTCCCAGACAATTTTAGCTAATCTATTGTTGATACAACATAATTTAATAATATTTCTAATGATTGGGTGCGCCCAAAAACAGATTTGTCACAACAAATTGTTTACATAATACCTGGATTCAACACAATGTCATGCCACAACATTTTATTTACATAATATATGCATTCAACATACACCTATATTGGATGGAAAATCATAAGTGACCAATCAAACAAGACAACGTCAAAACAGATAAACAACTAACAACCCTAAAAAAAAGCATAACATAAACTAAAAATAACATAAAACATACATCTGCATCAAATTAAACAATAACAAAGACTAACAATCCTAAACAAGATCATACAATAAACTAAAAATAACATAAAATTGACAACACATTAATAAGCATCTAAAATATATTAACATAATTAAGTCATAATAATAAATACACATACTAATTTCATAGTCAAGAGTACTAAACATCCATCATATACAACAAGCAAAAGATTGTTAGGCCCCGCATCTAACCCATAGAGAAAACAAACAAAAACACATAAACGATCATAGCAATAAAGCAGACACCACTGATACTCCAACGCCTTCACCATCTCCACCATAACAAACAATTCTTCAAGGAGCTCCTGCATCTTAATAGCATTCGCGAGGAGTTTAGTAGCTTCCATCATCTTCTTTTTGCACCTTCAAAAGATGAGAAACGCACTTCAAAGATCCCTCCCAGAAAAACATCTCTAAATCCGTCACCAACTGTCCATGTCTGCGAACCCGTGCTTCAATCTCTATCGCTCTCCTTCTAAACTCCGTCTTTGCGCACTTGGTCGTTTCAATTTCATTTGCAAAAAATACAAGCATCATATCTTTTGGCCACCTAGAACCAGCAACTCTCGCTAATTGATCACAAATAGGCATTGCAGTAGGCATTTTTGAACCTATAAACACTAAACTTTGATTGAAAAATAAAAATTATCATTATTAAGAATCCACATATACATGAAACAGAACAAAAGGGGGTTTTACAAATTAGCAACAATAACAACATGCAATAACAAACAAATGGAGTAGGCATTTTTTAACCTATACACACTAAACTTTGATTGCAAAATGAAAATTATCATTATTAACAATCAAATAGATCAAACAAAGCAAAAGGGGGTTTTACAAACTTGCAACAATAACAGCATGCAATAACAAACAAATATATGTATATCAAAATACATATGCCAACAAAAAAATACATTATTTTTAACATAAACATGCACACTAAAGATTCAAAATAATAATAGGATACTAAAAAATACTCATTTTTACTCTAATTAAAATAACAACAAGTAACCAACATCGAAGTTCATAAACTAACTCACATTGTATATTAGCAAGAAAATCGAGTAGATTCTTGGAGAAGATGAACAGTTGGTGATCCAAGATGACGCTTTGATACTCACAGCTTGTTTGATACGCTTTATGTTAATTAAATAAATATAAGTACGAGTAGTAGTTAGGTGTTAATAATAATACTAAGAATAATCAAATAAAAAAACAATAACAATAACATATTAAAAAAAATCACTATTTAGGGTATAATGTTTATGTACAAACAAGATAACATTGTAATAATAAAAAAACATAACATAATTAAAATAGCAAAACAACTGTTTGTTAATATATATATATATATATATATATATATTTAACTATAAAATAATAACATATTATTAAATAAATCTCTATTTAGTATATAATGTTCATGTACAAACAATTTCACACTAAAATAATAAAAATCATATCACAATTAAAATAGCAAAACAACTGTTTCTTAATATATATATAACTCTATGTAAACATAAAAAAATACTAAACTAACTTACACTTGGAATTAAACAAACAAGAAATCACAAGTCGTTTTCGCCAAGTGTACTAAACATGATTTACACACTTTGAATTAGACAAGCGTTTTCGCCAAGTGTACTAAACATGATTTACACACTTTGAATTAAACAAGCAATAAATCACAAGTCGTGCCCGCCCTTGGGAGGGCTTATACGGCTAGTATATATATATATATATATATATATATATATATATATATATATATATATATATATATATATATATATATATATATATATATATATATATATATATATATACATTCTTTGTATATATTGTAATGGGTAATGTAATGGGTAAGAATCTGAGTACTTGACCCATTGACTAGACACATTGAATGTAGTTGGATAAAACCCAAAGTTCATACCCATGGAGCGTGATCCATAACCCATGACCCATTGCATGACATCATGCATGAAGTCATAATGGGTATTATTCATAACCCATGGAGCTAACCCATGACCCATTGACTAGATACATTGCATCTTCTAGATGCATTGTATCTATTTGGATACCCATGATCCAAAGTCCATAACCCATGACCCATGATCCATGACCAATGACCTATTTAGGGGGAGCATCCTACGGATCCCCAGGTTTACACTGGACGGATCCCTCATGTAAGGGGTCCATGGGATCTGGGGAACAATAGTGAATTTTTGTCTATAAATAGTGAGCCATTTCTTCATTGTAACTCACCCCTTTCACACACATTCTCTCTTAGTGTTGTAAACTTTCTAACCTCAGATCCAAAGGATCTTTCTATGTAGTTTTGTGTTTGTGTGATTCTCTAGGTTCCTCTTAAAGGCGAGATCACCATCTCTTAAAGTCGAGCAAGATCAAGTCCATGGGTTGCCAAGCTTTGTCATCATCAAGACTACTGATGTTATCTTGTTGATAGTTCTTTCCTCTCTCATTAGAAGTGTTGTGTTGAAGAAATAGGTGAAAGATGACTAAAGGGTCAAGTCGAAGGCATTAGTGAAAGGTGCCAAAGATCCATGTCAAATGCATTAGTGAAGGGTGATGAAAGTCCGTGTTGAAGGCATTTGTGAAAGGTGCCTAGGTGACGTGTCAAAGGCATTAGTGAAAGGTGCCTAGGGTGTACATTCGATATGGTGCATCGGATGTACAAGATAGATTAGTTTGGGTCAAATGATATTGATATCCTTGTTGATGTTGTAATAAGGAGTGGATCTCCTTTGGGACAGGTGTTGTGTAGTGTTGGGTAGTAGTTCCTCCTTAGTATTGGAACTCGACATCTAGCCTTGTACCGGATAAAGTGTAGGTGACGTTGTGATAGGTTTGGTTCTAACTTGTGGAAGAACCCAGTGTCTAGCCTTGTACCGGATAAAGATTAGGCGACCTTGTAAAGGCTTCTCCGCCACAAGGAGTTTATGTTGTGTAGTGATTACGAACTCTCTAGTAGGTGACTCGGGGAATGGAGTAGGGCAAGGAAGGTGTCCTTATTGCCGAACCATTATAAATACTTGCGTTGTGGTTTTGTGCTTCTTACTCTTTATCTTTGCTTTACTTATTTATATGCTTATCTATCAATATCCAACACACAATTGATCATTCTAAATAGTTTAAAACAAAGTTTTAATCAGTAAAACTATTCAACCCCCCCTTCTAGTTTTCCATAATTGGTATCAGAGCCTCGTTACCAAGTTTTTAGAGTATATTGTACTTTAAAGACTTGACACGATTCGTGTATAATTGAAAACTACAAAGAAGTTTTTTTGCAAAAACAAACACCATGTCTTAAAAACACTTTTGTAGGATGTTGATTGGATGACAACATCATTTTTTTTTTATTTTATCTTACAAAAATGCACTAACCTTTCTTGTCAATTTGTTTAGTTAAGCTCATTTTAATCAAGCCATAGGAATTCCATGGTAACAAGATTACCTTTCCTAAGAAGGTATCTTAAAACTACCACTTAGATCTCGAAGGAACCGGAGTTGTCTATTGACATTTTTCTGTCAAAAGAAAAGGTCAATCATAATTGCATTAGAGGTATGACTTTCTTAAAACCTATCTCTAAATAACATTAGCTTAGAATAAGTATGCTTGCATAGGAATCTATAAGGTTATATTTTATTTTCTTAGTTTTAACATATGCTTTAGTGATATACGTGGCTTCATTAGGAAACCTTCTTGCATACGTGTTTCTCTTCCGTCTAAAATCTAGGTATATAAATATGTGTTATCCTAACCTAAATATCAAACCTTTCTAATAATAAAACAAAACACAAATTTAAAAAATTCCTCCTTCCCCATAAAACCTCTTCCGCTCGTCTCACAACCACCAAACCTCATATTTTCAAATCTTCCACTTTCCGAATACCTCTCATTCAAATTTCATCTTCCTTCTCATCTCATCTCAAATCAAAACCAAGGAAGAATTTCATCATCATGGTTTATATCGCCTTCGTGATCATCGTCTTGACACTCATCGCTCTCTTGTATCCCATGATCAAGTTTTCTCATGGAGACATGTACTTTGTGTTGTTAATCTACATTTGTATCATATATCCAATCCGTTGTATCGCTCTTAACATTGAAATGAAATATTATTAATGTCTTAGTTTATCCCGTTTATTTCTCATAATGTGTTTGTCAATTTGTTTCTTTTTTTCATTCGTATCTTTCACCTTAACATACTTTCAAAATCTACAATACATGCTTAAGTAGTAAATATTGGCTAAAACACACTTCCTCTTATAAACCTAAAAGTTGCAAAAATCAATTTTACATCAAGATCATTTTTCTATCACTGCAGATCCACGGATCCCTAAAATTTAACTAGCCGGATCCCTTTTAAAAGGGAACCGGGAGAAGCGTGGAACTGGGAAACAGAAACTCATGCAACATAAAAACCACTTCATAAAAACTTTCCATAAAAGGAAAAATCCTACTAGAATGTCAGTACAAAGTATTTAATTGTCATTGTTAATAAAATTAACGGTAATCAAGTAAAAACATTAGGAGATTATTTTCACCTATCAAATGTCATCTCCTTTGATGCATCTCTTTATCTTAACTTGCTCATATAAATTATTCATTTCACTTCCATAGGTCTCATCATGACTCATGAGTATGAATTCGACTTTCAACTCACTTATGTCTACATTCCTAATATCTCCCTTGAGCCCAACACACCTGGCAATCATGTCCGCGGGTTCAATAATCTTGAAACTCGCCACTTCCATGAAGTACGTATTGTTGACACACCTCTACTATACCAAGAAGGTATCAATACCTCATTCCGAACCATAGGACTAGAATTCCTTCTCGGAATTAACGAGAAAATCTGTCCACGGTTTGTGTTGGAATTCTTATGTCAAGTTGAACTTGTTTGTAACGAGGATTGATCTCTATCACTATGGTTTTGGATAGAAAACCAAAAGTTTATCTTAACTCTTTGGCAATTTGCTCACATTCTCCGAATTCTAAAGCATAGACAATGTGCCTTCACTGAAGATTGGTCTCTTGATTCTCTCTTCAACTACCATGAAGAAATTAGTCCATATTGTTCACACATACCTTCCCCTCAAGAATTAACTCGCATGTTATGCACACTTCGATCCAGTTTTTTAGATCCAAACATAATATATACACGTGATATCCGATATGATCTTAAACCTCTCGCAATCATTCTACGTGAAAATGTTTGGAGTCTTAGGGGAAATCGAGAAATTCTTCCCGCTTGTTGTGCTCACAAAATGTATTGTCTCCTAACCCAACAACCATACAATCTCGCCTATTTCTTCGCAAGACAAATTGTAAACATTCAAGGCAACAAGAACAGACTAATTCCATACGGAATGTTCCTGACACGCCTTTATCATCATATCATGTACTTTCATCCTCAATTTCAAAGTCCGTTGCACGTACTTGTGAACAAGATGATGGAACCCCTAAACACATCTCACATCACGTCATTCTTCGTCCCTGAAACGGCTAATACTCATCATCCATTTGATGATCCATCTAGTGAAAATGCTATAGAAACCTAGTTTCTTTTCCTAATAGGTTCAATCCTTGGGATTCATCTTTTATCTTTGTAATATGATCATTCTCATGAAATAAAACATTTATCGTTTGATGTCTCACTTATATAGATGTTCAAATTCTTTAGAAATCATTGGCTTCAATACACGATACCTTGTGCAAAATTTTCACACTTTCTGTGAAGGTACTGATCTGCAGTAGCCGGATCCCTCACTTTGAACTAGTCGGATCCCTCAATTAAGGGATCTGTGGGATCCTGGTAGACATAAATGAACTTACAGAATTCAACTCATCAGACCACTCTTTTAGATCACATTATACTAGCCAAACATGATACTTTAGGATCACTTAAGTCTTCCTCAAAATCAGTAGGTCTCACACTCATTCATGGCTAACTTAGGATCACACTCAAAGTGCTTTTGATTTATCACTTCACCTAAACTCACCATATTTCCGCTCCAATATTCACACATTGTTCCTCACATCTCTAAACTACTAGTTAGATATTTCTCTCAATTTTAACAAATTAATTTTAGTCATTCTTACCTCTAAATGGGCCAAAAACTAGTTTTTTATTTATCATGATTTTCAAGGAAATTTTCAAATATCTCTTAAGTTACCATCTGATCTCTAGGATCATTTAACACCACTTAACACTCTCAAATCCATATTATCATCTTTGAACACCCATTGGTGCTCATAAAGTCCCATTTTCTTCCATAAAAGGCAATCATTTGCTACCATCACTCATTTCCTTTGATCATTTAAGTCCTCTTTCATTTAAGAAACTTAAGAAGAATGAAACACTCAAGATGTGTAGGTACTAGACCTTACAAAACATCATTTTCCTCTTTTCTTGGCTACTGAGAGCCGGATCCCTAGGATTAGCCTACACGGATCCCTCATTGGAGGGAACTGTGGGAACCGGCTGCTCAGATTCAGCTAATTGACAAGGTTTTAAAATGTACCTTTTTGAGGGGTCGTTTAAGCCCTTATTTGATCACTTTTGTATCCGTTATTACTTAATATCGTTCCTTTTCACTTTTTAGGTCTCTCGAAGGCAAATTGTTGGAATGGCACTTATTTGGACGAAAAGGCGCGGATATACGAAGAAAATGGCCAAAGTCAAGAATCGAGCCACTCAGACTGCTGAAATACAAGGGGACGACATCAGGTGTTAACTACGACGCCGTCGCATCAATTTTGTGACGGCTCAGTAGCCAAATTGCTTATTTTCAAGTGACGGTGTCAGGCTTTAAAAGAGTAGGTCGTCGCAACTCAGACGGCCTAGATTTGATCCAGACGGCGTCAGAGACTGAAGGGGACGGCGTCACAAGCATAAGGTGACGCTGTCGCAAGACTAACGTGGCCAAGACGAAACCCTAATGACGGCGACCCGACGGCGTCACAAATCATAAGGTGACGCCGTCGCGATTGTAATCTTATATATAGAATCTGAATTTTTCAGTTTTAGTGTGTAGTCTTTTGGAGTAAAAACCTAAAACGAACCAAGGCTGTCTTGTACAGTATTTTTGGGTTTCAAACCCTATCTTACATCAAGATAAGTGTTTTACTTCATTAATTCAATTATGTCTTCAATTGATTGTGTGTATGCTTGCATGTTTACCATGTCCGGCTAAATTACTTGTGTGTTTGCTTAGATATATGAAACCTAGTTGTTAATTATTGTTAGGTTGTCTCTTATCTTAATTGTAATTGGCTTAGGAGTGCGACTAGGCTATCGTTATGTTTAATACTTGATAAATCTTTGATAGTTTATGAATGACTTTGTGGATTTCGTTTACTACACTTAAAGGTGACTTCAAAGAGTTAGGGAATGCACACCTTACAACCTTAGAAAACACAGCGCGTTAAGAATAAGGATGTGACAATTCAACCATCAATAGGAGATAACTAGGGAGTAGTAGCATCTAGGTAAACACATCTTTAACTATCATACGAGCACACAACAATAGACATAGACTATCCTTACCTTAGCTTAGTTAATTAGATAATTAGAAAAGTAGAATAATCAGTAGAAATACGAACCCCCAAATCTAATCCCCGAGATTCGTACCTTTTCAATTTCTAAAAAACATAAAAAGATAAAAAATAATCTTCCTCAACCCCAACCTTAGCGTAGTAACTTCTCACTAGCATTCCTATTCCCCTAGAGAACGATATCAATACCCGTGGCTTACCCTAATACTACACTACAACGATTAGGTTCACTGCCTAGGGTATTATAAAACTTGCTCGAAGGAAAGGAAGTTCCTTTGACCCCGAACGACGTGTGTAGCGTTATCAAGTTTTTGGCGCCGCTGCCGGGGAATAGAATAGCTAGTTAGTAGTCCACCTCGTTTAGGTTTCTTTACTTGATTCCTATCAAGTAAAGTTTTTTCCCATTTTTTTAGGTTCCTCGTAGTCTATCCCCCTTCTTCGTGACCTTTGTTCGTACCCCATCACTTTTCATCATGGAAGGTGATAACCCCCCTCAAATCATTGTCCCGCCAAGAGACCGTACTCTTGGTGAATACTCCAGACCTAGCCACCAAGGTTATAGGAACACCATTGAGCTTCCCGACAAAGCCCAAACGACGGCCCTGCGATTCGACACCATCCGGTTGGTGCAAAACGGATGTGCATTCCATGGACTTCGCTCCGAAGATCCTAATCAGCATCTTAAGGATTTCCTTAAAATTGTCGATTCCATCAACCTCGATGCTACTACTCGGGAGACCACGCGTCTGCGTCTCTTCCAATTCTCTCTACGGGACCAAGCTAGTAATTGGCTTGAGCGACTTCCCGCCGGCTCCATATCAAGTTGGGATGATCTCACCTCTCGCTTCCTTGCTCAATTTTTCCCACCGAGGAGAACCACTAAGCTTAGGAATGACATCTTGATGTTCCAACAACGTCAAGGTGAATCTCTCTACGAAGCATGGACTCGATACAAGGACTTACTCCATAAAGTCCCTCATCACGGCATTGATCTTTGGCTTCAAGTCCAAATCTTCTATGATCATGTCAATTTCCCCACTAAGCGATCCATTGACCAAGCGACCGGTGGAAAACTTAGTAAACTCACCGTGGAAGAATCATGGGGTATAATAGAGGACCTTGCCCTCTATGAAAATGAATGTTGGAATGACCCCCGTGAGTTGTCCAAAACTGATAAGGCAGTCTCTTTGCCTCCCGTTGACTCACAACCT
The DNA here is from genome assembly GCA_019973895.1 of Chrysanthemum seticuspe. Lineage (NCBI taxonomy): Eukaryota > Viridiplantae > Streptophyta > Magnoliopsida > Asterales > Asteraceae > Chrysanthemum > Chrysanthemum seticuspe. The sequence continues at coordinate 146,512,085 of BPTQ01000008.1, read as the reverse complement.
TCCAATCGTAGGATGCTCGAACTTGAAGATCAAGTCAAATTCCTAATGAACTCCTACGAGTCTCCTAAGCTCGAGCCTAATAACTTAGGAAAATCCTACAACAACCCTCCAAACACCGGAACTTCCACTAGTCTTGAGGGAATGGTGTCCAAATTCATGTCATCTCAAGAAGCTCGATTGACATAACTTGAAGCCGATTTCAAGCAACGACAAAGCGAGATGACAACCAAGCTCGACACCCTCTTAGAAGCCTTCAATGGACAAAGGGATGAAATACAGGAAAAAATGGCGGAGATGATGGACTTAGTGAAAGAGTACACTAAGACGAAGATTCCTGAGAAGGTGCTAGTGAGGAACGATGACCACGCCACCCCCACTTTGTCTGTTAACACCATTTCCATTGCTTCCGATGAAGATGGAGCAGTTGAGAAGAAGGAGCCTGAGAGCAGCAAGGATAGTAAGGATGAGAATGAGGCTCAGACTGATGATTAACCCAAATTCATCAAGCATTACCTTAAGCATGAGATCAATAAGAAAACAATCGTTAACCAAGTGAAAAACTTTAGGTGTAATGATGTTCTTAGGAAAGCCCTCTTAGGTGAAATAAGAGAGGAAGAGTATGACACCATGCCTATTGGACCTATGTACGAGTCGATTCTGAGAAAGCCAGTAACTAAGAAGCAAGAGATCTCTGGGAACTTTGTAATTCCGTGTAGCATAGGTAAGTTGGAGAACCTAAATGCCTTGGCCGACCAGGGATCCGATGTAAACATAATGCCGCTGTCAGTCTATAATAAGTTGACTAAGGAGGAACCGACCAAGACCAATCTTAGACTTTCCTTAGCAAATCATTCATATGTTTATCCCATAGGAATAGCGGAGGATGTCTTAATTGAGGTTGCCAATATTGTCTATCCGGTGGACTTCGCAATTGTAGACATTGAGAAAGATAAAAACCTGCCATTAATCCTGGGAACACCTTTCCTGACCACCGCCAAGGCAACCATCAAATGCGGTGAAGGGATTATGATACTCAAAAGTGGAAAAGGACAAGTTAGGATACCTATTGTTCCGAGATATCCTCTGAAGATTATGGATAAGGTAAAAGATAAGAATTCGCAGGTGTCCAATAACGCGGTTAAGAAGAAAATGGCTGAATGGGAAAAAGGGCTTAGAGAATTCATGGTTCAAGGGTTAAATGCGACATTGTGGAAACGTGATAAAAAGTTAGGAAATAACTATACCACAATACCACAAACTCAAAAGAACCCTAAGGAATTTTTGAATGGAGAAAAGGTGCTTTTGTATAAATCAAGGATAAAAGCATTATGGGGAAGGAATAAGCCAAGATGGTTTGGACCTTATACGGTGAAAGAAACTAATCTAAAAAATAAAACCGTTATCATAATAGACGATGTTGGAAGAGAATTCATGGTGAGCATACAACGTCTACAACCTTATGATGAAGGCTTAGTGGAAGAAAAGAAGGACGGCAATGAAGTCACGTAGGGGCACGACTTCGAGTCTAGCTACAAGACTCATAAATAAAGAAAAGCGCTTCGTGGGAGGCAACCCATGCTTAATTGTTTGCTTGTTTGTGTGTCATATATCTTTTCATTGATTGTTTATTCTCATGTTTCAATTTTTGAAAATGCTTTATTTTGTTTTTATCCTCGTCTTAATTGCATATAAAGGTATTTTACGTAAAGGATAAGTGTAGGGAGGATTACACACGTTTTCAAAAGAAACGTAAACATGAGAATTTCAATTAATTAAAAGATATACATGTGTATTTGTTCGAGTCAAATGCTTGTATCGAGTCATAATGGATGTTTTGCAGGAAGTTTTTCCAGATTCTAAAGATGTAAATTTTCCAGAATTTTTTCCAGAAAATCGCAGACCAGTTTTTGTCAGGATAACCTGACGGCGTCAGGATCGCAACCTGACGGCGTCAGGAAGGAGTAAAAACAACAGATTACTTTTTTCTCGTTTTCTGAGCTACTTATAAAATTTTTGGAATTTTCCAAGTCTTAATTTTCCAGAAATTCTGTAAACATCCATTCCACAAGCATTATATCCTAGTTTAGTAGAGTCTTATATATATTATTACCGCCGATTTTACGTGCAGGTTCGTTCGTTTTCTTCAAATGTGCAGGTTTAATTTACTAAGAAGAAGATACATAAGATTGGAAGGAGCTTTTCACGCATACATTCTTCTTGGAAAGGATTTAACCACCACTTTACACGGATCCTACCGAGCTAATCAGGGGAGTACTAGTTTCTTTCGTTTTTAATTAACTTCCATTATCATAACTTTGATACTTTCAGGGAACATTGGGGACAATGTTCAATTTAAGTGTAGGGAGGGAAAATAAAACGGGAACTTTGAAACTATGCTTATCCTTGACTATTTGCTTTGTCCAATTGTATTTGTGTAATAAACCATGAGAAAATGTCGGTTAGGGTAATTTTGGCACCAAATTAAATTTTTTTCATGACATATAGGAGTGGGCCATTAGTCCTGACTAGCACAAAAACCCTTTACCACTTAAATTCCACCCAAAATGTGAGGATCGCCCTTATATTAGTAGGAATTGAAGCATTCATCTTTAATGCTTAGAGTGTGAACCGGTAGTATAATAGATTCTAGAACTTGTTTTGTGATGCATCCCGAGATCGCTAGTAACTAAATGATAAGAGGCATTAGGATAACCCTTGTTTGATACCCGTAATATAATTACTTCTTCCACATTGGTTGAGTAATTCCCCCACACCCTTGCGTTGTACTCATCTTTAGTACACGATACCCCTAGTTAACCCCTCAGAGCCTATCCTTTTCGCGGTTCTCGTGATGTTTTGGTTTTCCGGAATATCAATGAAGAGAATTGTTTACACCCCACCGCCAAATGTACACCCAAATCGCCTTAGCCTACCTTGTATGCACTCACTTTTAGTGCATTATTGTTATCACACTAAACCCTTAGTTCAATTATCTAGTTGCTTGCATGAGTTGCTAAGTCGAGTCATATCCTTTGTACACAGTTTTGGGACGATTGGGACTCATGGGAAAAGTTAAAGTTTATGAAATGACGGGAAGGGAACGTTAAATTCAAATTCCCTTTATTTGCGTAATAATGTATTCCAAGTGTTTTGATCTTTTCAATTCGGGTCAAATTAGTTTTAGAGTAATAAAAACTCAAGTGTAGGGATGTGCCTATAAATCCCTATCATTTTGATGTTATCGTAGAGGATGGTAGAGTAAAAGTATATGAAAAAAAAAATCGAAAAAAATAGAAAAAGAGAAAAAGAAAAAAAAAATAGAGTGTAAAAAAAAAAAAAAAAACCAAAAACATACGGGCTACCATCCTACATCTATCTTTAAATTTATGTTTGTTTGTTTCAGTTACCTAGAGTTTAAAGGGTCGAGTCTTGGCTTAGCAACGCCATTCTTCTTATGCTTGTAACATAAAGATTTTTGACTTGCCACCACTAAATAGCCTATCCCACCAAACCCTTTGTTTCCATACCGTAAGCCTAACATTACAACCCTTTAAAGACCTCTTTGATAGTCTTTCCTAGGTGCTTACGCCAAAGCGATGGAGGTTTGATCTATTCTCAAGCCTATGGTAATCTATGTACTAGGACCGGTTAATGAGTGTTTATCTTCCATTTCCAACTTGTTATATTTCATATACACCCGAGAGATGTGAGTATCCAAACACCCCATGTGAGGTGCTAGTATGTAATTTTCGTTCTTGTTATAACTTTTGCGGGGCTTATATGTGTTGTGGATTGTTTTAAACCAATGCTTCATGACCCCTAACTTATAAATTAATTGGCTAAAAGCACATTTGCTTGAGGACAAGCAAATACCAAGTGTAGCGATATTTGATAAGGTTTTAAAATGTACCTTTTTGAGGGGTTGTTTAAGCCCTTATTTGATCACTTTTGTATCTGTTATTACTTAATATCGTTCCTTTTCACTTTTTAGGTATCTCAAAGGCAAATTGTTGGAATGGCACTTATTTGGACAAAAAGGTGCGGATATACGAAGAAAATGGCCAAAGTCAAGAATCGAGCCACTCAGACTGCTGAAATACAAGGGGACGGCGTCAGGTGTTAACTACGACGCCGTCGCATCAATTTTGTGACAGCTCAGTAGCCAAATTGCTTATTTTCAAGTAACGGTGTCAGGCTTTAAAAGAGTAGGTCGTCGCAACTCAGACGACCTAGATTTGATCTAGACGGCGTCAGAGACTGAAGGGGACGACGTCACAAGCATAAGGTGACGTCGTCGCAAGACTAACGTGGCCAAGATGAAACCCTAATGACGGCGACCCGATGGCGTCACAAATCATAACGTGACGCCGTCGCGATTGTAATCTTATATATAGAATTCGAATTTTTCAGTTTTAGTGTGTAGTCTTTTGGAGTAAAAACCTAAACCGAACCAAGGCTGTCTTGTACAATATTTTATGGTTTCAAACCCTATCTTACATAAAGATAAGTGTTTTACTTCATTAATTCAATTATGTCTTCAATTGATTGTGTGTATGCTTGCATGTTTACCATGTCCGGCTAAATTACTTATGTGTTTGCTTAGATATATGAAACCTAGTTGTTAATTATTGTTAGGTTGTCCCTTATCTTAATTGTAATTGGCTTAGGAGTGCGACTAGGCTATCGTTGTGTTTAATACTTGATAAATCTTTGATAGTTTATGAATGACTTAGTGGATTTCGTTTACTACATTTAAAGGTGACTTCAAAGAGTTAGGGAATGCACACCTTACAACCTTAGAAAACACAGCGCGTTAAGAATAAGGACGTGACAATTCAACCATCAATAGGAGATAACTAGGGAGTAGTAGCATCTAGGTAAACACATCTTTAACTATCATACGAGCACACAACAATAGACATAGACTATCCTCACCTTAGCTTAGTTAATTAGATAATTAGATAAGTAGAGTAATCGGTAGAAATACCAACCCCCAAATCCAAACCCCGAGATTCGTACCTTTTCAATTATTAAAAAACATAAAAAGATAAAAAATAATCTTCCTCCACCCCAACCTTAGTGTAGTAACTTCTCACTAGCATTCCTATTCCCCTAGAGATCGATATCAATACCCGTGGTTTACCCTAATACTACACTACACCGATTAGGTTCACTGCCTAGGGTGTTATAAAACTTGCTCGAAGAAAAGGAAGCTCCTTTGACCCCGAACGACGCGTGTAGCGTTATCACTAATCCTAGCTAAAACAATCATTTCAAGCTTTCCTTGCTAACTTGAACACTCCATCTTGCCTTAATTAACCTTCTTGATCAGTACAAATCTGAAGTTGACTCTTGTGCTTGCAAATCATTGCATTTTGAAGGATCTTAATGGTTTAAGCCTTGAATGCACTTGTCAAATCCTTCCCTTTGTCGGGTTTTAGGTTCTGCTGAAAGGAATTATTCTAAGTATGGAACCACTGCCAGCACAAAGGAAACCACGGCTAGAAGACTGGAACCACTGCTCAAGACAAACCACTGCTAGTAGTAATATGGATCTACTGCTAATGTATTAAAGTAGTGCTAGTATGTTGTGTCGTTTAACTTGTAATATTCTAGAAGGTCTTGAGTAGGTCGAATTGTATTTATATAAGTATGGTAATTATATTTATTTTGTAGAATACGTAATGTAGATTGTATAAAGGAGGTCCTAGGTTAGAGTTAGATGTACGTATTAGTTATATCTAAAGTCGATACACTTCAAGGTTGTAAAACCGTAATACTATTCAGAGTATTCATATTAATAAAATATTGAGGTGTTGAGTGATAATCAAAGTATTATTCTTTAGGTTAAAAATTAAATTCCGCAGAGTGTTTAACAGTTTGTTTTAGTTTAAGTCAACTTCTATAAAGGGTCGTTTGTTCAACTGGGATCAACAAGTGGTATCAGAGCTTGTGATCTAGAAGATGTAATCAAGAAGAAGTCAAGTTAACTCAGATTTGCTCAAATTCAAGACGTTCAAAGATGTCTGACGAAAATCATATGATTACTGCCTCCAACGTACCCATGCTGAAGCAGGGTGAGTTTCAAGTTTAGAATATGCGAATGAGGCAATACATTCGCATGATTGACAAGACCATCTGGGATGTTGTTGAGAAGGGTGATACTTTACCTAAGAAGGGTGCTGATGGACAGGTTGATGGAATTGTTAGTGAGATTGACAAGGCTCAAAGGAAGCTGGAGATAAAGGCTGATAGCATTCTTAGTATGGGAATACCTAATGAGTTTGCATTGGACTTCCAAGAGTATAAGACTGCTAAGGAGCTTATGGGTGCAATTGAAACAAGATTTGCTGGAAATGATGCTACTAGAAAATCTAAGAAGAACATGCTCAAGCATCAACTTGAAAACTTCACTGCTCTTAGTGGAGAAAATATTGATGGAACTTATAACAGACTGCAGAAGCTCATAAGTCAATTGAAACTGGTGGACTATAAAGTTGCTCAAGAAGATAATAATCTTATGTTCATCAGAAGCTTGTCACCAGAATGGGCTATGCATACAGTTGTGTGGAGAAATAAAGATGATTTTGAAAAGATGACCCTGGACAATCTCTACAACAACTTGAAAGTTTATGAGTCTGAAAAGAACATTGATGGCTCATCCTCATCTACACAGAACATTGCTTTTGTATCTACAAGCCATAGGAATTCTCAGGAAGCTTCTACTGCTGTTTATGGAGTTTCCACTACTATCGCTAATGATACCACTGTTAGTGATAACATTAGTGATGGTGCCATAAGTGCTTTCCTAGCTGATCTGACAACCAGTGTTACAGTGCTAAACCAGGATCTTGATCAAATTGTTCCTGATGATCTTGAAGAAATCAATCTTCAATGGCAAATGGCAATGCTAACATTGCAAGCTAGGAGGTTTCTAAGGAGAACTGGCGGACAGGTCAAGTATGATGGTCAAAGAAAGGTTGGGTTTGGCAAAAACATGATGGAGTGCTTCAACTGCAAAAAGAATGGGCACTTTTCAAGGGAGTGTAGGGCTTCTAAGAGGATGAGTGAGAACTTTAAGAAGGAACCTATAGAACCAAAGCCTTCCTCAGCTTTGGTAGCTCAAGATGGACTTGGAGACTATGACTAGAGTGATCAAATTAAGGAAGGACCCAATGCTGCTTTCCTGGCTAGTGAAGCTTCCAAAGTGCATAACTTTGCACTCATGGCTTATACTTCATCATCTTCTGGTTCTGACACTAAGGTATCAAATAATTCAAATAGTTCTGTTTGTTCTTACAAATCTTGTCAAGATACTTTAGAAGGTCAGAAAGCAATCATAGAAAGTCTTAGGAAAGAAGTAGACAGACTGGCATTAGATAACTTAGGTTATAGAGTTGGTCTTAAGAGTGTTAAAGAACATCTTAAGTATTATAAAAAGATTGAATTTCAATATGTAGATCAAATCAACATTTTAGGTGGTGAGGTTGACCTTAGAGATAGGGAAATCAAGGTTCTTAAACAGAAACTTGAAGAAGCTGAATGTGTAAAACAAGAAGCCTTAGAAGAGAAAAGTAAACATGTAGTTAAGGTTGGCAAATTAACTTATGCTTCTGAGGTTATAAACAACTCTATTACCAAGAACTTAATGAAAAATGGGTCTGGGATAGGATACAATCAAGTTCCACCTCCAATGAAAAGTGGTTATGCACCACCCACAAAAGAGTTGTCCTCTAGCAGTGAGTTTAGCTTCAACAAATCTGTAGGTGAGAATAGTGAAAATAGGTCACCTAAGGTAGGTTCTGATAGGTCATCTCATGGTTCAATCATTGAAGATTGGGAGTCATATTCTGAGGATGAGAGGTCTGAGTCAACACAGCCTGAAAAGAAAGAAATTGTTAAAACTGTTGATTCTAAACAAGCCAACCTTTTGCCTAGATTTGGAGCACAGATCTCTAGGAGAGTTGTAGGGTATAATGAGATTCCTAGGGACCAGATGAAAAGATTCAAACCTAGGGGTAACCAAAGAAACTTTAATGGCTTAATCTCAAATAGATTAGGGGATGAGTTTCACTGTGTTAAAAAGGCTTGTTTTAAATGTGGTAGTTTTGAGCATTTACAGAGAAACTGTTATAAAAATCAACCACAAGTTTGGAAACAATGGAGGAGGGTGAATCATAAAAACTTTTCTAAGCAAACCATTCCTCACCCAAACAGTAACATGGTTCCTAAATTAGTGTTAATGAGGAATGGTAAAACAAAATCTATAATCACTACTGCACCTAAATGGGTTCCAACCACTGCTAAGCAAAATGTTTCCACTGCTAAGCAGAATGTCACCAGTGCTGAGACAAAATAAATTTTAACTGTACCAAAGGTGATAACAAATACAGTGGTTGGAAGCCATTTCTATGGTGTAAAGGCCTCAGCTTGTTGACAATGGAAACCAAAGACCAATGTCTTAGAACATGTCAATAGTACATCAATGAACTTAAAGAAATTTGACTATGTTGATGCACAAGGCAGACCCAAGTCAGTATTGACTTGGGTCCCCAAAAGGAACTAACTTTTCTAATTTCATGTGCAGGGCAATTTACAAGATGAGCTACAAGATAAAGGAATTTTTGATAGTGGTTGCTCTGGGTACATGACATGGGATGGGAGCAACCTTGAGGATTTTGAAGCCTTTGATGAAGGCTATGTGACATTTGGTAATGATCCAAAGGGAGGAAAGATTCTTGGCAGAGGAACAATCAGAACAGGAAATTTAGACTTTGAAAAGGTCTATCTGGTACAGGGACTGAAGTACAATTTATTTAGTTTTTCCTAGATGTGTGATAAAAAGAACTGGGTACTTTTTGGGGAAACTGAATGCGTGGTGTTATCTCCTGAATTTAAAATGCCTGATGATAAGTATGTACAGCTTAGGGTTCCTAGGAAGGATAACATATATTGTTTTGATTTGAAAGATGTCATTCCTAATAGATCCCTAACCTATTTGTTTTCTAAGGCATTTGTTGATGAGTCAAAATTCATAGAAGGCTAGGTCACCTGAACTTTAATACAATCAATAAATTGGTGAAGGAGAACTTAGTTAAAGGTTTACCTTCTAAGGTTTTTGAAAGTAAAGATCTTTGTATGGCTTGTCAAAAAGGTAAACAACATAGAGCCTCTTGTAAGACCAAGACTGTGAACACCATTACTCAACCACTGTTTATGTTACACATGGACTTATTTGGTCCCACATTTGTTAAGAGTTTGAATCATAAACAGTATTGCCTAGTTATCACTGATAATTATAGCAGATTTTATTGGGTTTACTTTCTGGCATCTAAGAGTGAAACTAGTGAGATCCTTAAGAGTTTCATCACTAAGATAGAAAATAGAGTGAACCATAAGGTCAAAGAAATCAGATGTGATAATGGAACTGAGTTTAAAAATGATGTCATGAATTAGTTTTGTGTGGATAAGGGTATTGAAAGACAGTTTAGTGTTGCTAGGACACATCAACAAAATGGTGTAGCTGAGAGGAAAAATAGAACACTAATTGAGGCTGCAAGAACAATGTTATCTGAATCTAAGTTACCAACTACCTTTTGGGCTGTAGCTGTAGGAACTGCATGTTATGTGCAGAATAGAAGTAAGGTAGTGAAGCCTCATAACAAGACCCCTTATGAGCTGTTACATGGTAGGAAGCCTATGATAGATTTCATAAAACCTTTTGGGTGTGCTGTTACTATCTTAAATACCATAGACCACCTAGGCAAGTTTGAGGAAAAGGTAGATGAGGGATACTTTATTGGCTATTCTTTCAGTAGTAAAGCCTTTAGGGTATACAATAGGAGGACCAGGATAGTTGAAGAGAATCTACATGTTAGGTTCAATGAAGAAACTCCAAGTGTTGAGACAAAAGGACCAGCTTGGCTATTTTACATTGATATGCTAACAGTGTCTATGAATTATGAGCCAATTATTGCAGGTACATCCACTAATGTTGATGAAGGTTCACAAAAGAATTCTGATGCATGAACAAATTCTAAAGAAGCTGATTCTCCAAAGGAATTCTATTTGATTGAGAAGTGGAAAGCTAGTCATGTCTCACCAACTATTGAAAAGGAGGGTCCCCTAGATGATGATGCTTTGGATTCAGGAAGCAAAGGCGATTATCATCAAGATAAAGAAGAGTTGTCTCAAAATAACTCAGTGTCAGTAAAAGAAATTGAGAAGCAGAAGAAAGATGCTGCAAGCACTACTAAGCCAACTTCTACCACTGCTAGTTCGAGTGAAACCCCTACTGCAGGTTCAGATGGCAGTCCTTTCTTGGAAAACATTTCTAGGCCACTAGCTGATTCTAAGGAGTATCCAACTGATCCTGACATGCCTAACTTGGAAGATAGGGATACTCCCACTGATGATGAGAACATGGATGACTATTTCAAAGATGTTGATATTACTAATTTGGAGCCAGTCATCATAGAAAGTCCAATTCCTACCACCAGAGTTCATAAGAATCATCTCAAAGAACAAATACATGGAAATTTGAATACACCAGTTTAAACAAGAAGCAGGACTGAGCACACTAAAACCTTTCCTGAACAAGGTTTCTTTGCAAGGTCACTTCACAAAAGGAACAATCATCAAGACCTGCAAAACTGTTTGTTTCGTTGCTTTTTGTCATAGAAGGAGCCCAAAAAAGTTGAAGAAGCATTAGGAGAAGAAGGTTGGATTGAATCAATGCAAGAGGAACTATTACAATTCAAGCTTCAAGAGGTGTGGACATTAGTTGATCTACCTAATGGCAAGAGGGCTATTAGAAATAAATGGGTATTCAAAAACAAAAGGGATGAAAGGGGTATTATGGTAGGGAATAAATCAAGGTTGGTTGCTCAAAGATACACACAAAGTGAAGGATTAGATTATGATGAAGTATTTGCACCTGTTACCAGAATTGAAGCTACCAGATTGTTTTTGGCATATGCTTCATTAAAAAACATTGTGGTGTATCAAATGGATGTTAAGAGTGCCTTTCTGTATGGTACTATTGAAGAGGAGGTTTATGTTTGTCAACCTCCTGGTTTTGAAGATCATGATCATCCTGATAAGGTCTACAGGGTGAAGAAGGCTATGTATGGATTGCATCAAGCTCCAAGGGCATGGTATGATTTCCTTTTTACTTATTTGATGGACAATGGATTTTAGAGAGGACTGATTGACTAGACATTGTTCATAAGGAAGCACAAGGATGATATATTGCTGGTTCAAGTTTATGTTGATGACATCATCTTTGGCTCAACAAATAAGGATATGTGCAAGGATTTTGAGAAACTTATGCATGATAAGTTTTAGATGAGTTCTTTGGGTGAACTCACTTTTTTTTGGGGCTACAGGTTCAACAAAAGACTGATGGAATCTTCATTAGTCAAGACAAGTATGTAGCAGATATTTTGAAGAAATTTGGCTTTCAAGATGCCAAGAGTGCTAGTACACCCATAGAAACACAGAAACCACTGCTACCTGATGATGGAAGTCCCATAGTTGATGTGAAGCTGTATAGATCCATGATTGGATCTTTGATGTATCTCACTGCCTCTAGGCCATATATTATGTTCTAAGTATGTGTGTGTGAAAGATTCTAAGTAACACCAAATACATCACACATGAATGCTATGAAGAGGATCTTTAGATACCTTAAGGGTCATTCTAAATTGGGCCTTTGGTATTCTAAGGATTCAGCTTTTGATTTGGTGGCCTATACAGACAGTGATTATGCTGGAGCTAGTTTAGATAGAAATTCTACTACTGGAGGGTGTTAGTTTTTGGGAAGAAGGCTAATCTCATGGCAGTGTAAGAAGCAGACTATTGTGGCCAATTCCACCACTGAAGTTGAGTATGTGGCTGTTGCAAGTTGTTGTGGTCAAGTTCTTTGGATTCAGAATCAATTGTTGGACTTTGGGTACAATTTTATGCATACTAAGATTTACATTGACAATAACAGTACAATATGCATCATTAAAAATCCAGTTTTGCATTCTAGAACTAAACATATTGAGATTAGGCATCATTTTATTAGAGATTGTAATGAGAAAAGGTTAATTCAAATGGTTAAAATCCATACTAACTTCAATGTTGTTGATCTTATCACTAAAGCTTTTGTTGTGGGGAGGTTTTAGTATCCTGTAGTTAGTATTGGTATGATCAATATCTAAGTCTCAAATTTGTTTTGTAAAAGTTTGTAAAATGAATGTACTGCTATTGGAAGATCTTAGTACTGCTAGTTTAGTTTTATACATTGCTTGTTATTTTTGTTCCCACTAACAATTTTGCAGATAATGAAGTAAAATCACAATCAGTAAGTAGCAATGGACATTAAAGGAAACATGGCACTATTATTTATTTGATAAACTGCATCCTAAGATGCAGATATACAACAATGCCTATTCAAACTACCATTGTCAGAGGACATTACTATAGACCATTAAAAGACAACAAAAACAGGACTCACATCAAAAGACTACAACATAAACACTATCACCAGGCTACTCCCTTGGCCTCTTTCCTAATCCCCATGCTGTTATGCTCTGCTTCACTCCTCTTCCCCCAATCAAAGCCACACTTTTGGGCTAGGGAGACCCATCACTTGCTCTCTCTTAGGAGGTGCTGATGAGGAAGGACTAGATGGATGTGTTGGAGCTGAAGGTAGTGCTTGCATAGGTGGAGCTGAGAGTGGTTCTGGTTGTGGAATCTCAGCAAGTGGAGCAACAATCAACACTCTGGAGGAAGCTTCATCATCTGTGTCCTCATAGGGTGACACATAACTTGGCATGGAGCTAAGTTCAGAACTTGAACCCTTAATGAGAGCTTCTTGGGGTACTGGTTGTATAGGAGAAGGTTCAGCAGGAGCAGTGTTTGTACTCATGTATGTGATTGATGTGTTCTTTGGGGGAAAATAGTTTTCCCATGCATTGTTGGAAGATGGACTTTTTGAAGAGTCAGAGGAGATCTCAATGGGATTGCTGGAGTCACTTATTTTGATGATCTTTTGGTTTTGAAAGAGAAAGATTTTTGGAAATGTAAGTGATATGTTTGGTTTGTGGGAGATATGTTCTTAAATAGAGTTAATGAGAAGATCAGTGGGTTAAATGTTTGAAAGGTGTGAGTTGTAGAGGAGTAAATGAAGTCTTTGACTTAAGGTGGACGTTTAAATGACTTGGAGTTGACTATTTGACTGAGTGCTTAGACCATTCTATAAGCACTGCTAGTGAGTTTTGACCACTTCCAGTTATTCTTAACCACTGCTAACCTTAACAAAGATTGTAGTGTTTGGTTTGTATTTGTGACATGCAAGTTTGAAGGAGCTGTTGTACATTATGGAGCTTTTGGAATTTGTAGGAGTAGCTGATATTATTAAAAAAAATTAGTGTATCTTTTGTAATCCTTCAAATCAATGCATGATATCCCTATATTTGGCAAAGATTTTGCAGCGGAAGTCTTAGTCAACAGATTGGAGTGTCAGTGATGTTTCCACTGCTGGTGTTATCAATCAACTGCTAGTTGTGGTCTATCCACTGCTAGTGCAGTTTTATTGAATATGGAAACTAAAGGGGCTGTTCTGTAACATCTTGATGGTAACGTATTTAATCCCTAATTCACTGCCGATCATTAAATTGGTCAATCATACACTCTCAATTGGTGCTAATCACAAACCCTAACCACTCCCAACTGATATTTTCACAAATCCCAGTTCTTATTCACGTACAACACATAATGGCAACTGCATATTCCACAACCCACAACCTTGTAGCATACTTAGTCAAGAACAACAATTCTGAAGGCTTCCATGCGATGATTGATTTCATCAAATATAGTCCAATTCACTTTGCATTAACTGTGGAACCTGTCATTGCTAAATCATACATTCATCAATTTTAGTGGACTGCTGAGATACAAGAGAGGAATGGAGAAGAGGTTCTTAGGGCTGTAGTGGATGACAAGGAGATTCTAGTCACAGAGGAGGTGATTCGAGGTGTTTTGAAGCTTGAGGATGCTAAAGGAGTTGTAAATTTGTCAAATGATGAGATCTTTAAAGGATTGGAGAGAATGGGTTATGAAAGAAGAGGGGATAGGATAAAATTTCACAAAGATATGTTTTCACCCCAATGGAAGTTTTTGATCCATAACTTGCTCATGTGTGTAAGCAATAAGACTACTTGTTTTGATGAGTTTCCCTCTAAAATTGCAACTGCTATCATCTGTCTATCACAAGGAAGGGTATTCAATTGGTCTAGGATGATATTTGATGGTTTTCTGAATAACATTAAGGAACAGGGAAAATACTATTTATATCCTATATTTGTTCAGTTGATAGTAGAAAGTCAAATCACAGATCCCATTCCACATAAAAGGAAGTATGATGTACCTCATATGCCTCCAAAGGTGTTTACCCATATGAAGAGGAACAGTCCAAAATTTCCAGGGATCATTACACCTTTGTTTCCTCACATGCTAAACTTACCAGAGATTGTAGAAGAAGAAAATCCCCAACCTAACCCATCCACTACTGAACCCACTGCTAACCTATCAACACACATTGATGAACCCTTACCCTTACCAACTGAACCCCAAAGGATCTTAGTTCAAAGAAGGAGGAGGAAGGGCACCAAGCTACCTCAGGATGGTGTTAGTGGTGTTGGTAATGAGGCAGTCACAGGTGTGGGGGGTGATATGATCTGAAGGGCTTCCACTACTGACTCAAGCTTAGATGCTGAGCAGAGCAGTGGAATCATAAGTAAGTCCCAACCTTTGGCAACTCCTAATGTGGAGAGTTCTCTTGAGCTTAACATAGGTGGAGGAATCCCCAACCAACTGGCTAATATGGGGGGCATGGATGATCAGGCTAGGTCTGATGCCATGTTTACTCAATCCCATGATTTACCTCTCAGAGCAGGTTACACAGCTCGTAGTGATGAGGATAGTTTGGGACCACAAAATGAATTGACGGGTACTGAACATGTACATGATGACAATTCCAGGGATCCACCTCTCAGACCAGTTGACACAGGTCGAAGTGGTGAGGATATACTTGAACTTTTAAAGGACTTGACGGCTAAATGTACCAATATGGAATCTCAAATCACTAGTCTTCAAGAATTGACAAGCTCTCAAGCTGGAACTATTAAGAGGTTGAAGTACATGATAGCTGTTTTTTAGAAAGTAAGGACACCAGGGATTGCTGCATATAGGAAAGTTAAAAGGCTTGGAAAGAAGGCAAGCTCCTCAAAGGATCAAATTTTGTAGGATGTATCCAAACAGGGGAGGAGTAGAAGCAAAGATTCAAGGGAGGATTTACAGAATCATTTGATGTTCATGCACCACTCAAGGGGAAGTTTTTGATTCTTACTACTATTGATTAGTATTACTACTGATGGTTTAGATTTCTACTGTTTCAAGTTCATTTTTAGTTGCGGAAACTTCATGGAGGGTAATTTGAGACATTGGAAGGATGAATTGGATGTGTGGTATTGGTTCGTGGTGGTCAAGATCAAGTTTGCATACGTTCCCTATTTGTTGATAATAAAAAGGTAAAGAGATGTTTGAGTGGTATATCACGGATTAAGGGGAAGACAAAGGAAGACTTGATTTGTTTCATTCAGGGAGATGTTTACATCTCAACTTTTGCTACTTCGTCTAGGGAAGTTCGTACACGACTTTGTTTATTTTGTCATCATCAAATAGGGGAAGATTGTTGGGATTCTTGATTTGATGAGACAAAGTAAATAGAAGAATGAAACAAAGGGACTTAAAGTGTCAAGAAGGAAATCTACAAAAAGATGGAGGGACTTGCTTGCAAAAGAAGATTTATTATTTAGTCCTTCGTAGAGATTTGTAAATCCTAATGCTCTAGTATATAAAGAGGACATGGGGTGTATGTTTAAAAATACAAGTCTTCCATGATGTAGTCTAAAGGTGTGTGTTTGTGTGTAACCTAGACGTGTTTCTATAAACGTCTAGGGTTAGAGTTTGTTTAGTTTAGTCTCAAGGATCTTTGATCCCTGTTACAGATTAAGTGTAACCGTATTATTCTGATCAAATAATATTTGAGGCTTGGAGTGTTATTAAATATAAACCTTGGTCATGATAATGTTACTTCTTATTGAATATTCCGCTTTCGTTATTGTGTTTCCTAGATAATATGAGGTCTAAACAACTTCGAGCTACAACGGTTCAACACCCTTTATAAACCACCTTGTTAGGACTTCTAATTCACCATCATAAACATCATTCTCAGCAACTAAAAACCTCTAGAATCACTATCCACTTATCATTTCATCATGAGGAAAGCTCCTAGTGCCAATTCCTTCACCAAAAGACCACCCAAGAAACTTGCTCATGTTGTTCATGAAATCTCTTCTGTTAGGATCACATATTTATGTTGTTTGATGATTTGGGTGGTCTAGGATGGTGATGAATCAAGTATGCCATTGTTTAGAGAGGGAAAGAGATGAGAGGGTGATTCTAGTGATAGAAAGTTTAACGAAAAGAAAAGGTTAGATTGAAGCACCCCCACCCCTTCCAAGGATGGAAGGGGTATTTATAGTTTACAACCTAAACGTCCTCTTGTCGGACTGTGGATCAGGCATACAGTGGGTAAAGGCCCGTCCTTCCTCCACGGTGTTACACTAAGCTAAACTAAGCTAATAACTAACTAATAAACTACTAAACAACGTAAATAACAATATATCTACGAGCTAACTTATGCTAGATTATATTTGGGGTGACCGATACTTCACTATGGAATTTCAAATTCCTAACAATCTCCTCCTAAGGGAGGTCACCCCATGTTTTACATTTTGAATCCTAACATTCTATTTTAACTTCAGTCTTGAGCTCGTAGACTTCAATTCTTCAAGTTCCGCTTTCTTTGTGCTTTAGCAGTGATTCTTCAAAGTCCGACTGCTTGGTACTTTTAGTGGAGGTATTTAAACTGATCCACATCTTGATGATCTTCGAGCTTTCTTTGAGATCATCAGCCACAGTAAATATCTGGATCACCCTTTGTTGTGTTGCCTTCATGTGATGTTGTGACTTAAGGACCGACATGCTCACACTTTCTGGATCATGACATCTTTTCATCAGAGTAGCGGAAGCTTTACTGATTCATGATATTTGCAGCCATCAAAGCCAGGTTATGTAGATAAACACTTGTCATGATTTCTTTAATTAAGTGTGGATGCTGTGAGCATGCGGCTTCAGATTGACTCCTCAATTCAGATCAGCTGCAACCGTCCAAATGTACCTGAAAACAACAGTTAGCAATTAAACACACGAAAGTGTCTTTGATCACTTTCGTTGAATTGAGGTACACGGCCCACGGTTCCCCGTCGATTGGTACAAGTACTGCCTGTGATCAGGTATAATTCCGAAGAATCTCTTTGAAAGGGTTTCGCAGCTGTTCTAGCCGTTCTCAAATCGGAACGTCTCAAAGAAGACAACACGGAGTGAGTGAACCAGCGAATTGAGATTCACTGATTGATGAAAAATTGATTTGAAAACAATCGCGTATTGCTTGAAGAAAGAGTTTTGCAATACGATGAAGGTTTTACGAGAAAGATCAAATTTCAATTAAAAATACTTTTTGTATTTGAAAAGGAATACACATTCGATGTTCTAGAGAAAAGAAGAGATTTGCACATCGAACGGTTTTTCCAAAAGTATCTTTTCAATCAGAGATACTTTTTGTGTTTGAAAACATGAATACACATTCGATGTGCTTGAGAAAAGAAGATTTGCACATCGAACGGTTTTTCCAAAAGTATTTGTCAATTCATTTCCTGGACCAAGGTTGATTCAAGAATGAATTGCCACATTGTTTCAATCCAGTTGTCACAAGCTTGATCTATTGGATAGATCTCACATGTCACCCACCAAGAGCTTGTTTGGTGTTGGCTCTAGATGGATTTCCATCTTCATCGTGAATATTTTACATATCACTCGGATGTTCTGGCAATACCACAAGGATAATGCGTAGGACTCTTAATATATTCTTACTTTCCACATTGTGTGAAACAACAAGTCTTCATTGATTTTGTGTCCTAATGAGATATTGTGGATGATCTCTTGGCTCTAGACTCAATAGTGCATATTTGGCTTCCTATGCCGGAGACTAGGGAGAGGGTCTCCTTCTTTAATATCAACAATCTCTAAGTGAAAGTCGATAGATTATGTAGGTTCCCCGTGAGAATGAAACAAGTCCTTTTAAGAGGAACTTGAGTAGCTTGGAAAGTTATGTGCAGTGCGTCACTAGGTCCATGATGTCTTGTCTTCTATACCAGTGTTACCTTAGTAGACACCAATAGCATATGTATTGAACCTGGTTTCTTTCCTAAGGTTGAATTAATGGAGGGCTATTTCTTTTCACCCTTTTCACATTCAATTCTTTTTCATTCTTCAACCCCTTCAGTGCTTACCGAGACTTCATAACTAGAACCTTGTTGGGTTTATTCCAATACTAGCTCTGTCTCAGTCTGCACTCTTCCCATATTCTCATTTTTCTCCTTTTTTCAATATACCTAAGGACTCTACACTATCTAGTGGATTGTCCCTAGGTAGATCCCTCTGGTTCTGGCGGATCGTGGGAACTAATACCTAACCTAGCCATCCTTATAACACCATGCATAAAGTAAAATGGTCGGTCTTTTGGTATAGTTCATTCCTTCTCGAAACCAATTGAAAAATCATTTGGAAAATTAATCAAGGTACTTGTGATATAAAATCAAAGCATTTTGTACCTTAATTGTTTTGATCATTTAGAAATGCTCCCCCTCAACATGTGCATATGATTTTGAAATTGTTTAGCACATGGAGGCAAGAGTTCTTTGAAATAATTTCTTGATCACAATTTCCGTAGAAAAAGACATTTGAATTTCTTTGGTAAATTCTCCCCCTCAATATGTGCATAGGATATTTGAAATCATTTTATCACATAGAGGAAAGAGTTCGTTTGAAGTACATCCACGGTCACAAAAGCCATTAAGAAACCATTTAGAAAATCAATCAAGGTACTTTATGTTGAAACATAGAAATCTTTGTACCTTGAAAGTTTATTTTCTTTTTGAAATGCTCTCCCTCAATATGTGCTTCGAGATTCGAAAGCGTTTAGCACATATGGGAGAGCAGCACGCACATTTGAATCAAAATGATCACCTTTTATCAAATTTCATTATTAAATCACAAATTCTCCCCCGATCAAAAATATCAACCCCTTTGAGGTTTTGGATCCCCAGTGATTTAAATAGTTTTAGAAAACTTGGGAGAAAATATGCCTGTTTTAAATTCTCTTCTGGTTTTTGGTTAAATGCTCCTCCTCAATCATGTGCATCATGTATTTGAAATCGTTTGGCATATGAAGGAAGGAGTGCTTTTGAAACAATCACCCTTTAAAACCGATTTGAGATTTAAATCACGATCTCTCCCCCGATCAAAAATATCAAACCATTTGAGATTTGTGATCCCAAATGATTTAAATCATTTAGAAAATTTTAGGGGAAAGACGTGGCACGATTTAATTTTGTAAAATGATTGATAAGGAACAGTTTTTCGACATTAAAGATTGTTAGTGTCAGGTATGATAGTTTTTAAGAGATCTTTAAGTAAAATAAAACAATTTCACAATCAAACAAGAACAGAAAAAATTTCATTTTGAAAGATCTTTGAGTTCAAAAGAAAATCATACCATGACATAACATTAAATCTTTAGATCACCACTTTATTTCGTACAAACGGACTTTTATGAAGAAATATTGTTTGAAAATACTTAAGTTTGAAATCACTCTCCCCCTCAATCAATGACCGTAGTCGTTGATTGAGTGACTTATGTTTAAAATGAAGTCCGGTTAATTTCCAAAATTTGAGTTCAGTTTATTTTCACAACAATATTTTTCCATTTTCAAGACAATAATTTTTTTTTCAAAAATTGTTTAAAAATGGTATCATCACCATTATCCCTGCACAAAGATACGTTAGGTGGTTAAGCTGCTTTTGTTGTTGTTGCTGTAGGGCAGGAAGAAAACCGTCTGCAAATGCAGTGAGACCTCTGACGTTGCATTTGTCATGCCAACTCTCCATAGAGGTCCAATTAAGCTTCGTTTCTTCATTTGTCGACCCAAGAAATAGTTGCCCTTTCCTTTCGGCATCCAATCATCTTGTCTTGTGGGATCCGGATCGGGAACATTCTTATAAACCATCTTATTTGCATACGTTAGTCAACACAAACAGATATATGGTGGTGGACATCACCCAAACAACAATCGACTAATAAAAGTCAATCCAACATATCAATCAGATCATGTAAAGCATGGGAATAATGTGTTCATCAAACTATAATCATCTAATCCAAACAATCACATCCTAGATTCCTAATCCTTCAACCTAGGAAATTATCTTTTTCAGTTAAGCACGTAGGATAATTAAATAAGCTCAAAAGATGATATATATTTGAAAACATTCTCCCCCTCAATCAATGACTCTTACTATGAAAAGTTTTAAATAATCTGAAGTCATTGATTGGATTTTGCAAATTTATGTAAACTTGAGTCTGATTGATTTTCAAGCAACTCATTTACCACCATTTTGTTAAAACAAATATTTTTCTGAAGAATTTTAGAAGGAAAAATATTTGAGTAGGAACAGCAGTCCTTCGACATACTTTCCTCATTATATTTTAGGACAAGTGCTCGAAACATTTGAAAATTGGTTTAGCGCAACACTTTCCTTTCTTGAAGAATGGGTTGCTATCTGAAATAATAGCAAACCATAGTTTAAGCATGGGTTACAGTCAGAAATAACTGCAAGCCATAATTTTTAGACATGTTTTGAAAAGAAATATTTACACCTTCTGCTCGAACTTCATCTATGGTCCCGTGCCATTATTGAATGACTTTTCTAAGACCGTAGATGTTATCGATACCAGAAGACATGTCTTTTGAAAACAATATTTTTGGTATTTTTCAAGTTTTTCTGATTTTTATGGATTTTTTGTTAGTTTTATATTTTTCTATTTTCTTTTGTTGGTTTTATATTTTTGTATTTTACTTTTTGATAAATATTTACAAAGATAGAGTAGATGATATAGTTTAAGAAGATGATGATACGAGTACCGAGATAATGATATCGAACAGCCCCGTTGTAGAAGATAGAAGTCATCATCTCTTAAATTTTCACCACAAAAGCTTCCAAGGCTCTTGAAAAGAAGGAATTGAGCCTTTAAGAATACGAGACTTTGGTAGCTTCCCCCCAAACTGAAAATCCTTTTGTTGAGCAGATTCGAAGCTCTATTTCAAGCTTGCCTTAGCCAGGTGCACAAAGAAGCACACCATTATCATCGATCTTTCTGATCCTTTTAAGAATGATCTTTGTGATTCTTCGTTCGGGGTTATATCATCAATAAGAACAACAACGTATCATCCCACTCATAAATAATCTTCTCACATTTCATTACCACCTAAGTCTAAAGCGATCCATACCAAAAAGTTGTCAAGAGACCACTTTCCCAAGTAGATGAATAGATGTAGTCAGTCTCTTAGAATAGAGCTCACAAACCCGAATACACATATTGGTGGATCTAAACACACACCTTGTGTTAGTGATATTTTGAGTTATATTACTAAGCACGCGGAATTTACTTAGTAATACTTAAAAGAAGAATCATGTGATGTATTGTAAGTAAACACAGATTAAACACAAAGCTAAGCTCTAATATTATTAATGAATAATACGAGTGATCTTGCTTATCACTAAGGTTACACCTTGAAGCTTATGTGAGTATTTCGTACTCTAAACAATGACCTAGGATCTCCTTTTATAGCACAAGGAGTCCTTTACAAGATAAGTATAAAGCTAACAATATAGAATATACACATGATCTTTTCTATACTTATCAATACACGTTTTCTTAACAATTATCTAATAGCAGTGGTAATATTTGTACTGGCAGTGGGAATGAGTTTCCACTGCTAGTGTAAACATCAGCAGTGTTAACCACAAGACTATCAGTGGTAATAGATTATTCCAAACAATC
Source organism: Chrysanthemum seticuspe (assembly GCA_019973895.1). Taxonomy (NCBI): domain Eukaryota; kingdom Viridiplantae; phylum Streptophyta; class Magnoliopsida; order Asterales; family Asteraceae; genus Chrysanthemum; species Chrysanthemum seticuspe. Next base: position 146,490,013 of record BPTQ01000008.1, on the reverse strand, counting down.
CTCCCCTAAACTTATGATTTCTCTGCAAATCAATAAGTTTCTTCAATCTTCATTATCTGCAAGGATTTGGGGAATTCTTTCAAACATTTCACTTCTTTCTTAAATTCTGAATAGCTCTTGAACATTGATCTTGAAGCCCATGTAACAATGCTCTGACTTTCTCACTATCTTCATGAACTCTTATAGTAGTACACAACATCACAGTGAGAGTTCCAGCTCTGAGTGGATATTCTTTCTCAGCAAGCATGAATGCATCTACTCCATTTGCTGTAGAAACATGGTAAACTTCACATTAATCATAGTAAAACCATTTAGTACCAGGACATGAACATGAGAATTTCCAGAAATCATCATTAACATCGGGATCATAGAGCCTTCTAAGATTAACCCATAACTGCATCTCTTTCATATCTTTAAGATCTTCAGCATCAAATCTTTCTTGAACTAATTTCCATAACTTATCAAGATCATCTCTGTCACAAGCTTTGATGAGATCTTCAAACTGAATAAATGATGAAGTTTCACCACCTAGCCTTGTAATCTTCCATGTTGGAGCAAAGTTGCTAGCAATAAACACTTCCCAGTCAATGATAGGATGTCTAACTTGCGGTGGTTCTGGATAAAAATCTTCTTCTTCAATCACAATCATATCAGTCAATTGTTCTTCAGTAAATTTCTCAGTTGGAACTTCTTGTTCTTCAGCAAACTTTGTCTTTTTAACAGACTGAGAATCACTGTCTTTGGTCTTTCTCTTCAAATTAGGAAACCTTCTTGCTTCTTCTTTAGAGTTCATTGGAATCAAATCCTTATCTTGTCTTTGAATTCTATAGTAGATACTCTCTAATTTATCATCAGACATTCCTTTGAATTGATGTCTTTTCCATCCACCAACATTGCAACAATAAGTTTTCATGTATGCAATAATTTGTGCCTTAGTTGGTTGCCTTGGTTTCTTTTGACCCTTTCTGACTGAACCAATTACCTCTTGAAGTGCTTGATTATTCTTCATCTGAATAAAGTCCTTTAACTGAGATGTTCTTTGTTCTTCAGTTAAAGACTTATCAGCAACTAGGTCAATTGCTTTCTTCTTGATCACTGGATCATTTGCAATCAAGAACTCTATTTCTTCTTCAGTAGGTACATAGCTGAACTCTGGAGTCTTCTCTCTGAATATTGTAGGTTGAACAGTGGAAAGTGGATCTTCCATTCTATCCAGCCTTTTAGCCTCCATAAAGCTTGCAACCTCTAATTCTTCAAGCTTTTTCTTCTCAACAACTTCTTCTTCATTAATCTTTCTTGCAACTTCAGCATCATGAGCAATCTGAATTTGTACTTTCTTTGAAATCTTCCTTTTTGTTTGCTCTTTGCTTTGCATAACAGATTTACCTTTGTCTTGCTTCAGTTCATCAACTTCTTCACCTGCAGTGGCAATATCATGTCCAGCAGTGGGCATATTTGGCTTTGCAGTGGAAATTGGATCAGTGGTAAAATCATCAGTTGCAGTACTAAAAATGTCTTGATCTAGTTGCTCTTGTTGAGTATCAGCTTCCTATGCACCTTTACTAGAAACACCTTCATCTTCAAAATCAATTCTCCTCCCCTGAGTTCCAGCATCAGTTTTCCTCCCTTGTTTGGGAGAATTTCCCAAATCTTGATCAAAATCAGGTGAATCACCATCATTAGGTGAGGATGAAGATGAAATCACAAACTTGGCAGTTTTCTTTATCTTTAACCCCTGCAACTCTTCTTTCAAGGTCTGAATCTCCTCCTTCAATGACGTAATATCCTTGGCATGCTGCTCCTTAAGTTGTGCCATGTCTTGTTCCAGAGATTTAACTTGCTTTTCTAATGTTGTACAAATTTCCATCAATTCCAATTGTTGCCCACTGCCTTTATCACTTCCAACTGTGTGACCTGTTGGGAGAGGTGAATCATGGGGCATTGGTTCAAGTTCCTCCCTAGTTGGACTAGATTGAAGCCTAGAACCACCACTGCTTGTGCCTAAACAAAAAGGATCAGGTACATGCTGTGTTGTAATGGGAGGAGTTGTCTGTTTTTGCCTTTTCTCATAGGTATGAGAAACTGGTGGAGTATAATCAATGTTTGGAACATTAATTATGGGTGTAGTTTGTACTTGTGAAATCTTTGCAAGCATTTGAGGAAAGAGAGGTGTAAAATCCATATTGCCATCTTTGTTCATGTTTTGAAAAACTTTAGGCTTGAGGCAACGGATTTTAAACATTTGTATGGGGTTGCAGTTGAAACTCATTTAGCACTGCTTGTACAAACCTTGGATACATCAAAAATTTTGTAGAACTCTTTACATTGCCTTGCATACTTTGAAAAATATATTTTGACCAATTAAAAATCTTATCAGTGGCTAGACAAACCAAAGGGTAAGCCATGGCTGAACTGAATTGTTCATAAGAGGTTTTCTTAGGACTTAGGTAATGCAAAAGAGTATGTATCAAAAATCTCCAATGGGGATAAAAACCACTCTTTTTGAAAGTAGCCTTTTTATCAGTGGCATCATACCCCATGGATGATAAATTTTCATGTATTTCTGGCATAGGTAATGTGATGATACCATTGAGATCATCCAATTGGAGAATTCTCCTCAAGGATGCCTCAGTAACATCAATGGTTACCCCATCCACAGTGGCTCTAAGAGCATTTACTGTTTCATGTGTATCTCCAGTTTCAATGGTTATGGACTGAGCAGCAGTCCAAAACTGTTTGATTTGAGAGATATAGATTGTGGGATTTAAAAGTAAAGCATACCTTAAATGGGTAGTATTGAGAAAGTCCAAAATCTGATGAAAAACAGGGCCACTCTTCTCATTTGACTTTTGTAAGTAGGCCACTTGGTTGTGCTCATCTGCAAAAGTGATCGGTGCCATAGAATCTTTTGTTGAAAAATAGATTGTGTCTGTATGAATTGTATAAAGAACTCGCCAATTGAGAGAAAATATATAAAAAGTTAGGGTTTTAGAGTTTTGCGCAAGAAAGACTATCTAAGGAAAAATATTTATCTTAAGAAGATAAATTATAAGTAGGAAAGTAGATAATCTTCTAAAATTTACCCTATTTATATATGGAAATAATTAACTTTCAATGGCTAGTAAAAATTTAGTTACAGACACAACAGTTGTAACGGCTAGAACAACAGTGGTAAAATAACACTGTCAGTGGAAATTGTGAACTAGCAGTGGTAATTTTTCACAAAGATTTTCAAAGAGCAGTGGTAAAGAAAAGCATTTAAAAATAGACTGCCCTTTATCATAGTTTTTAGCAAACTACCAGCTATCAACGGATTTGATATGTCTTTACCATGAGCCGTTTGCTATGGACTAGCCAACTCTTAATCATAGAGAATATGGTGAGTTGATGACCATATAGTTTTTGGTAAACTATCAACCATAAACGGATTTGATTAGTCTTTACCAATAGCCGTTTGCTCTAGACTAGTTGATTCTTATGTGGGTTAGACATGGTGAATAATTAACCATTTGTGTATCTCAGATATACACCTTTTAAGATCAACTCCTATATTTGATTTGGTTATGTACCTGCAGATGTTAGAATAATACAAAGAGTATGCATAACCGACTTGATTTAATCAAAGATACAATATCTTCTCAAAGTCAATCCAATAATATCTATATTTACTTTAAAACATACCAAAATAGGTAAAAGTAAATATCTTTTCTGTTTAAACCTTTTGATTGACTTTTCCTATATAAGGCGATTCAACTCTGCATAGTTTGTATCAAGACACAATCAAACCTGCACAAAAACCGTAAAAATCACCATGAGCAATTTCCCAGATGTCATTGACATCTCTTCAGATTCTGACACAGAGATATCAGCGTGGGAATACATTCCATGCTATTCCACTAGTTCTTCTTCCAAAGAGCGAACTAAGAAGCCTATGAAGCCTGTTGCCAAGCATGCACCTTCCCTTGAGTTTTACTCTAGCTTATCAGATGATGATGATCAGGATGAAACCTATGCCTTGTCCAAGAAGTTGACAAGTGCTTTGTCAGAGGCTTTGGGAACAGCTATCTCCAACATGAAGAAAATTTCCATACCAGAGAAACCTGCAATGCTACCTAAACCTCCTCCACAAGTTCTTGGTCTTCCTTGTCCAAGAATGCAGTCCACCTTTGAGAACAAAAGGAAGAGAGCTCAGAAGAACAAGCATGACTATGTGGGCAAAGGCAAGAAGCCAACGGAGTAGCAGATGTAGGATAGGGTGATGTAGGTGGCAGTAGGCTTTAATCTTTTGTGTTTTGATTGTGGTTCTTAGTACTCTTACTTTGAATGTAATGAATCCTCTTTATGAATGAAATTTCACTGTTTTACTTTTCCACTGTAAGATAACTTTTACCACTGCTTGTATAATAGTTGCCACTGTTATACTTAATTTCTGCATAACCAACAATACAAGGACTAAATAACCATCACTTCAATGTATACAAGTAATCCTTCAAACCTGTATAGCAAAAACATAAAACACACACTAGAAGCATTGTTAAGGTTATCAGTGGTTAGTGAATATCAAGGACTGAACTGAGCAGTGGCTAGAGTCAATAAAGTCAACTCCTAGTCACTGAAACATTTTCCAAGGTCAAAAGACTTCATTTACTCCTCAACCACTTACACCTTCCACACATTAACTTCGTGATAGAACTTAAGCTTTATAAAAGCACTACAAGAACATTAACCACTCATATCACACATACTCCAAAAACATCTCTCACACGAACTTACTTCTCTCCAAATATCATGAGTCATTCCAACCCAATCAACCTTTCATCTAGCAGTTCATCTGATAGTTCCTGGGATGACTTTGTTTTGAATAACCTTGGGAGAGTTGAGAAAGAAGAGTATGAGAAGGTTGTTTCAAGAAAGAGAAGACATTCAAGTGCTCTTTCAAATCCATTTGCTGCTGGTCCTTCATTTGTCCAACCAATGCCTCAGGATGCCATCATCAAAGAGGATAACTCAAATTCCATTTCAAGCTACATTTCTCCATATGAAGGCACATATGATGAAACATCTGCAAGAGTCCTGAGTGTGCCTCCCCTTGCTGCATTCCTTCCTCCAGGAGAGCTGCAGGCACCACCTTTTCCACCACTGTTAACAGCACCACCACAAGAAGGTCCTTCATAATCCTCACCACCTGTTAGAGGAGTGGTGATGGGGCTAGCAAGTCCCAAGGTGTGGAGGGTGCTTGATAGGTGAATGGCGCCCAAAGAGATGCCAGAGTGGGCCTTCCCTAAGAATCCTTAGGTGGTAGATGGTGGTCAGATTGGGGTTGGGTTGGGAAGTATGTGAAGCTTGTGTCTATAGAAGGATGTTGTGTGTTGTTTTATGTTCATGTAATGATGCTTGTTGTATGTATCTAATGGATGTATCTACTGCACTCAGTGTGCAGTTTGTTTTGATAATAATAAAAATCCATGTTATTTGATTTAAATCTTCTTGCATCATTCTTGTTGTTCCATTTTGCTTTTTACTTAACTCCACCTCCAAAACTGACATACTGTCCATCATATTGTTCAAAGTCTGAAAGATAGGACTTGTTGCCAGTCATGTGCCTTGAACATCCACTATCTGTGTAGCCTTGATCTGATCTTTTTGTCCTTGGATGTTACTGCACATTAAAGTAAAGAGTTAGTTTCTTTTGGGGACCCAAGCCATGATTGACTTGGATCTGCCTCGTGTATCAATATAGTTATATCTATTAAAGGTCATTGATACACCATTGGGATTGGTTGATGAGGTTATTCCTTTAGGTTCCCATTCCCAACGTGCTGAGGCCTTCACATCATTGCCCATTTCCCCCTTTTTCTTGTTTACAACCCTTGCAGTGGTAACTTTTGAATGAGCAGTGGAAACTGTTGGTTTGTTTTTAGGTACCCACTGTTGGTTATAATGAACCTTTTTATTTTGAAAAGTCCTTTTCCCTGTTTGTGCTGATTTTGCAAAAGTTGTTTTGGACTTTGCACTTGTAACAGGTGACTTAGGGTGAGCAGTGTTGACAGTTTTTGCAGTGGCAAAAGTTTTAAGTCCACTTCTTAGTTGAACTGCTCTTGGGATCATATTACTGTGTGGATTAGGGTGCACATTATTTTGAAAATTGTTAGAATTCACCCTTTTATTCCCATGGACTTCCCTTCTCCCAACATGATAGTCACAATAAGCATGTAAATGATCAAAACTATCATAGACATAGCATGCCTTATTGTTCATCACAAAATCACTACCTAGTTGTTGAGATTTAACATGATTCCAACTCCTTTGGTTACCCCTAGGAGCTGTAGGCTTGTTCCTATACATCTCAGCATACCTTACAGTTGGTCTAGGTTTATTAGCTTGTCTCCTAGGTTCCTCTGTAACAATATTAATAACTTTTGGGATAGAAGCCTCTTCATTCTTTTTAACATTCTCATCAACAACTGATGAGTCACTAGCACTTTCAAAAACATCATTATCCTTCTTAACCTCTTCCTCACATTTCACAGTTGTGTCCTTTAAAGGACCATATTCATGTCAAGATCCTGAAACTCTTCTAAGCCTGTATGAGCTAAATCTATACTTGGAGGTGAATGAACACCTCTTAATGGTGGAGGCACTATATTATAACCCATACCAGACTTAACTTTACTATGAATTTGAGCATTCCAGATTTTATCAATTGACTTAGACTGATAATAGCAGGTGTCTACAGTTAAATTGACATTTTCATTTATCTTTTTAAATTTTTCAAGCTCCTTTTGGTATGCCTCATTCACAGTTGTTTTATGATCTATCTCTCTTCTAAGAAAAATCATATCATCATTATATTTTGACTCATTTTCTCTATAGTGATCTATTTGTTTTTCTAATACTGCTATAGCTCTCCTAAGATTTGACACTGCATAATTAGCAGTATAAAACTCTTGTCTTTCATTAGAATATAGATCATTAAGCCTTTCAACTTCTCTAGCAGCCCTACATGTTTTAGAACAACTTTCAAAGTTTTGTACCTTAGAGTCAGAGAAAGCCATGAGAGCAACTTCAATAGATTCAAGAGCAACATCTGAAGGTTCTTCCTCATGTTCATCAGCCATGAAACTCCAATCATAGCTCACACCATCAATAGCTAACATTGCCTTTGGTTCTTCCACAGTTGGTTCATTCTTTTGCTTGTACCAAGTAGACCTGTTGTCCTTGGTCTTTGGTCTTCTACATTCTCTAACAAAGTGTCCCAACTTGTGGCAGTTAAAACACTCCACTTTCTTCTTATCAAAGCCTATAGTTTCACCACCATTGATGTGAATAGGCTTGCCAGTCTTCTTGTCGAATTTCCCAGCCCTTATGCTAAGAAGAGCTATTTGCCATTTTATGTCCATCTCCTCCAAGTCATCTTCATCAATTCGCTCTATGTCTTCATGAGTTAATATAGAGCCATTAACTTGAGTGGAAATAAAAGCATAAAAGGTAGGATCTCCAATACTAGCAATCTTCTCCTTTGAACCTGCAGTGGTAACACTAACATTGCTAGTGGAAACTGTAGAACCAGCAGTGGCAATATCATCATCACTGTCATCTTCAGAATCATCACTGTCAACAGAGGTTGACATCAAAGCCAAGCTGCTTGAGCTTGTATCAAGTTTCCCAACCTTCTTCAGTCTTTGTTCAATAAGTTTAAAGTTGTTGTAAAGATCATTGAGCTTCATTGTTTCAATGTCTGCTCTGTTTTCCCAGACTGTAACATTAGTTTGAAACTCTGAAGGCAAACTTCTTAGAAACTTCAAATTGAGGTCTTCCTTTTCTACCTCAATGCCAAACACAGTTAGTTGTGTAACAATCTTCTGGAGTTTGGTGAAGATGCTATCAAGTGAGTCATTGCTTGAAGCAGAGAAGTTTTTATAACTTTGCTTCAACAATGTCTTTTGTGTCTTCTTTGTAGCATCATTGCCACCAAACACTGAGCAAATCTCTTCAAAAAGTTCTTTTGCAGTCTTGAACTTGCTGAAAGCTATGATCTGGTCTCTAGGAAGAGTCATCAGCAACAAACTTCTAGCCTTTATATCATTCTTTCTCAGTGCTTTTTCAGTACTAGATGCAGGCACAAAAACAGTCACCACTTCTGTGTCACCAACCTTCTGAGTACTAGTCACAGGCTTGAAAGAATCACCAATTAAGATGATCTCCCATAGAGCATAGTCTTGAATGAGAAAGTATTGCTCAATCAGTATCCTCCACATCTCAAACTCATTAAGTTTGAGCTTAGGTATCCTTGGTGTAGAAGAGTTGGACTGGTTGGTTTCCATCTCCATTGAATTGAGTGAGTAGGTTAAGCTTATTCCTTGGGTCTTCTAAATCAAAATATCAGAACCTTTGCTCTGATACCACTTGATGGATCTAAACACACACCTTGTGTTAGTGATATTTTGAGTTATATTACTAAGAACGCGGAATTTACTTAGTAATACTTAGAAGACGAATTATGTGATGTATTCTAAGTAAACACAGATTAAACACAAAGCTAAGCTCCAATATTATTAATGAATAATACGAGTGATCTTGCTTATCACTAGGGTTACACCTTGAAGCTTATGTGAGTATTTCGTACTCTAAACAATGACCTGGGATCTCCTTTTATAGCACAAGGAGTCCTTTACAAGATAAGTATAAAGCTAACAATATAGAATATACACACGATCTTTTCTATACTTATCAATACACGTTTTCTTAACAATTATCTAATAGCAGTTGTAATATTTGTACTGGTAGTGGGAATGAGTTTCCACTGATAGTGTAAACATCAGCAGTGTTAACCACAAGACTATCAGTGGTAATAGATTATTCCCAACACATATACCTGAAGACAGAGAAACTTGTACCATCGAAGTAGCAGATTAAGTCCGATAGCCAAGGAATAACTCCGATGTATACTTTTCTCTCCCCTAAAGAAAGTGTAAAAGCTCAAGAACCCGAAGTACCCGAATGCCCAAAGAGAGAATAACCGATAACATTGAAGAAGCATGCCGAATCACTGATTATCTCTGCGGATGTCAAATCCGGAATAAGTGATTATATCTCTGAATCAGTGATTAAGCTCTCAAGTGAAACAGCTGAGCGTCTGTTAGGTCACTAGTTTTACAAACACAAGTAATATAGAAAGAGATAAAGGCGATTGAACAAGATCCAAACACACACACATGATAATAAGGGACGGTTATGCGTAAGATGTATATGAAAGAAATAACTTGACCAACCAACCTTCAAATGAAGGTTTACAAGAGTATTTATAGGAGGAAAGCTAGGGCAACACTCCTAGTTTCCATCCTTTCCTTAATGGACTAAGGCCTAGGCTTATGGGCCTTCTACATAAGCCTAAGGCTAATTGCAAACATAAAGGCCATAATAAAGCTAACTATTACATATTAATTACAAACACTTGATTATGGTTTAGGAATGATTCCAACAATCTCCCCCTCAAGTGTTGGTGATGAACGGTGAAGGCGTTGATGTAATAGTAGCTTTGACGTCTTCTGACATTCTTCTTTCTTGTGAGAAGAATTGCCTCGATTCGAACAATCTCCCCAGTGTAGAGAGATAGTTGTCTTTGAACAGTTACGCACTGACATCATCTTTAACTTTGTTCTTTGATCATTGTTCTTTGTGATGAAAGTGATAGTATGTTGTAGTCTGCATCAAGTCTGCCTCAGGTCTGCTTCGCTGCTCCATTGTCTCCACGTCATTCTTCAACATGCTCACACGCTCTTTGACGTTGGAATTCAATACTGATGAAGTTCTTTAAGTCTTTAACTTTGTAGATTCTTTGGTTTGACGAAGAATCATTCTGACTGTTGTGTTGCTTCTGAATAGAACTTCCATTAGTGATGATGTTGGCGTGAGCATGATAAGAATCTGCACGATCATCCCGCTCCGGAGCTTCCATAAAAAGAAAACATTTCAAACGGTTAGTAATAAGCGGATTCCGGCACTTACAAGTTTGAACTTCGAGAGTGTTAACAGCATAGTGTGAAAACACAACTCTAATTCTTACATAGGTCGTTCCTGAACTGGAGTCCCACAAGTGAGATAACGCGATGTACCGAAGTACATCTACAGTTCAGATGAGTCGCTGAGGTACACCGAAGCATCACCTCACGACTGTAGACCGTTTGAGACACACTCCGCGTAATCCACGGGGAGTTACCGAAGTGACCTGCTGTCAGGGCTGTTTGATGTTGACCCTGGCAGGAGTTTCCATTCAATCACTGAGGATCACAGTTGTGAACCTCTCATAAATGTTCTCGACAGATTGCTAAGATCTGTGAAGGACTCGATATGAACCACTGAAATTCTTGTTGTTGAACGTCAAGTGATAAAATGTCAAGTGTACCTAAGAGATCTTTTGATGAATCTCGTGGCTCTAGACTCAATAGTGCGTTTTGGTTTTCCTGAGCGGAGACTAGGGAGAGGGTCTCCTTTTTCAATACCAGCGATCTCTAAGAGAAAGCCAATAGTTTACGTAAGGTTCCCTGTGAGAATGAAACAAGCTTCTGATGAGAGAAACTTGAGTGGCTAAGAAGGTTTAGTGCATGCGTCACTGGGTCCATGACGACTTTTAATCTTCAATACCGGTGTCACTAAGTGACAACCAGTAGCATATGAATTGAACCCGGTGTCTGCCCTAAGTTGAATAATTTGGAGGGCTATTTCTTTTCACCCTTTTTTTTGCATTTCTTTTTAATTCTTCAACTCCTTCTTTCTCCGATTCTCATTTTCTCCTTTTTTTTTATATAATCATACCTATGGACTTCTAAGTACTAACTATTTGTGATGTCCTTGGGTAGATCCCTCCGGCTCTGGCAGATCATAGGACGGTTATTCCTAACCTTAGTCACCTTATAACTCCATGACTAACCTATGTTGCCATTAAAACCACTGTTGTGAAGAATCTCTCAAAGGGTTTGAAAATGAAAAACATGTTTGAACCACTGTGAGAGTTTTATCTTTTAGCAGAAATACTCCCCCTCCACATGTGCTTTAGAGTTTTGACAGAAATCTGCACTGTGTGGGAAGAGCGCGCACTTTTGAATTGATCAACTCAAGATAGACAATGTCCCACGAGACACGGTTACGTTGCATAGTTAAAGAGTTATATTGACAGCTTTTAGGTGACAACTAGCTCTAATAACTATCTTGAAGGTGTAGACAAACCTCGAAAGGTTGTCAAACCCGTCAGAGTTCATGTCTACCAAGAGTATCTCGAATGGTACTTTCTACTTGGACAAGTCCTTTGCGAGACACGTTTACATTAGTAGCGAACTAGCTTGAAATTATTACCCGTCCAGGATAAGTCTTTTCGAGTTACTAACAGTTTAGTATCGTCAATTCGTTGGTTAAGTCTGAAGTACACAGATTCATTTGCATTTTGCACAACATATTTCTTATCACATAATTTTCTCCCCCTAAAAAATGGCATATAAAAATGTTATTTTTGAACGGTTGAGAATAAATATGACCATTTCGAGTGTTGCGGGAAGATGACCACTATGAACAATTTGTGAACAAAGTTTTTAATTCAAATATTCCCCCTCAACTAGTGATATAAACGGTTGAGGTTTTGAAAATCATACGGGGAAGTACTTGTCCTTTTGAGCAAAACCTTGAAAAGTGAAAGGTTTGATAGGTTTTACTCAAAAGTAAGAAGCTTTCGCTCCTTTTATAAGGATTGTGGCACTGAAGCGTACCACAGGGTCCTTTCTTGACAATTACGGGTTGTACACTGTTATGTGTGCACAAGCCATTGTGAAGAAGTTTCAGAATCAGTTTACCCTCAAACTGACAACTGTCTTTAGCAGATTTGAAACTTTGATGAAGTCTACATTTCCTCTAACTTTTGAAGGTTTCAGTATGCAGCGGAATTTGTAGATGAGCAGTAAACCACACAAAGAAAATCTGACTAATTGCGGAAGATCCGTTAGAGGGTAACATGCCAGAAATCAACAAGATCTTCTCACGTATGTAGACGCATCACACCAAACAAACCATGAAAGACGAAATGATACGACTTTCCCCTGACTGTTGTGGTCTTTCGGAATACTAATCACCTGTGAGTATGCAATAAGTCGATACCAAGACCGTGTGTGAGGCATCATAACATCATATTTGGGTAACTTCACACAAGATCACCCGTGAAATTGAGACGATAACACCAAAGTGAGACGTTTGAGCCACATATCGTCTAATTTCTTCCCTTAATCGAAGAAATTCAAGAAGGCATTGGGTTTTCGCAAAGAAGCATGTAGAAGAACAAGGAAGCAATGACCACCTACACACTCTCTCCCCCTCGATGTTTTCAATGATTCAGAATCATACACCACGTATGTTGATGATGAATTGAAGACAGCGAAACCATGTATAAGGAGACAGCGAAACCATGTATGTCCAATTGATCGAACAAGTGTGAAGTCCCATAAATATCTCGTGAGAATCAACTGCTGATAAAACATCTCTGTTCATTATGTTGATCATCAGCTGTGTCATTGTTGTTGGAAGCAATTTGATCTTCTGTTATAGAAGATTCGGTTGTTGTTGTAGATTCAGGTGTATATGAAATTAGAGTATTATCGGTTGTGCAGCGGAAACATTCGATACATCTGAAGCACGACTTTTGGCAGAATCTTTAACCAGAGGAGCAAGCAATGTTTCCAATTCATGACGACTAAGTACAATGTTTCCAATTCATGACGATTAAGTACAATGGTGGAACAGCTGATGGATCATGATATTTTTTACGGTGAGAAATGGGTCCTACGCTGTATTGCAGTAGAATCCATTAGCAAACGGGTTAAAGAACGCATTTGGATCAAAATCTGCAGGTGGGGGTACATCATTCAGAATATCATCAGCCGGTTCATCACTGTTGGAAGCGGTTTGTTCAACTATTGTGGTGGAGTCAACTGGTGTAGGTGCATCTTCAACAGTAGTTGTTGTAGCAGGTGTATCAGGTATAAGAGTATTATCAGGTTGTGCAGCGAAAACAGCGGATACACCTGGAGCACGTTCATCAATATCGTCACTGAACAGATGAGCAAATAACCTTTCCATTTGTTGACGAGTTAGCTGGGGGCTTTGTTCAGCTGATGATGGGGGTTGAGGGAAGTTTAAACGGTTGTGTCCGGGTTCTAAGCTGTTATACTCAGAAGCCATATACGTGAGTTCATCAAAATGAGCATGAATCGTTTCCATCACCTGTTTTGTACGACGATTCCAGATCCGGTAACCTTTAGAATTATCACAATATCCAATAAAGACTCCAATGTCAGCTTTGGCTTTGAGCTTTCCAAAATCATCACGATCATTATTCGGATAGCAAAGGGATCCAAATACATGAAAGTGTTTGAGATTCGGTTTATGGTTGTGGACAAGCTCGAAGGGTGTTTTGTTGTGGCGTTTTGTGATCATAGAACGGTTTTGAGTATAGCATGCAGTAGATACAGCTTATGCCCATAAGTAATCTGGAAGTTTAGCATTGATTAACATTGTTCTTGCAGCTTCCACTAACGTTCGGTTTCGTCTTTCAACAACTCCGTTTTGTTCGGGTGTACGTGCAATAGATGTTTGATGCTGAATTCCCACTTTCTCATAGAATTCACGAAGGGTTTGGTTAACAAATTCAGTTCCTTTGTCTGTTCTGATTAGCCTGACGGTGTTGCGGACCTGAACCTGTATTTTCGTGAGAAAGGTGATGATCATTTGTGGAGCTTGGTCATCAAACCAAGGAAAGACTTACGCGTAGTTTTAGGGTTTCACTACGCGTAGGTTTACTCGTAATTTTGATATTGCTCAAAGATGTTTCTAAACCAGTTTTTGTGTGATGAAATAGCTTCAAGATCACCAAATAGCACAAGAATGTGAAATTTGATGAACCAAACCTTCTAAAACAGTTACGCGTAGAACTACACACACGAATAAAAACTAGCTCAAAAACAATGATCCACGCATAAAGTTCCAAACTTTTTGCCAAAAAACGTTAGTTTAACACCTTATAACGTTGAAAGGACAAGAATCTTGGATTAAAAAGTGTAAAAAATACGTTTTTGATCAAGCCAAAGGTAAGGATACGCAAGTTAAGCGTGAGACCAAAACTCACTTCAAACAATACGTTCACTCAACTATTAGGCTCTGATACCACTGTTAGGTCACTAGTTTTACAAACACAAATAATATAGAAAGAGATAAAGGCGATTGAACAAGATCCAAACACACACACACGATAATAAGGGACGGTTATGCGTAAGATGTATGTGAAAGAAATAACTTGAACAACCAACCTTCAAATGAAGGTTTACAAGAGTATTTATAGGAGGAAAGCTAGGGCAACACTCCTAGTTTCCATCCTTTCCTTAATGGACTAAGGCCCAGGCTTATGGCCCTTCTACATAAGCCTAAGGCTAATTGCAAACATAAAGGCCATAATAAAGCTAACTATTACATATTAATTACAAACACTTGATTATGGTTTAGGAGTGATTCCAACAGCGTCCCCAATGTACACAATCTCTCTCCCCTGATGATTGCGATAACATCGAAATCATCACACACTTGTGTACCTCTTTTATCTTCAGAAACTAACTCTTCCATCTCTTCCCCTACATAGTTGGAATACGAACACTAAACGCCATGAGTCAGACCTTGAGTTTCTCTGCGGTAATGACATTTGTCTTCCCGGGATATCTTCAATCACTTAGAAGTATTAAGTTCATCAAGTTTACTCGCGTTTAGATGCGTATCTCCTTCCCCCTTGCTGGTTTTGATACTTCAGAATCAACAACACATTGTAAGCCCGTATACTAGGAATCGTTTGAGAAGAACATCATTAGCTCAGATGTATCTGTGAGAATCAACTTACTGAAGAATTATGTGTTGCAAATCTAATTAGGGATTAACTTTAGCTTTTCACTCTCCCCCAATTAGTGCTCTCCCCTAAACCGACAATCTTTATGATGAATAACCAGAATAAGAAGAAGTCTTTAGATCGTTAAATGCAACTCGTCTTTTGTCTTCTAACATGCACCAGAAAATGTAGAACTCGACCTTCTTTAAGATTGTCCAATTGGGGAATAGACAGTCAACATCTTCAACTCACCAAATGCATTCCCGTTAACATACAAATAGCGAATCCCATTAACTCAAATCCCTCCCAATCAAACAAGAACAGAAAGATGTTCATCAAGGAAATCAGCCCCGCAACTGGAAGCACTTTGTCATTAAGCTCATCAGTCCGTATGAAGATGTCAACCAACGGCTCTAAGAAGAAACTTCATGTAAAGATGACTCGATTAGAAGAAGCTCGGTTCTTACATGAGTTAGGAGCCGTATGACCATATATTCTTAGATATAACACAACATGTAGAATTATCAAGCTTCTTCTCCCCCTCAAGAATTGCATACGAAGATGCCATTCTTGATTAAACAAGTAAAAATCATCCAGATGTAGTCTGTTCACCATCGTCATTATAATCGAGCAAGTGGAATAAGATAGCAACCATCGGTAGTCCGGTTCACTTGATAACTGAAATCGCGTGGAAAAAGTATGAAGCATGTTGATGAGAATGGTCATAATTGAGAAGATTTCTCTTCTTCAGAAGATAATGCGCACTGAAGCGTACAAATTTCTTTTCTTAAGAGTACGAAGCTTGAACCGTTGTGTTCAAACGTCATAAGAAGATTTCTCTTCTTCAGAAGATAAAGCGCACTAAAACGTACACTTTTCTTTTCTTTAGAGAACGAGGCTTGAACTTTTGTGTTCAAACGTCATAATCTCTCTCTTTTCATCTACTCTTGGCAAACTTGTAATCAACCCCATTATCATTCAGTAGGCTCTTTGTAGTGACAGCTGATGGAGAAAACCCAATCTGATGAATTTGACCCTGAAGTAGAATAACCCGAACTCGTGACTTAAACTTGCACATATTTAACAAAGAGCGGTGTCGAGAATTCATGCCCATTTGAATCTCTAAATACTCTATACGCTTCAACCAACCAACCATCAAGTATTAGACGTACATCACCTCTTGAAAATCTACAATTCAATGTGACACTGAGCACTACAACGTAACTCCTTAAAGTGATAGTTATTTTGTGGTGGTAAGAGCCTAATTCCCCCTAGTGGTAAAAGAAAAGGAAAAGTCACCCAAAAATAACTAGATTTCCAAGTCTTCGTTTTTGAAAATGTTAAAAGCTCGAACAAGGATCTCAAAGAATCTTCATCCCACCATCCCCGATACCTTCAGATACTAAGTACACTCGACCATGAAATTTCACTTCAACTTCAAATAAATAATAATGAATTAACGCCGTTGTCACATCTTCTGGTTAAAAGTTCAAATCTATCCTCCTTTGACGTTTTAAGTGAACTATGATAATGGTTTCATCCCGATCTTGGTTAAACACATATTACCCCGTAAAACCAAGTAATAACCAAACTGCCAAGAAGACAATCCGTACAAACACCCAATTCATGAAGTACACTCTTTGTTCCTCGTTCGAAGTAGAAACCATAGCACCAGCATCAGAGATACACTTTCCATTCTCTAGAATGGTTCCATCATTACAGGATTTTACAATTCTATGGTTTAAACCGAGAAATAGTTTCTTTCGCGGGATTTTACAAAACCAAGAATAAACCCCAAGATAGATCCGGAAATGCACATAACTTTAACCGGGATGTTTTCATTGTCACGGGATTTTACAAGTCTATGATTTAGACTGAGAAATCGATTCTTTCGCGGGATTTTACAAAATCAAGACTAAACCGTAAACAATGTTAGTTTGAACGTGTTATGACAACTTTGGTTTCGGTGAATATCTGTTTTAGAGGAATATGCAGCGGTTCATCAACGATTCATTCTCCATCATCAACAATTCTTTACCCATATGTAGATAACTTCAAAAACCATACTAAGTCAATGTCACACCCCCAAATTACCTGTTTTGCAGCGGAATAGAATTCCTGGGGATTGACTGTCATAGCATCACAATCACAGTTATATTGAACGACCTAAAGTGTCGTTTAAAAACACATCGTTTGATACTTATTTAAAACAGTCAGAGTTACAAGATAGGTCCCAAAAGTTGATAAAGTTTGCGGAAAATATATTCATTACAAGCCAAACGATGTTTAGAAAATGCCATAATATACAATGAGACGCGTCGACGCCGCGACTCTATGAGGGTTCCTTATTCGTGCCATGATGCGAATGTCTTAGTTACCTGAAAATACATTGCTAAAAGTGTCAACACAATGGTTGAGTGAGTTCATAGAGTTTATGTAAATGTTTAATACGACTACCACAAGTATAAATTATGTATGACAATGATGTCACAAAAATGATAAAATTGCTATAAGCACATGACACCGAAGCTAAACTGATCATGATGTTAACCCAACAGAGTGTTTTGCCAAACAACTCAAATAATGATATTAAATGAAATGCATCCGTTTGACCAGTTGGAATCCACCAACCCGGATGGAGGAGTCACCCTCGATAGATCTATCCACTCACCCTCGCTTACCCAGTAATTAACGGTTCATGATTTCTGATATGGGGACATTCAATTGGCAATGAAGTAACTTAAGCAATGTAATGAATTTGATATACTTGGCATCATAATAAAAATGATGTGCAATGTATTCTCCCCCGTAGGTTTGAAATAAGTATAAACTTGAATAAATCGGGGCTATGAAAACTCACCTGTTGCAATGATTATGATGACAAAAGTGGATACACTGAAATGAGGCGCAACCTCTAACCATGACCTATTATGAATGATATGTTCTATGATAAGTTATGATGTAATGTTATGCATACAATTCATACGATATCTATACCACTTGTGAATTTTTGAAATTAATACTTTTCGTCGAAAAATACTCTTTTGACGTCTTGACCATTCTTAAATTACTTTGCAAGTATTTACGTCAAAATGACATCCTACAATAGTTATTTAATGATTTATTATGAATTTATAACTTTTCGTCGTAAAATAATGTCGTTGAAAATTTCATGAAAGTGACTAAAACGGCCTCGAAAAGCTAGTCTTAAAATGGTGCACGTCGAGCGTTAGGAAACGAACTCAACAGTTTTGGGAAGCTTGTATCATTATCTCAAAGTTTTAGCATTTAAGTTTTCATCCTAGAGGTCTCGATCATAGAGAAAAATATAGGTTAAGTATGGTAATTTTGTCCAAAATATAGTTTAAGGGTGGTTTTCGGCAAAGTTTAAGTAACCGTATTTAATTCATTATGTCACACCCCCAAAATATCGCAGCGGAACGATAGTGTCATTGGGGTATAACGTCATAGCACAAAGTATGGATACAGAAAACGACCTCTATAATGAGACGTTTTGAAAAGTTTACCATTCGATAAATAAGTTAAAGTTTACACCACAAGAAATCACAAGGTTTGATAATACATAAAAAGTTTACAAAACATGTCGAATGGTAATTGTTAAAAGCACAAGACTTCAATGTATGCCATGCGACCCAAAAGCTCCATGAAGTGCTATCATCTTAAGACCTGAGATAAACATGCTAAAAAGTGTCAACACAAAGGTTGGTGAGTTCATAAGTTTGTAATTACATGATCTAAATACTTTGAGAAATGTTCACACAGCAAAGGCATTGTGAATCCACTCAGTTCCAAGTTCCGCCCATACAAAACTTGCAACCTGTGTGTTCACAACCCACTGCCTAAAATAGAATGACAATCATGAATATACGCATTAAAGTAGTTAAAAGTATAAATGTCACCACAAGGGTCTTCCAACAACTCGTGTTGGGATGTTCCTCCAACGCTCACGTTGGGATGTATCCATAAAAATGGCCTTCCAACATGTGAATGCTGGGATGTTCCTCCAACGACTCACGTTGGGCTGTATCCAAATTAATGGCCTTCCAACATATAAATATTGGGATGTTTGTTTAAGTCTAGTCGCAACACGCACCAAGTCTAAAGTATAAGTAATATTGTTTAGCAATAGAGTTTACATGTTTTGATAAATAAGCATGTATCTCGCCCCAAATAGTTTATAAGAATTTAAACGAGTAAAAGTGGGGTATGAACTCACCTGATGTGATTAATATGCTAACAAAATGATGTGCACGAAAATGAGGCTCGGAAACTATCCGCAACCTAAAATGAATGTTATGACTTGAGTTATGATATGTAATGAGTTATGGTGTTATGATATGCATGCATTTCGTATGTTATTTATACCATTTGTGAGTTTTGAAAATAATACTTATCGTCGAAAAAATACTCTTTTGACGTCTTGACCAATCTTAGATTACTTTACAAGTATTTACGTCAAAATGTCATCCCACAATAGTTTCGTAATGATTTATAGTGAAATTATCACTTTTCGTCGTAAAACAATGTCGTCGGAAATTTCATGAAATTAATAAAAATGGCTTCGGAAAAATAGTCGTAAAACGGTGTACGTCGATCGTTAGAGAACGAACTCGACGGTTTTGGAAAGTTTGTATCGATATCTAGAAGTTTCAATTCAGGAGTTTTCGTCCAAAAGGTCTCGATCATAAAGATATCAAGGGCTAAAGATAGTGATTTTTGCTAATTGTGTGCAGAAAATGAGTTTCGGCCAAGTTTGAACATCCGTAATTAATTTACTACAACTCCGCTATACAAACGGCTTGTCGTTTTGAAAAATATGGCCGGTGAACTTGATTTTACTAGAAGACATTTTGTTTCAAATAGTTTCACATCATGGTTAAAAACTGCCGCAAACATGGTCGTTACAGCTAATGAAATACTTGTAACGGAAAAATAATATAATTTTTCAGAAAATAATAGTTACGGCAACTTTATAAAAACGTGCATATCTCTGTCGTTTTAAATCCGTTTTCTACGTATAATACGTCCTTAGCTTCGTATCGAAGTAAACTAATATATTTTTGACAAGTCGAAATAATTTGTGAAGCTTAAGGCTAGTTTTTGACCCGAACAAGTAAAAACAGCAACGCTGAATTTTCTGAAAATAATACGTTTCGTCATCAAACTTTAAAAATCCATAACTTCTTCGTTATAAGTCCGTTTTTATCCGTTCAAAAGGCCACGGATTCGTTTTAAAGTATATTTTCTAAATATCAAGGCCAAAGTTTGGTACCAACTGTCGGTTTTTCCAGAAAATCGAAACAAGGACAGACCACTTTTTATAGTTATCGAAAATAGTTTTTCTCGGACAAAACCTATTCTAATCCCTTCAAATCAACTCCAAAGCAAATCTAATCCTACCATACACCTTCTTAGGGTGTCATGGGTTCCTAATCACCATCAAGACCAAAGAATACCATGGGAATAATTATAGGATGACCAATATGTATAAATAACTCAAAAATCATAAGAAAAATGGTATAAATCACATAACATGCATATAAGCTCCAAAAATGAAAAGAAACATATGAAAATGAAAAGGAAACATGAAAATGATAAAAACAAGCTTACAAGTGATAGTGATGAGGTGAAAGTAACAAGGATTAACCTAAACACCCTAGGTTTTTATTTCAAAACCTTAATGAGAGTGTTATCTAGATTGTATAAACACTAGAGCATGAAAAATTTTTGTGATCCCCTTGAATCTCCTTGAAGGCCGGTTCTAGTGAGAAGAAAGAAGGAGAGAAAATTGTTTACCAACACTTGAATTATGAGGTTGAGTGAATTATGAAAGTAGCATTTGAGTGTAGATATGGATATGTAGTAAGAAAATTGCTACCAACAATAAATGAAATCACCCCCATAGGGCCGGTTTTTAGGGGGGCATGTTTCTCAAATGTATTTTTTTTTTTTTTTTTTTTTTTAAACATTTACTTATATATATATTGTGTATTATTTGTAAAGAAAGTGTAAGAATTTGTGTAAAAAAATGTACAAGTGAATGTAAATAGAAATTTTTGGTGCAAGTAAGTTTTTATTAGGTCAAAATAGAATGTATTGAGATGATAAAAATTGTAAAATTACTTTCCTTGTGAAAATTGAGTGATAAAATAATTGTCGTACCATTTTTAAGAAAAACGACGTAATAATTAAACTTTAACGATTTAAGTACCAAATAAATTTGAAACACTAGGAAAACTAAAAATATAGTTTTTATGAACTAAATGTAGGTTTAAAAATACCTCGGGATCATTTTTGAAAGTAACGGTTTAAATATACAAAATAATAACTCACGCGATAAAGATTATTAAATATAAAAATTTCGCGTTAAATGTGAAATGCAAAAATCATGAATGAACCGTTATGAGATGATGAATATGGAGTATGAGGAATGACCGGAAATTGAGAATTGTGACACATTACAACTCCGCTTGACGAACGGTTGGACATTTTGGAAAATATGCTAGGCGAAATTACTTTTATTAGAAGACATCACATTATGAAAAGTACTACATCCATGTTAAAAACAACCTTCAACATGGTCTCTAGTTTTGCCGTAATACTTGTCTATTAGAAATAATATAGTTTTTCTTATATAATAAAATTACGGCAACTTTGTGAAAACGTGTATAATTTAATCGTTACAAGTCCGTTTTCTACGTTTTATATGTCCTTAGCTTCGTATCACAGTATACTATTATATTTTTGATAAGTCGAAATAATCTATAACGCCTAAGCCTCATTTTTGACTCATACAAAATAGACATAACATGCTGAAATTTTCAGAATTTATAGTTTTCGTCGCTTAACTTGAAAAATTCATAACTTCTTCGTTATAGCTCCGTTTTAATCCGTTCAAGCGGCCACGGTTTCGTTTTAAAGTGTATTTTCTAAATATCTAGGCCAAAAATTTTTATTCACTGTCGAGATTTCCAGATTTCGAAAATAAGGACAGACCCTTTAGAAAACTTGTCGAAATGAGTTTTTCTCGCGCCAAACATATTCTAACCCATTCAAAACAACTCCGAAGCTATTCTAATCCTACCATACACCTTCTTAGGGTGTCATGGGTTCCTAGACATCACCAAGAGTGATATATTACAAGGAATAATTATAGGATGACATAAATATATATATAAGTCTTAAAAACAATGTAAAAGTGGTATAAACATCATATGACTTGCATGTTTTCTCAAACTTAATGAAATGAATATGAAATATGATCATGAATATGAAAAGCTTAAAAGTAACTTGATGAGGTTTATGAGAACAAAGGATTTTTTCTAATCACCCAAGGTTTATATTGCAAAACCTTAAACAAGAGTGATACTAGAGTATTTAAAACTTGATTAGAGAAAAATCTATGGACTCCTTCTTGGTCCCTTTGTGGTTGCCGGTTCTAGCAAGAGAGAAAGGAAGAGAGTTTGATATAAAACACTTTGTAAATATCAAGTTGTATGTGTTGTTTATGTGATTAAAATACATTAAGTAGCAAGATATTTAGCAAATCACTCAATGACTCACCCCCTTGTGTCGACAAGGGGGTATTAGTCATCTACTTTTATATATATATATATATTTTAAAAATGTATAAGTATAAGTAGATGTGTAATTTGTAAGTTTAGTTTATTAATTAGGTATATTTTTGAACATTTAGGGTAGCGTTGGCTAAACATAAATTTTAACGGGTCAAGATAAAATATATTGAGGTCATAAAATTTTATAAAAATACAATTCTTGCAAAAAATTGAGTGAAATAATAATAATCGTGTAGTATTTAAGATAACCGTCGTGATTATATAAATATAACAATTTATATACGAAATAAATTTAAAACACTGGGTAAACTCATAATATTATTTTTATAAACTTAATATAAGTATAAAAATATATCGGGATAATTTTTGGAAGTATCGGATCAATTGTTCAAAATAATAATTTACGCGATAACGTTTATTTAATAACAGTTATACGTTTAATGTAATATGTAAAACCATGCATGAGCTAATATGATGATAATGATGCTAATGAAATGTAGACTAAACCTAGTCTATATGAAATGTCCTTGATGATATGTTCATGAATTCGCAGCTAAACCATTAAGGTTACGCGAATTTGATACTCGTAAACCTAGTTTACGATAAATGATAAATGGTGAAGCATGAGTAATGTTTTGAAAAATGACCTGAAAATACGAGTTGTCACATTCGCCCACCCAAAAAGGAATTCAGTCCCTGAATTCAGTTCGTGTTAGTCTATCGAATTTTTGAGGTTGTGATGAATATCGAGGGAAGAAGACATGAAGAGGTGTCGTTACGGTTATCGATGATTGAGAGTGTATAAAACATCATAGTAGAGAAAATATTGGATGAATCTCCCACGAGTAACACTTTGACTTGGAATATGTGAAAATTTTGCTTGCACTAAGATTTATAAATAACTGCTCCCAACATCACATGATCCCTCCAGAATTAGACATAGTTAGCTAGGCTATGTATAATTAAGGAACGATAATGTGACATTCGGTTTAGTTGTTATAACTCTCAATGTTTACAAAGATTTAAACTATGTCGTTAAAATGATAGTTAAAGTAAAAGGAATTAAAATTCACGTAAGTAATAACAAATCGGAAAGAAAATAAAGTACGATAGATGAGAATATTTTACAACAAGTGGTTTATCCAACAATAATACATTTTAAGTTATAAAGATTCGGATACGATGGAAGACATAAACTCGGTACGACATAGTACATAAGGGAGAAAAAAAAAATATAAGACTGTTAGTTTCCGAACTTCTTCAGTCTTCCGCATTGTTGAAATCCTTTTGAGCTTCTCCTCCTTCTAACATGTATGCTTTCCCAAGAGCACTCTCAACTTGTTGATCTTGGTTTTGAGGACATTGATTCCGATAGTGTCCTTGCTCCCCACATCCGAAACATGTAATTATAGCTTTACCTCTACAATCTCTGGCGAGGTGTCCCAGTTTTTGACAGTTGCGGCACTTGGCAGGGCAAAGACCTGAGTGATGAAACTTACATCGATTACATAGTGGTTGAGTTTCAATATATCCTTTTCCTTTGCAGTCCTTGGTAAGATGTCCCACTTTGTGACAGCTAAATCATATACCACATGGACCATCATGATGTAGCGTGCATTGGTGGCATCGTGGTAAGTTTCCAGTATAAGCTCTTTCCTTTGTTGGTGCAGCAACATAGACCCTGGCGACTTCTTGTCTTCTATTCAGTTGTTGGTGATGGTTAGTGTTACGGTTTTGATTGTCATTACTATAACTTCCCTGGTCGTTTTCCCATTTCCTTTTGTTGTTGTTAGTTTGATTGTTGTTGTTGTTATTATTGTCGATAATGTTTTCCCTCTTCACAACTTGAGCCATGAGTATTTGAGTCATCCGGGTAGATTCTTCAATTGTTTGTGGATCGGAAGAAGTTACATCTCCTTGGATACTTTGTGGAAATCCTCCAATGAAATTCTCCAATAGTTTCTCATTGTCCGAAACCATAGCTGGACAAAGAACAGCCAACTCTTGAAACCTTTTGATGTAAGCAAGTCTAGCAGTTTCAGCAGCAGTTGCGGCCTCGGCAGCAGCAGTTACCATTGCTCGTTCTTTCCTTAGTGCCTCGAATATACTATCCTCTACGTACTTTTGGATAGCAGCTGGTGTCATTTCTGGTGCAGCTTTCTTCGGCGCCATAACTCTTCAAAATATGAGGAAAGGTGAGACGTAGCAAAGTTCGATGTTAATAATAAACGCTCCAAAGAGATATGATATGAGGTGATAAGTTTGAGGTTATTTTTCAAAATAATCGACGGTTTCCTAAAAGATGGATTATGAGATGTTGTAAGTTCTTCAAATATATGATAGTTTAGTGACTTAATGTGTGAATAACGTGTAACTCGACATGTTAGTGGTGAAACAAAGGAGTGAGAGTGACTTTGCCCTACTTAAAGGTTTATCTCGGCATTCGACGTTATCGATGATGAATCAGCTGATATTAAAATTGTGATAGGAAATGACAAGGCATTCTCCACGTTCGAATCTAAAGAAAGGATAATGGAATGGGTATTTGAAGGCATCCATGTGACAATCGATTTGAAATGAAAGTAAATAACTCAAAAAAAAATGTACGTATAAACCGCATGTAAAGTGAATATGCACTTATGATGAAATGATGAGATGCTATGATGATGTAGTTATAGTCTAGGGTCAATGATGCAACCTAGTTCTCTATAACTGAAGCTCGGATGTCAATCTGTCACACCCCCAAATTACCTGTTTTGCAGCGGAATGGAATTCCTGGGGATTGACTGTCATAGCATCACAATCACAGTTATATTGAACGACCTAAAGTCTCGTTTAAAAACAAATCGTTTGATACTTATTTAAAACAGTCAGAGTTACAAGATAGGTCCCAAAAGTTGATAAAGTTTGCGGAAAATATATTCATTACAAGCCAAACGATGTTTAGAAAATGCCATAATATACAATGAGACGCGTCGACGCCGCGACTCTATGAGGGTTCCTTATTCGTGCCATGATGCGAATGTCTTAGTTACCTGAAAATACATTGCTAAAAGTGTCAACACAATGGTTGAGTGAGTTCATAGAGTTTATGTAAATGTTTAATACGACTACCACAAGTATAAATTATGTATGACAATGATGTCACAAAAATGATACAATTGCTATAAGCACATGACACCGAAGCTAGACTGATCATGATGTTCGCCCCAACAGAGTGTTTTTCCAAACAACTCAAATAATGATATTAAATGAAATGCATCCGTTTGACCAGTTGGAATCCACCAACCCGGATGGAGGAGTCACCCTCGATAGATCTATCCACTCACCCTCGCTTACCCAGTAATTAACGGTTCATGATTTCTGATATGGGGACATTCAATTGGCAATGAAGTAACTTAAGCAATGTAATGAATTTGATATACTTGGCATCGTAATAAAAATGATGTGCAATGTATTCTCCCCCGTAGGTTTGAAATAAGTATAAACTTGAATAAATCGGGGCTATGAAAACTCACCTGTTGCAATGATTATGATGACAAAAGTGGATACACTGAAATGAGGCGCAACCTCTAACCGTGACCTATTATGAATGATATGTTCTATGATAAGTTATGATGTAATGTTATGCATACAATTCATACGATATCTATACCACTTGTGAATTTTTAAAATTAATACTTTTCGTCGAAAAATACTCTTTTGACGTCTTGACCATTCTTAAATTACTTTGCAAGTATTTACGTCAAAATGACATCCTACAATAGTTATTTAATGATTTATTATGAATTTATAACTTTTCGTCGTAAAATAATGTCGTTGAAAATTTCATGAAAGTGAATAAAACGGCCTCGAAAACCTAGTCGTAAAATGGTGCACGTCGAGCGTTAGGAAACGAACTCAACAGTTTTGGGAAGCTTGTATCATTATCTCAAAGTTTTAGCATTTAAGTTTTCATCCTAGAGGTCTCGATCATAGAGAAAAATATAGGTTAAGTATGGTAATTTTGTCTAAAATATAGTTTAAGGGTGGTTTTCGGCAAAGTTTAAGTAACCGTATTTAATTCATTACAACTCCGCTTGACGAACGGTTGGACATTTTGGAAAATATGCTAGGCGAAATTACTTTTATTAGAAGACATCACATTATGAAAAGTACTACATCTATGTTAAAAACAACCTTCAACATGGTCTCTAGTTTTGCCGTAATACTTGTCTATTAGAAATAATATAGTTTTTCTTATATAATAAAATTACGGCAACTTTGTGAAAACGTGTATAATTTAATCGTTACAAGTCCGTATTCTACGTTTTATATGTCCTTAGCTTCGTATCACAGTATACTATTATATTTTTGATAAGTCGAAATAATTTATAACGCCTAAGCCTCATTTTTGACTCGTACAAAATAGACATAACATGCTGAAATTTTCAGAATTTATAGTTTTCGTCGCTTAACTTGAAAAATTCATAACTTCTTCGTTATAGCTCCGTTTTAATCCGTTCAAGCGGCCACGGTTTCGTTTTAAAGTGTATTTTCTAAATATCTAGGCTAAAAATTTTTATTCACTGTCGAGATTTCCAGATTTCGAAAATAAGGACAGACCCTTTAGAAAACTTGTCGAAATGAGTTTTTCTCGCGCCAAACCAATTCTAACCCATTCAAAACAACTCCGAAGCTATTCTAATCCTACCATACACCTTCTTAGGGTGTCATGGGTTCCTAGACATCACCAAGAGTGATATATTACAAGGAATAATTATAGGATGACATAAATATATATATATATATATAAGTCTTAAAAACAATGTAAAAGTGGTATAAACATCATATGACTTGCATGTTTTCTCAAACTTAATGAAATGAATATGAAAATGAATATGAAATATGATCATGAATATGAAAAGCTTACAAGTAACTTGATGAGGTTTATGAGAACAAAGGATTTTTCCTAATCACCCAAGGTTTATATTGCAAAACCTTAAACAAGAGTGATACTAGAGTATTTAAAACTTAATTAGAGAAAAATCTATGGACTCCTTCTTGGTCCCTTTGTGGTTGCCGGTTCTAGCAAGAGAGAAAGGAAGAGAGTTTGATCTAAAACACTTTGTAAATATCAAGTTGTATGTGTTGTTTATGTGATTAAAATACATTAAGTAGCAAGATATTTAGCAAATCACTCAATGACTCACCCCCTTGTGTCGACAAGGGGGTATTAGTCATCTACTTTTATATATATATATTTTTTTAAAAATGTATAAGTATAAGTAGATGTGTAATTTGTAAGTTTAGTTTAGTAATAAGGTATATTTTTGAACATTTAGGGTAGCGTTGGCTAAACATAAATTTTAACGGGTCAAGATAAAATATATTGAGGTCATAAAATTTTATAAAAATACATTTCTTGCAAAAATTGAGTGAAATGATAATAATCGTGTAGTATTTAAGATAACCGTCGTAATTATATAAATATAACAATTTATATACGAAATAAATTTAAAACACTGGGTAAACTCATAATACTATTTTTATAAACTTAATATAAGTATAAAAATATATCGGGATAATTTTTGGAAGTATCGGATCAATTGTTCAAAATAATAATTTACGCGATAACGTTTATTTAATAAAAGTTATACGTTTAATGTAATATGTAAAACCGTGCATGAGCTAATATGATGATAATGATGCTAATGAAATGTAGACTAAATCTAGTCTATATGAAATGTCCTTGATGATATGTTCATGAATTCGCAGCTAAACCATTAAGGTTACGCGAATTTGATACTCGTAAACCTAGTTTACGTCAAATGATAAATGGTGAAGCATGAGAGTAATGTTTTAAAAAATGACCTGAAAATACGAGTTGTCACAGTCAAGTAGTATAAACTACTTCCCCCTGTGTAACACCCCAAAAGAAAGGGTTTGCAGAAGAAGTAGTGTTACCGAGGTATTACTCGATTGGTACCACAACACAATGTATAGAACAACGGTTTAACTTTTAAAAAAAATCATATTTCATAAAGATTTGTAGTTACATCTTTCAAAATATAATGTGGAATGTAGGCCCATAAAAAGAAATTTAGTGGTCCCCAGTTTTATATCAGAGTCTTTTATGATCATGCCATGCCAATGCCCAAGCTCCTCCAAGGTTTAGCGACCGCCTGCAATCCTGAAAATACATGCTAAAGTGTCAACACAAAGGTTGGTGAGTTCTCAGGTTTTAATACACAAGTAGTTTCCAAAACAGGAAAATCAATTGGTTGTCAAAGTTTCAAAGGGTCCATTATGTATGCAGCGCATTCATGGCTTTAAGGGTTCCACTGCTTAAGCCGATTCAGCCGTAACTTGCCCCTACCTGCAACATGCTCTAACCTAGCAGGAGAAGGTGATACTATGCACTCCGGTTAGTAGAGTGAGGGGATGGCTCTACCCCTGAATAGCGCTATCCATAGATATCAACGTCTCGTCCCGTACAGTGGGAGTGAGTTAATAAGTAGTGTAGTAACAGGGGACTTTTACAGTCGTACATAGGCGCCAAACATAAGCATACATACCAGTCTGCACAGTATAGCAAAGCATAGCTTAGTAGATTGAATCAGTTTAGTAAATCCATAATTTCATGAATGCACAACCAATTTAGTTTTAAGTAATCATAGCATGCTTTTCACCTCAAAATGAGTAAAACAGTAAAATGGGGATGTGAAACTCACTTTAGTCCGAAGATATAGAAGAATCACAACTAACACGACTGGCATCGAGAAATGTAACACAATAGTATCAGAAGGTAGCAACGTACAATGATACAAGAGTACCGACACAACGGTACGTCATTGGCACAACCTAATAGTATATGGATTATCTCAGAATGCGTATCGTACAGTGAATAAGTTTTCAAAAGATAATTGTTTTAGTTTTCGTGGAAGTTTCGTATCAACGTTTGTAAAGAGTTTAGTATGATAGTTCGTGTGGTGGTATAAGGTCATAGACTAAAGACAACGCACGCCAAAGTATAAAACATGTAACACAAGTACAATAGGAAATAAACATATAAGGATCAAATAGCAATTAAGTAAAAATTAAGTAAATGGTTAAGTTTAGGGCATTTACTCGGTATCCCAATTAATATATGTTTTCTAATATAGAGCAAAGAAAGGAAATTTTATAGTAAATAAATTTATACTCTTCGTTTTCTTATTAAATTTTGATCAACATAAGTTTTTAACGATAATAAGTATATAAATAAAAGTTTAATATGATTCGTTACTCGCAATACATTTTGATGATAAGTAATATGACTAAATAAGTTTAAAATAACTTAACAGATTGAAAGTATTAATAATTATCGGGCTTCACAGTCCAATAGTGGCTCATTAAGGGGTTGTCTAATATAAATAATCTAATAATAATCCATTTCCAATATAAGTCTAATGTCCAATGTCAAATATGTATATATATAGTCTGTCATTAGTTAACATGTTCAATTATAAATCCGTTATAAGAGTCCATTGTGTCAAATTCATTAAGGTCTAATAAGTCTAAATTTAAATCCGATATGTTCATTAATTTGTCCAAATAATAAAGTTCAAAATAAGTCTAATATTAATAGTCTTTGTCTAGTATTAATAGTCTTCGTCTAACGTCCAATATATATATTTATCAAGTCTAATACAAGTCCAAAAGGTCACGTCATAGTCCAATGTTTATTTAGTCCGTTATGTATATGTCAAGTCTGTTTGTATACGTCAAGTCTAACATGTCCTAGTCTGTTATATCCAATAACGGTTATACTCAATCCGTTGAATGTTCAGTTCATTATAATATGTTTAGCGTGTTAAGAGTTATGCATATAATTAAATTAAGCCCAAAGTATAAGAATCAATATGAGTAATCTTATGAATAAATTTATAAGCAGGATATGCAGTTTCAAATAGGAAACTAAGTTAAAATAATTAAAGCCAAGCGCACCATATATGGGCTATTGCGTTGTTCGAACTCAAGCCAAAACCAAACACAACCGCTAGGCTGAGGACTGCGCAAACCAAACAGCTCCTATGTGGGTGTGGTCGAGGCCAAGCAACATCAAGTCGTGGCACACAAAGCCAACAAACGTAACCACTCTTGTGGCGTTCTTGTGTGAATCAGACCAACAACAAACGCCCCTTTTGGGGTGGGTTGTGACGCGCAAACAAAACCAAACATACCTTTGTCGGGTTGGTGGCTGTACCGAGCCGGGACACAAATCAAACGCACCCCTGTGGGCTGCTATTACATACAAGCAAACACTTTCTTTGGGGTTGTCGTGCTGGCCAAAACAAACAAACCAAGTGCACCCCTTTTGGGGCGGTGACACGCCAGAACAAACACCCTCCTTGGGTAAATTCTAGCCGAGAACCAGGATTAAACAAACACCCTCGGTGGTGTCGTGGTCGAGCTAAGACAGTAAACTCTAACCAGGTTACATATAGCGAAACATAAACACTCTCAAATTTAACGTTTTCATAACCAAACGAGTAAGAAATTAACAAGTAAATCTCATATTTAAACCGTGACACATCCGGGTCACGATCCAAATTCAACAGGGTCTCAGACCCGACTCGAGTACCAAAATAAAAACCTGAAACACCATTTCAATGATTAGCACCACACGAATCATATTTGTAAATGTTTTAATCCACGAAAACTATATTGCTAACGTTACTAATCCGGTTTAATTAGGAAAAAAAATGGAGAAAGATTAATTATTGTTTATTAGTCTCACCACATATAAGAGATGATTTTGATGAGGATGAGGGAGGCGGCATGATGATGGTGGTGGCTGTGGTGATTATCTATCCAGAAACAAACCCAAAACAAACCTTTCGGTTTGTAGAGTAGATTGCATCCTATCGTCCGCCTTGGTGTGTGAAGTATATTGCAACTGATCATCCTTCTGATTTGTAGATTAGTTTATGATTGAGAGATAGAGGTGGTGGGATGATGGTTGATGTTGTCGTTCATCAAAGAGAGGGGAGGGAGGAGGGAAGTCGGTGTAGTGAAAGATAAGGGATAAGAATCTGCTTCTTTCCCTTTTTTTTATATATAAAAACTAATATAAGGCGGTTTGTGTTATTATTATACCGTGTACCCGTGTCCCGTTGAGCTAAAGTGTAAACACGGTATCATGGTCCGATGTTTTAATTAATAATGCATAAAATACATTTTCGTGATCGTTTTTATAAAAATAAGATAATAACGAAATTATTGACCCAAATAATAATTATCGAATTTGAAGCATAAATAATGCAGTGTCGGTATATGTCATATGTAGTTTTCACATTTTACGAGATAATTTTCCGATAAATAGACAGAAGTGAACGAAAACGTTCAAAGAGAAATAATTTAAATCGGAATTAATTAATTAACTTGTGAAGTTACTGGTTAACTACTGATTACAGTTATTCTTTTACGTTACGAGAAAAGTCAAACAGTCAAAAGTTAAATTTATGAAAATTTATGTCACATTAGTTGGTTTTCTTAATCAGATAAACTGATAACGTTTTATCTAAAAAAAATTGACGTAGAAAATAGATAAATATTCTTTTATTAGAATATTATATTAGTTTAATACAAGGTGAGATTTACCGATGGTTACAGTCTCACCCCCTTATGGGAACTTCTTCCCGAAGTTCAGTATGTGTTGTCTGCTGACGGTGTGTTTGAGTTCATTTTCACGTTCCCATGTGGATTCAGGAACTTTTTTCTAGTTTCATCGAACTTTGACAATAGAAATTTCTCCGATAGAGTTCAGACGTTCATCAATTTGGATCTCTTCCGGGAAAAGAATGAGTGCCTCATCAGTATGACACTTCTTCTGATTGTACAACTGAATGACGTCGTGTACACTGCTAAATTCGGGTGTTAGTTCAAGTCTGTAAGCTATCGATCCAATTCTAACACAAATTTTGAAAGGTCTGATGTTGAGACGTCTGGAAAAAGATGTGGGTATCTGTGATGCATTCTGATCTCACGCTCCCAGGTGAAATTAGGAACTCTTTTAAAGTTTTATCAGTGAGCAAAAGTTCTGATTAATATCAAGCTCCAAGTTGGTATATTTTAAGGGATAATATAAGATATAGATAATTGGAGGATTAACGAAACTCCAGATTAATGTTGCAGGGCCAGTTAAAGGCACCGTAGGTGTGAATGTTGTACCAGAGGTTAAAGGCTGCTCTTACAAGGAGTTCTAGAGCTACAAGCTTGAAAATTCCAAAGTCACAGAAAGAGCAGTTGGTTGGGCTCGTTGGTTTAAGTGGATAGAGTCGGTATTTCTAATCATCAACTATGCTGAAGACTGCAAAGTCAAACATGCCGCAAGCATACTTCTAAATGATGCTTTTTCATGGTAGAATGTTTTTGCTCAGTGTATTAGTATTGAGAATTCTCGTAAGATTTACTGGACTAAGTTGAAGAAGTTATAATCAAGAAGTATTGCCCTCGGAATGAGGTTCAAGAAATGAAAGTGATTTTGGAACCTTGCTAACAGAGATATTAAATATCATGACTTATATTTGTTGTTTTCAATAGTTGGCAGTATTGTGAATTGTAAGTTATACAAGTATCTTTGTCATTGATGGATAGTTGGGTAAGATGTTCGTGACCTTAAAGGGTTATATTTTAGTAAGATAGGTTTTCACACGTGATGTGATGAGACATTTTCGCAAAAGTTGATGCTTTGACGTTTCTTAGCATAAGAGAGTTTGATAAGGTTTGACCAGAAATTTCTAATTTGTTAAAATAAGTGTTTTTAGAGAAATGTCACCACGA
The DNA here is from genome assembly GCA_019973895.1 of Chrysanthemum seticuspe. Classification (NCBI taxonomy): domain Eukaryota; kingdom Viridiplantae; phylum Streptophyta; class Magnoliopsida; order Asterales; family Asteraceae; genus Chrysanthemum; species Chrysanthemum seticuspe. The sequence goes on along the minus strand of BPTQ01000008.1, from coordinate 146,456,701 downwards.
GTTTTATCGTTGACACGAACGAAATTTAAAGAAACGTGTTCGAAAGTGAAAACGTCTGAGAACGAGATGCAGTCAGGTCTCTATGACCTCATAAGTTTCAAAGGTTTACGGGTAGTCTTCAATCGTTAAGATTATATTTGTTGGTATATTGCTATCTAATAACTAGTGGGTGCCACCGTCCTCTCTGGTTTGGACAATATAATGTAATAGAGAGTCTTGACTTTGTTGAAATTTCGGGAGAGAAATTGACGAGTGTAGAGAATGTTGTTGAACATTGAGCTTTTGTAATGAAAACTTGTTAAACAAAGTCCTTAAGTGACAACATGGAATCAGTTCCAAGTTGGAGGTCTACATGTGAATTCAGAACTTCTCTTAATTTCAAATAATTCCAACACCACTGCTTCTTGTAAATGATAAATCAGTTTGTTCCTTAGAATTTCCCATTAATATGATTATTATTTATTGTTTCAGAACAAGGTGTTTGATTTACTTCGAACGTTTGGTGTAGTTACAAAAGGAGATATCGGTCATTCTTTAAAGTTTATCAAGGGAGTAAATAGTTTATAAAGTAATTGCAATATAGTTTATAAAATAGTTTGTGACCATTTATTATGTAATAAGGATAATGTTTTGTTATTTGCAAATTAGTGGTAAATCATAGTTTGTGATTTAGTATCGAAGCAACAACTTGGTAACGTGATTTTTTTTTAATAGTTTATACTATAATAGAAAACGATTTATTATTTATAGAATAGTAGTGAAATCGTAGTTAAATTTTGTGATGTTTTGGTAAGATCACAAATCAAGTTATAACATAACTCATGAAATGATTTGTAAATAATTTATAAAATAGATAAGAAAACAATTTATTAATTGCCCAATAGTAGAAACATTTGTAGTTCATTTTGTGATTCAATGGTAAAGCTTGTTCATAAGGTTGTACTAAACTTGTAGGGTAAGTGTAACTTAGTTTACAAAATGTTAGCAAAAAGTGTATTATTTTATTTTATTATTTTTTTTTGTCTAATGAAATAGAAGAACAGTAGTGAATCGGTATATTACAATATAATAGTCCGTGAAGTGATTTGAACAAAAAGTTAGTAGGACAATTTGAGAAAGACTCGTTGTTTATAAAATTACCAGTAAGGTCAAAAACTTTGATTCAGTGATAAAGTAGTATAACATTGGGTAGATTGACCGCGAAATAGTTGACAAGATGATTGATTACAGTTTGTGCGTTAGAAAACGACACATTTTACTATTTTATAAGGGGCAGTAGTTGAGCAAACTATTGGTATTCTCTAGAGGTAACTAGAGGATTAGGTATATGTTCCCATAAATAGTAGTTCGAGTTAAAAGTTAACTCGTGGTATGTTTCTAGATTGTTAAAAGTTTAGTAGTTCGCTCATTTTTTTTTATGTTCAACGAGGGTTTCCCTTCGTAGATGTCGTGACGTGTCGTTTCTAGAACAACAAGGGATATAATCTGACTCATCAATTGAGTACGAGTTTTGGGATAGAGGAGACACTATTACGGCAGTGAGTGATGAGGCAACCTCGATTTCAACGTCTGAGAAAATGTTAATGGGACGGGATAGAGATGACATGGTGTTTCAACGACTCAGTAATAGTGATTTAATATATCATAAGTAATATTTCTGTTGGGTATAGAATCTATGTTGAAGGGAGAGGTTAGCAAGTTCAGGGTACAACTCTAGAGGAGAGAGTTAATTACTACTAGTAATCAGTCGATTGGCTGGATACTTAATGAATAAGGGTACAATGTTCGAGTTCAAAATCATAGTGTCAAAAGAAATGACTACAAGTCGAGATCAATTCAAGCTCCAAATACGAGTAAACTTCAATAGTTCCCGATGGGTACGATAGAGGATCACACATCGATTGAGCGTAAGGTACTTATCGATAGGATAGCATCAATAGAACAACATCAGCAGGATATCATTGATAAAACAACATAGTAGGATGATATAGATAAAACGGCATCAATAAAACGGCGTCGATAGAACGACATTGATATGAATACATAAATGGAGCATAAGGTTCAATACCAATAGTGCATGAGGTACTACAACAATAAAGCGTAAGGTATAACCATAATCGAGTATTGTTGATGAAACAACGTCGGTGGAACATTATCGATTCACAAAAATTAACAACATCGACTGGATAAAGTCGATTGAATAATTCCGAGTGAATGGAATCAATTTGGAAAAATAAATAACAATCCTTCCAAGATAAGGCTTTGGGTAAGGGGTCCGTAACAAAACCACGATCAAGGCAAGGCTAAAATAAAGTAGCAAATTCCAAATTCGCAACGAGACCTAAAATCTCTGTACCAAATAATCCAAAAGCAAATATAGTCAATATTAATTCCAAAACACTCCTGTAAGTTCAATGAACTTATTACGATATCAAACGTGTCGAAATATGCAACTCGAATTCAAATGGTGACCAACTAGGTCTAACTCGACCCAACGTAAAGCACGATTAAACGTTTTCATTAATTCCGAAAGTAATTCATAGTCGTAACATAACCAAGAGGCGATGAAAGACGTTCCGTAAAAGTGGAAAAATATCACTATGAATAAGTATTGTGATGCCAGTGTGTTGTGCGTAGGGTTAAAATTTTATCATGTCCATGCTCGTTTACACATACAAAATCATTTCGTTTCCCCAAAACAGAAAATAACCATCCCCAGCATTGCAAAGTTCGCCTCAGGGTTGGACATAGGTGATCAGTCTATGCCTTTCTCCCTAAGGAATATAGGTGATCAATCTATATTCACATGAACTTTGAAATACTCGGCTCAGTTACACTAGCATTATGTCATGTACTTTTAGTTGTTACGAAAAGTAAAACGAGCATTCCATTTATGTGAGGGGTAAGGCGTAGCTTTGTGGTACGTAAACATACGTATATGAAAGCAATCATAGTTCATAGTGAGATTAAGTAAATAGTAATATAATACATATATCATCAAGTATGACTTCAACAAGTCAAAATCGAGGCATCAGCTTGGCAGGCAGGCATGTATCGGTCATAGGGTTAAGTTTTCGTAAAAGTAGTTATAGTATAGGTTTCAAAATACCCAGTTCTCTATAACCGAGGCTCTGATACCAATCTGTAACACGCCAAAAGAAATGGTTTGCAGCGGAAGTAGTGTTACCGTGGTATTACTCGATTGGTACCACAACACAATTTATAGAACAACGGTTTAACTTTTGTTTTTAAAAAAATCTTATTTCATAAAGATTTGTAGTTACATCTTTCAAAATATAATACGGAATGTAGGCCCATAAAAAGAAATTAAGTGGTCCCCAGTTTTATATCAGAGTCTTTTATGATCATGCCATGCCAATGCCCAAGCGCCTCCAAGGTTTAGCTACCGCCTGCAATCCTGATAATACATGCTAAAGTGTCAACACAAAGGTTGGTGAGTTCACAGGTTTTAATACACAAGTAGTTTCGAAAACAGGAAAATCAATTGGTTGTTAAAGTTTCAAAGGGTCCATTATGTATGCAGCGCGTTCATGGCTTTAAGGGTTCCACTACTTAAGTCGATTCAGCCGTAACTTGCCCCTATGTGCAACATGCTCTAACCTAGCATGAGAAGGTGATACAATGCACTTCGGTTAGTAGAGTGAAGGGATGGCTCTACCCCTAAATAGCGTTATCCATAGATATCAACGACTCGTCCGTACAGTGGGAGTGAGTTAATAAGTAGTGTAGTAACAGGGGACTTTTACAGTCGTACATAGGCGCCAAACATAAGCATACATACCAGTTTGCACAGTATAGCATAGCATAGCTCAGTAGATTGAATCAGTTCAGTAAATCCATAATTTCATGAATGCACAACCAATTTAGTTTTAAGTAATCATAGTATGCTTTTCACCCCAAAACGAGTAAAACAGTAAAATGGGGTTGTGAAACTCACCTTAGTCCGAAGAAATACAAGAATCATAACTAACACGACTGGCATCGAGAAATGTAACAAAATAGTATCAGAAGGTAGCAACGTACAACGATACAAGAGTACCGACACAACGGTACGTCGTTGGCACAACCTAATAGTATATGGATTATCTCAGAATGCGTATCGTAAAGTGAATAAGTTTTCAAAAGATAATTGTTTTAGTTTTTGTGGAAGTTTCGTATCAACGTTTGTCAAGAGTTTAGTATTGATAGTTCGTGTGGTGTTACAAGGTTATAGACTCAAGACAACACACGCCAAAGTATAAAACATGTAACACAAGTACAATAGGAAATAAACATATAAGGATCAAATAGAAATTAAGTAAAAATTAAGTAAATGGTTAAGTTTAGGGCATTTACTCGGTATCCCAATTAATATATGTTTTCTAATATAGAGCAAAGAAAGGAATTTTTATAGTAAATAAATTTATACTCTTCGTTTTATTATTAAATTTTTATCAACATAAGTTTTTAACGATAATAAGTATATAAATAAAAGTTTAATATGATTCGTTAATCGCAATACATTTTGATGATAAGTAATATGACTAAATAAGTTTAAAATAACTTAACGGATTGAAAGTGTTAATAATTATCGGGCTTCACAGTCCAATAGTGGCTCATTAAGGGGTTGTCTAATATAAATAATCTAATAATAATCCGTTTCCGATATAAGTCTAATGTCAAATGTCAAATATGTATATATATATATATATATATATATATATATATATATATATATATATATATATATATAGTCTGTCATTAGTTAACATGTTCAAATATAAATCCGTTATAAGAGTCCATTGTGTCAAATTCATTAAGGTCTAATAAGTCTAAATTTAAATCCGATATGTTCATTAATTTGTCCAAATAATAAAGTTCGAAATAAGTCTAATATTAATAGTCTTTGTCTAATATTAATATTAATAGTCTTTGTCTAATATTAATAGTCTTCGTCTAACGTCAAATATATATATTTATCAAGTCTAATACAAGTCCAAAAAGTCATGTCATAGTCCAATGCTTATTTAGTCCATTATGTATACGTCAAGTCTGTTTGTATACGTCAAGTCTAACATGTCCTAGTCTGTTATATCCAATAACGGTTATACTCAATCCGTTGAATGTTCAGTTCATTATAATATGTTTAGCGTGTTAAGAGTTATGCATATAATTAAATTAAGCCCAAAGTATAAGAATCAATATGAGTAAGCTTATGAATAAATTTATAAGCAAGATATGCAGTTTCAAATAGGAAACTAAGTTAAAATAATTAAAGCCAAGCGCACCCTATATGGGCTATTGCGTTGTTCGAAGTCAAGCCAAAACCAAACACAACCGTTTGGTTATGGACTGCGTAAACCAAACAGCTCCTATGTGGGTATGGTCGAGGCCAAGCAAGCAAGGACCACTCTTGTGGTCTCATCAAGCCGTGGCACACGAAGCCAATAAACGTAACCACTCTTGTGGCGTTCTCATTTGAATCAGACCAACAACAAACGCCCCTTTTGGGGTGGGCTGTGACGCGCAAACAAAACCAAACATACGTTTGTCCGGTTGGTGGCTGTACCGAGTCGGGACACAAATCAGATGCACCCCTGTGGGCTGCTATTACACAGAAGCAAACACTTTCTTTGGGGTTGTCGTACTGGCCGAAACAAACAAACCAAGTGCACCCCTTTTGGGGCGGTGACACGCCAGAACAAACACCCTCCTTGGGTGAATTCTAGCCGAGAACCAGGATTAAACAAACACCCTTGGTGGTGTCGTGGTTGAGCCGAGACAGTAAACTCAAATGCACCCTATTGGGGCGGTTGCGACAGAAAAAAGCAGAAACATACTCTAACCTGGTTACATATAACGAAACATGAACACTCTCAAATTCAACGTTTTCATAACCAAACGAGTAAGCAATTAACAAGTAAATCTCATATTTAAACCGTGACACATCCGGGTCACGATCCAAATTCAACAGGGTCTCAGACCCGACTCGAGTACCAAAATAAAAACCTAAAACACCACTTCAATGATTAGCACCACACGAATCATATTTATAAATGTTTTAATCCACGAAAACTATATTGCTAACCTTACTAATCCGGTTTAATTAGGGAAAAAATGGAGAAAGATTAATTATTGTTTATTGGTCTCATGACATATAAGAGATGGTTTTGATGAGGATGAGGGAGGCGGCGTGATGATGGTGGTGGCTGTGGTGATTATCTATCCAGAAACAAACCCAAATCAAACCTTTCGGTTTGTAGAGTAGATTGCATCCCATCGTCCGCTTTGTGTGAAGTATATTGCAACTGATCATCCTTCTGATTTGTAGATTAGTTTATGATTGAGATATGGAAGTGGAGGGATGATGGTTGTTGTTGTCGTTCATCAAAAAGAGGGGAGAGAGGAGGGAAGTCGGTGTAGTGAAAAAGAAGGGATAAGAATCTGCTTCTTTCCCTTTTTTTTAATATATATAAAGTAATATAAGGCGTTTGTGTTATTATTATACCGTGTACCCGTGTCCCGTTGAGCTAAAGTGTAAAAACGGTATCATGGTCCGATGTTTTTACTTAATAATGCATAAAATACATTTTCGTGATCGTTTTTATAAAAATGATATAAAAACGAAATTATTGACCTGAATAATAATTATCGAATTTGAAGCATAAATAATGCAGTGTCGGTATATGTTATATGTAGTTATTACATTTTACGAGATAATTTCCCGTTAAATAGACAGAAGTGAACGAAAACGTTCAGAGAGAAATAATTTAAATCAGAATTAATTAATTAACTTGTGAAGTTACTGGTTAACTACTGATTACAGTTATTGTGTTACGTTACGAGAAAAGTCAAATAGTCAAAAGTCAACTTTATGAAAATTTACGTCACATTAGTTGGTTTTCTTAATTAGATAAACTGATAACGTTTTATCTAAAAAAAATTGACGTAGAAAATAGACAAATATTCTTTTATTAGAATATTATATTAGTTTAATACAAGGTGAGATTTATCGGTGGTTACACCCTGGAGATTGTCCGTAAACCAAAGTACACGTTTCTCCCCCATGATGGTTTCGAACTTTCAGAAGCATCATAACGTGTACGACTATTAGCACGAGAAGTTCTTGTCAAAAGCAAACATCTTGAAAGATCATGAATGTCGTTGAGGATTTTTTAAGATTTTGCTTAGACTGTGAAGTATCATAGACATGATGTAGCATCGAGTAACCCTTGAGAATTACTGATTGCATCTCAACCATTAAACACTTTGGTAAACACACCATTCATGTATTCTGACGGCTATAGCAATGACCGCTTGAAAAATAGACCCGATATGCCAAGCTTGAACATGACGTAAAATTCCCCAGGTTTGTTACTTAATCTTGCACTAATCCTTGTGAAGAAGAAACAGTGTACCCAATGTACAAAACCTCTTGACGTATTCTCAACTACGTGATACACCGAAGTGATAATTACGTTGTGGGTTAAGTGAGAAAGAATCACAAACGTAACTAAATAGCCAAGTCTTTATCACCCTCTATAAATGCCGAAACACGTCATCTTCGTGGAAGGGTAGAAAGAAAGAAAATGAAATAAGCAATCGTGCCCGGAAAATCTCACATCAAATCCAACTAAGAAATACTGTATAACCATCCCCGCAGTCAACCTTGTTTAATAAACAATTCAAGCCATGACATAATATTCTTCGTGAAAACTTATATACCAAAGTATCAAACTGCATACCACAACAACTCTCATCATCATACCAAGTCTCTTTAACAAATCTCATTTAGTCCAATTCTCACAAAATTCAAATCTCATAAAATCACATAATATCAAATCTCAAGAAGCCTATCTGACCCAATCAAGTGTATGACCCAACCTTGGTTACTTGTAATTATCGAGGCCCGGTCCATGAAAATCAAATCTATGGAAAACTAGAAGGGGGGGGGGGTTGAATAGTTTTACCAATTTAAAAACTTCCTTTTAAATATTTAGATCAACTTATGTCAATATATTTGGTTGTTTATGTTGGATGTTGATAAATAGATATATAAATGTGTAATGAAAGATAAAGAGTAAGAAGCACATCACCACGACACAAGTATTTATAGTGGTTCGGCTACAAGGACACCTTCCTTACCCTACTCCACTCCGCGAGTCACCTACTCGAGAGTTCGTAAACACTACACCAATCTCCTTATGGCGGAGAAGCCTTCACAACGTCGCTTACACCTTTTTCCGGTACAAAGCTAAATACCGAGTTCTTTCACACCAAGGCGAACCACACCTAACACAACGTCAACTACCCTTTATACGGTGCTAGGCTAACCACCGAGTTCTTTCACACCAAGGAGAACTAATCCTATCACAATGTTGCCTACCCTTTAATAGGTACTAGGCTAAGCACCTAGTTCCATTACTATGGAGGAACTACTACCCTTCACGACACAACACCTAATCTCAAGGAGATCCACTCCTTGTTACAACACTCTCAAGGACATCACCATCCTTGGAAATAAACAAATACTTATATGTATAACGATGAACCTCATCGATTATACGACCTAGGAATTCTTCCCTAATGCCACTTGATTTGATTCTTAGGCATCCTTCACTAATGACTTTGACACAACACTTGGCACCTTTCACTAATGCCTTCGTCTTGACACCTTTAGCATTCTTCACTAATGCTTTTGACACGGACGATAAGCACCCTTCACTAATGCTTTCATCTTGACACTTTCGGCATCCTTCACTAATGCCTTCAACACAACATCTATAGAGGAAGAAAGAACTATCAACAAGAGAACCTCAGTTGTCTTGATGATGACGAAGCATGGCAACTCATGGACTTAAGCTTGCTCGACTTCAAGAAGTGGTGATCTCTCCTTTAAGAGGAACCTATAGAATCACACAAAAACAAAAGACAAGCTACATAGATATCTTGGATATGAGGTTAGAGAGATATAATACTTGGAGAAAGTATATGTGAAATGGTGAGCTAAAAGGAAGAAAATGGCTCACTATTTATAGAGGAGAAAACATACTGTTCCTCGGATCCCGCAGATCCCTCCCACAAGGGATCCGTGGGATGCTCCTCTTTGCCCATGGGTATTTTTGGTTATGGGTTAAGGGTCATGGGTCATGGGTTATGGGTTGATCCATGGGTTTCTTTCTAGATACAATGTATCTCTAGAATACATTGGACTTGGTTAAGTGGTTTGTATAAAACCATAGGTTATGGGTCAATACCATTTGCTAGTTTTTACCCATTTAGTATATACTTGTTTTTACCCATTTTAGTATAAACTTGTTTTTACCCATTTTAGTATAAACTTGTTTTTACCCATTTTAGTATATACTTAGTTAAGTATATGTTAACCCAATATGTAAACACTAGTTGTTGTACATATGTATCAAAATCATAAAATCACTTATACTTGTTTTAGTGTTTTTTGTGAAAATGTTAGTGTGTTAGAAAACTATTGAATCAAACTATTTACGTATTTTATTTGTTTCGTTAAAATGATTTTACGTTTGTTATCGACAAAACATTAGAAGATCGTAAAATATAAATAAATGTTTTTACGGCTTATTTGTATTAACAATCTCCCCCTTTTTGTTGATGACAAAACATAAAATTATTTTAAGGAAAAACTAAAATTCGTAGAAAATTTGAATTGGTAGTTTTTACTTTCTTGTCCCCCTTTTTGTCGAAACAAAAAGTGTTAAAAGAAACTAACACAATTTTTATAAGAAAAATATGTAAAAGAAAATGTAAAGAGAGCAAGTGACGGGAATGATACTCGTCTTAACTCCCCCTTGACGAGTCCATCCCTTTGTGAGGGCGTCAAGTACATAACGTAAATAAACTAATGTGTTTGCAAATATGTTTGCAAATGGTTCGTCTACGCGACGAAAGCGTGCTCCCCCTTGATGATTGCAAAGTTGCAATGGGGTGTCATGAAGTATAATCCAAAAGAGGATCAAGTTGCAAATGGATTTGCAATTTATGGTTTGACAAAAAGCTCCCCAGAGCTTTATGGTGTCAAAATCTTCATTTGTACTTTGAAAATCTACAAAGTAAAGGTTAGAAAACTAGAGTATAGTGCATAATTTCCTGCAAATAAAACTCAAGTTAGTAGTAATTTGTGCTTCTGTAACACGGATCCCACGGTTCCCTTCTTGGAGGGATCCGTCTAGGCTTTTTGGAGGGATCCGGCTCTCTGGTGATAGTTTCTTCAGCAATGAAGATGTGTCAAACAATGCTAATGAAGAGGTAAGATATGTGTGTAATATAGCAAGCACAACATACAAAATAATCATGGTATATAGATATTCATTCAATAAAACAAGAGATAATCAAACAAATCTCTAAAACTAAGAGAATGAACTAGGCCATACAAATACTACTCAATACTAACTAGTTACTAGGCTTAAAATGCGTCAATGTGCTTGAGTCTAGGGATGAGTGGACTTGTTGATTTGATCCAACTTTGAAAGAAGATGATTAAACATGAAATGTATTTCATTTCGTGCTTCTTGAATAAGTCCTTGAGTGATTAGACAATTTGGACAATCATTGTCTTGGTTTGGAACCGGAGGGAAATGGATATTTTCAGGAGGCTCTATGTGTGATTGTGGGTCTTCATTTTGAGAAGTAGGATGAGGTTCTAAAAATGAGGGTGGTAATGGAACTTCTTTCATATGATCAAGGTTGTTCCTTGTCTCCCATGATGGACTAGTTGATGTTGTTGGTGGTTCCCTATTCAATGAAAAGGTTGGTGATGAGAGGTTCTTGGTGGTGAATGACCCAATGAGTAGATGTTTGGGTGAGGGAGAGGCTCATTCAAGGAGTGTAGTCCATGCTCAATGAATGAGGGTTTTGACGGCTTGCTAGAACTAGCCATGTTCGGTTTTGAACTAGATGATCCTTTTTCTAGTCCGAAAGGTTTGATGCTATTCCTTGCGGTTCTCTTAGCCTTTGTTGGATGAGTTTGATGAGGTGGGATTCTAGTATCATTATCTCTAATGGGAGATGTTTCGGTGGATGAGATTTCATGAATCATTTGACCATTTCTTTTGGATGATCCTATGGTTGAGGAGTTTTTGCTAAGAGCCTTGTGATGATGATGCTAAACTTCTAATTGCTGATTTTTGAAAGGTAAGTGAGAATGGTGCCTTAATCCTAAGGTTGTTTGGTTTATAAAGGATAATTTGAATTTTGGAAATTAAATTCTTGGCCACTTAGGGGATTAAGCATGCACTTAGGATTTTGATCAGCTCTAGGAGGATAATAAATGAATGCTAAAAGTGGTTAGATAACCAAACGTGACTCAAAATTGAATATGGAAGCTGATTTAGGCTTTCTGCAGCTACGGATCCGGCGGATCCCTCTCAGCAGGGATCCGTCTGGTTAAAGACCAGGGATCCGGCTGTCAGGCAGGTTCTAGGTGAAATGATTATGCTTTTGTAAGGTTTATTATCAATGGATTTCGAGGTTTTGACTTAATTAAGAAGTTTTTAGCTGTTGGGTATCTCAAATCCTCAACCATATTGAGTGATGGTGCTTAATGATGGTTTTGGGTATGAAAATTGACTTTGGGTAGTCTAACTATGTGTTTGACAAGGATACCATTTAATTTGAAATGCAGAAATGGTGGTAATAAGTCCTAGAAGTCAGGTGATGACCTAAGAGGAATTTACTAAAATCTTTAAAAATAAAGAAAAAATAAAAAACTAGTTTTGAGCCTAATTTTGATTCAAAAGATGATTAAGATCGATTTGCTAAAATTGATGGATAGACCAAACTAAGTGCTATCAGACGTGATAGATAATGTGTGAGTGCTGGAGCGGAATTATGGTGAGTTATGCTGAGTTAATAAATCAAAAACACTTTGAAATATATCTTAGGTAAGCCATGGATGAGTGTGAGGTTTTCAACTATTTGAGGAAGACTTAGTTGGCTCTAGTATCTTATGTTTGACTAGTGTGAGGTGATCTAGTAAGCTATTTTGATGTAAGCAAGTCTGTATTGCTCATCAGTGGCCACGGATCCCGCGGTTCCCTTCTGGGAGGGATCCGGCTGGTTCAAATGCTGGGATCCGCCTACTGCAGATCAGAAGGCTTTCAGCAAATGTGCAACTTTGCACTTTTTGGTAAATGCTTCTCCTAGTTGTTTCTATAGAGACTAAAAGCAAGAATACAAAAAATATAAGTCATAGCAAAGTAGGAAGAGTTAAAGGTTCCTAATATGAGTGACGACGAGCACTTGAATATTTTCAAGGAGTCGTAAAATCTCATTCTACATGTTCCTAAGTTACGATTATTTAGTGCCAAGATATGGCAAGACCTACCTACTACACTATTCTACATAAGCATTGTTTAAGTGTTACAACCCATTGTTTGAAATTGTTCTTCACAATTCTAGGTCTATGATCTTACCTCATTTCTCTTCTTCTTCACGTCCTCGCCCGTCCTCCACTCTTTACCATACCATTTTCACTTCTTCTTCCTCAAGAAATTAGCGAAGCACTTGAATATTCCCTTGGTTTGTTGCCATTCGGGTGATTCATTAGGAATGTTTGGCAATTGGTAAATGTAGTCCAAGGGGTCAAGATCGGTATTTTTGAGTGGGTTGCTACCACTTCCTCCACCTCCTCCTTGTCTCTCCCTTTCATCCGAGGAATCCGTGGGTGGGTGAGGCCTCTTGCCTTCGACCATAAACCTTGTTGTTCTACCCTCGGTTAATGGTACCATAACTTAGTTGCAAAATCTATGATCATAGGATTGTAGAGAAGGATCTAATGCAAAGATGAATTTAGCAAGACGGGTTAGGAGCATTGCATACGGGAGCACCATCTTTTCCATGCTTCTTACACTTGCCATTCTCTTGATCATGTAGTAGGCAATGTTAAAGCGAGTCTCGGCCACTAGGCAATAGATCATGAAGCTTAGACATGCGTTGGGGTGATCTTTGTTTCCTACTAGGCACACCACATTCTCCCTTATCACGTCTTCCCATTTCCTATACAACACGTACATCTCCGAGAGCTCCATTTGGAAAGGATCCCTATAGATCACTTTCGACTTCCTAGTAACCCTTGATGGAGATGCTCTTGGCATAAACACGGAGTCCTTCACCGTGGTTGCTTCCGGGATTATTGTGTTATAAATTTCGTGATGATCAACCATAGAGTGTATCTCCTCCAACGACCACTCATTAGAATACATGCAAACTCCTCAAGCGAAAGAGTGTACTCATGTCCATTTATGGTAAATTCAATTGAGATGGACCCATTATCATTTCTAACTATCCCCATTGTTTTGTAGAACTCAAGCACAAAGACCGGGCAAATTTGCTCATTTATGTCCAATAAACAATCAAACCCAATAGTTCCAAACACTTCCCTTATGTCGGTATTTACAAGAAATGATGGATCAACAACTCTACCTTCGTGAAAGAGTCTCCTTTCAAGCAACTTAAAGGCTTTCCTATCGTCCGAACTTAGTCCATCTTTCCTATGGTACATGGGTATGTAGTAAGCTGTGTCTTGGTAATCTTGTTGCTTGTTGCTTGGCATGATTGATCCTAAACAATACAACCACAATGTGGTGTTAATTGTGAATAGTAACCTAGAGGGTTTGATCACAATTTTGCTCTCATCATCTTTGTTGAATTCAAGAAATGTGTTTAATTTGTATTAACAATGTTAATTCTTTGATTTAGATTATCTTAGAAAACAATGTAGTGAAAAATTATGATAAACCCATTTGAACCCAACTATTAAAGATGAAGAAATTGTAATCCTAGAAATCAACGAATTAAATTAACAATGTAGTGAAGATTATACTTACACAATTGATTGTTAAGCTTGAGAGGAATGATCAAATTGCTCCTTTGAACAGTAGCTGAGTTCTTGTTCGTGAGTCTTTGAGGTGAGTATAATTGTGGAACATCCACAGTTATCATTCTTTAATTTAAGTTGTCTTCTGTTGCACGGATCCCGCGGATCCCTCTCATTTGGGATCCGGCCAGTGAAAACGCAGGGATCCGGCATGACAAAAAAAATCATCTCAAGCATTCCTTGATAACTTTGGTTTGGGAGTTCTAAAAACGCCTAGTGTTTTGATGTTAAGGCTCTAAAACTTGTGATTTCAGGTTTTAAAGATTTAATACTATTCCTATTAGACGTGGTTCCCTTTTTAAGAATTAGTAATAATTCATGGGAAGCTTTTCAAACATTATAATAAAGTCCCATTTTATCATAATATAAGAAGTGTCAATAAACCCTTTGTGATGAGTAATGATTGAGGCTATCGAAAAACCAATATATCATTGTTACGAGTTGGTAGCGTAGTCTATACAAATTAGTCGAAGAATACTATTCATGATGATGACTATAATATATATAACTACTTAAGTAAATACTAATAGATATAAATCATGCGACTGAGATTTTACCAATAATAAAAAGTAAATTATTAGCGATCATACCTTTGTTAAATATTCTTTTTAAGAAAAGAAGTATTTAGATGAAATGCTTTGTGATTTTCTTGGAATCTCCAGATTCATGTTGTGAGACAGACAATACTAAACATTCTTTTTGCGAAAAGAAATATTTAGATAGATTCTTCATGATTTTCTTGGTAACCCTTGATCCAAGTATGGAGAGTACGTCACAAGGAAAATGTTAGAACATTCTATCATTGTCCAACAATAAATATTATAATTGTTTTTAAAACATGACAAAAAAAATCCTTCTTTGTAGTTTTCAAACATACACGGATCGTATCAAGTTTTTAAAGTACAACATACTCTAAAAAACTTGGTAACGAAGCTCTGATGCCAATTGTGGAAAACTAGAAGGGGGGGTTGAATAGTTTTACCAATTTAAAAACTTCCTTTTAAATATTTAGATCGACTTATGTCAATCTATTTGGTTGTTTATGTTGGACGTTGATAGATAGATATATAAACGTGTAATGAAAGATAAAGAGTAAGAAGCACATCACCACGACACAAGTATTTATAGTTGTTTGGCTACAAGGACACCTTCCTTGCCCTACTCCACTCCCCGAGTCACCTACTCGAGAGTTCGTAAACCCTACACCAATCTCCTTATGGCGGAGAAGCCTTCACAACGTCGCTTACACCTTTTTCTGGTACAAAGCTAAATACCGAGTTCTTTCACACCAAGGCGAACCACACCTAACACAACGTTGCCTACCCTTTATACGGTGCTAGGCTAACCACCGAGTTCTTTCACACCAAGGAGAACTAATCCTATCACAACGTCGCCTACCTTTTAATAGGTACTAGGCTTAGCACCTAGTTCCATTACTATGGAGGAACTACTACCCTTCACGACACAACACCTAATCTCAAGGAGATCCACTCCTTGTTACAACACTCTCAAGGACATCACCATCCTTGGTGTTAGGATTTAGTAAATCTAGTTATTGAAGAGTCGGTCACCTCAAGTATATGTAATCGTTAGAAAGCTCGTAGTCGTAGATTATTATAAGTTAAGTAGTATTTAGTTTAAGTAACACCGTGGAGGACGGACGGGTCTTTACCCACTGTATGCCTGATCCACAGCCCGTAGGTGGCAATTTATGTAAGAACTATACATACTCTCTACCTCCCAAGGTAGAGAGTTGGAGCTCATATTAATATGTTCATTTTCTCTCACTAAGTTCCCAAACCTCTAACTCTTTCTCTCTCTAAAACCTCTTGTATACGCCTACTTGTGGTTATGATCTAGTGTGTTTGTGAAATCCAATATGTTACAAATGGTATCAAGAACCATGGTTTGATCATCTCTTACATATACTTGGATTTCTAGTGGTTTTTAGACGGTTTTTGAGTTTGAAAAAGTTTAGTGGTTTTTGCATCATTTGGTTCATTTTTAGTGTTAAAGTTTTAATTTTGGGTGTACTTTTGTGTTTAAAATCATTGTATGTTCTTGGGTTTTGATTTGGTAAGCTTGAATCACTGTGGTTGAGCTTGTTTTGGATTAAAAGTGAGTTTTTGAAGTTTTTTCTTGGTAGCGACTTGGTTCTCGTAGTGTATTTCATTATAGCGACTTGCTTCAGAAAAAGGTAGCGAGTTGTAGTGCTTTTTGGTAGCGACTTGGTCCTAGCGACTTGTCTATTGAGACAAGTGTACAAATAGTACAACTTAGTGGATTCTCCACTACGGCTAGCGACTTGGTGAAGGTAGTGACTTGCTTTCAATTTTGTTAGCGACTTGTACTTATGATTACTAGCGACTTGGAGTTAGCGACTTGGAACTTAGCGAGTTGCTCTTTAGCGACTTGACTGCTTAGCGACTTGGTGCTTAGCGACTTGGTGTTAGCGACTTGTGACTTAGCGACTTGGTGACTAGCGACTTGCTTCAAGAATTCGTAGCGACTTGGTTGATTTTGGTTTGTAATACGGTTTTCTCTTGATTTAGTAAAATCCCGTGAAAGAATCTATTTCCCGGTTTAATCATAGAGTTTTAAAATCCCGTGTAATCAGTTAACATGTCTACCAATGTACCTACAATCATCTCCACTGTTGCTGAGGATGTTCAAGTAGCTGGTTCAGACAGTCGTCCACCTATGCTTGACAGAACTGACTACGACTCTTAGGCACAACAAATCAGATTGTACTATCTTGAAAAGGAAAATGGGGTCAACATTATCAAATCCATTGATGAAGGACCTTATCAGATTGAGACTACTAGAGACTTAATTGATACAGCTGAAGATGGAACAATGATCTATGGAATAGACAGACCAAAGACGTATGATGAGCTCAATGATAAGGAGAAAAAGAGATTCGATGCTGATATCAGGGCTTCTAACATTATACTTCAAGGTCTCCCAAAACACATCTACAAGCTTATCAATCACAACACCGAAGCCAAGGCAGTGTGGGATAATGTCAAGATGCTCCTCTCAGGTTATGAATTAACTATTGAAGACAAAGAATCACAACTGTATGATGAATTTGAACACTTCAAGATGAAACCTGATGAGAGTGTCTATGAGTACTACGTGAGATTCCATAAGCTTGTGAATGACATGAGGAACATCAAAATGACCATGCCAAACATTCAACTGAACTCAAAATTTGTGAACAACATGAATCCCGAATGGCACAAGTTTGTCACCTCTGTGAAGCTAACCAAAGGATTGAAGAATACAAACTTTGAGCAACTCTATGCCTTCCTTCTTCAGAATGAGAGACATGCCATGTTTGAAAAAAGAATTCTTGATCAGTTCAAAACCAACCAGGGAGAGACAAGCTCATCAAATGATTCAACTGCCTTTTACAAAAATGTTGGAATTACCACCAAAGCTTCTCAAGTTATACCCATGGGTAATG
Source organism: Chrysanthemum seticuspe (assembly GCA_019973895.1). Lineage (NCBI taxonomy): Eukaryota > Viridiplantae > Streptophyta > Magnoliopsida > Asterales > Asteraceae > Chrysanthemum > Chrysanthemum seticuspe. Next base: position 146,439,320 of record BPTQ01000008.1, on the reverse strand, counting down.
GTAATCACAAACTCATTCCCAATCCAATGTTCAAACAAGCTGATGCTGATGCAGGCATGGGACACTTCATTAATCAACTGGCTCTCATGATTAGTCAAAACATGAACTCTCTCCCACACACCAACAACCACCTCATAACAACATCCAATCCACACAATCAAGCCACTGTCAGATATGGGAAGGTTATGGTGCAGCCAGTTCAAGAAAGGCAGTACGAACAAGGAAGAGGTGGAGTTGGTTGAGGATATGTGGGAAATCAGAATCGGGGAAGGATTGGAAATCAAGGACAAGCAAAGCCAATCAAATGCTACAACTGTGCTGGTGAGGGACATATTGCAAGGAACTGCACTTCACCGAAACGCCCTTAGAATGCAGAGTACTTCAGGGATAAGATGTTGCTTGTGCAAGCTCAGGATAATGGAGCAGCTTTGGATGAAGAAGAGTTATTATTTCTTGCTGAAGGGAATGCCAAGACATATGATGCAGATGTGGATGAGCAACCAATTCAGGAGATAGGTCATAATCATCAGAATGCCTTTCAAGTCGCCGACTGTGATGCATACGACCCTGACGTCGATGATGAACCTACTGCACAGACAATTTTCATGGCTAGCATTTCTCCAATGGTCTCTCCAAAGGGCCCCTCACCACATCCAGCTGGTCCATCCAAAGAATCAATTATCTCAGAGGTATTAAAACTATACGATGATGTTGATGAGCAAAAGATACATGACAAAGTACATTCAACTGAAACTTTTGAGTCAGATATTGAAAATATGGGTAATATCAATGTTGTCCCATATGATCAATATGTGAAACAAAGTGAAAGTCAGACTGTACCAAGTGATGCATCTTCTGCAGTTAATGATGACTATGTTTTTGATGAATACACTGCATGTGCCCCTGATGATTCTGTTATCTCTGAACTGAATGCCTATAAAGAACAAGTAGCTATTTATGAACAACGTGCTAAGTTTGAGTTAACCACCCGTGAGCAGGAAATGGATGACCAAATGCGTACAACTATTAGAAAATGTAAGTTTAGAGAAGAAGTATTAAAACAAGAGTTAAACTCCTTACAAGAAAAGCTTTCTAAAACTGCTAAGCAAAAACAAGAACTTCAAGAAAATGTTAAAATGCTTAAGCAAGAATTCAGTGCTAAGGAATCAAAACTTTTGAATGATTTTTCTAATCTAAAAACCTTGAAAAACAAGCTTGAAAATAAGTTTTACGTACAAGGGAACACCATTCAGACTACTCACATGATCACTAAGCATAGAGTCTTAAGCGATAAGCATAGTATCCCCATTATAAAGGAATCCAACCCTGAGTATGGTAAGATTGCAAAAGCTGCTCATAAGGTAATTTATGATGGTAATGAAATCTTTAAACCTAGGCAGAAACCTAGTTGCGCTGAGTGCACTGAGGAAGATAAGAAATCAGATGAGATCACTAAGGAGAAAATGGATAAGAAACTCAACAATCCTACATGTAAAGAGAAAAACATAATTATCATACCCCATGACTACAAAAAGGAAAATTGGATTTCCTTGAACATGTTAAGCCTCAAATGTTGTTAACCCCCGAACAAGTGTTCTGGAAAAAGGATTTAGATAAGCAAAAGGCAGAGAATCTTGTTGTAACAACCCCCCCCGTTAGGAAAATGCCTTCAGAAACTGTGTATCCTCCTAATACACCAATGCATCTAGTCCCTAGAACTATTGCCACTAAAAGCAAGACCTTGATCAGTCAATATGTTATCTTTCAATTATTTGTTGATTGTGAGAAAAATTGCATGAAAAGGATCACACCCACTGGTATAACTGAAGGGGAAATGGGTTTTGAGCAAACTAAAGAATGTTATTTAAATGAGGTCATGCCTTTCTTTAAACAACTAAAAGATCAATTTGAGAGTCTTAAAAAGGGGATGAATTCAGATATTAAAGAAATGGAAAAGGAATTTGATGCAATGATAGTTGAGGTTAGTGACTATGAGCGAGAATTAAAATATAATGAGATTGAGAGGAAGAACTTGCATACACTGAATGAGAATCTTATTTCTGAATGTATTACTCAAGATGTGTTTTACACTGCTACGAATTGTTCCATTAATGCCTCTCAATTTCATGAATTATCTGTTGCTCTGAAAGTCTCCCATGATCGTGTCATTGAGCTTGAAAAGACTAATTCTAAACTAAATGAGAAAATTGATCAGGATAATCACGATAATTTGGTAAAACATCTTTCTAAGCTAGAAGTTGAACGTTTTAATTTACAACTAAAATATCAACATCTTAAAGAAAATGTCAAAACCTCAAATATCAAGACATCATCAGATGCTCCAGAGTTTGATACAGTTTTTCAGATAAACAAACGTGACGAACAAATTCAAGCTCATTGTAACACGATCAAAAAATTGAAAGCCCAAATTTCTCAATTAAAGGGTGAAAAGAACAATGTGACTGGCACCCAAATGCCTCCTCCTTTAGATTGTCAGTATTCAAAAACTTTTCATCTTCAAAACTTAGTAAATGCTTTACAAAAGGAAAACGAGAGCTTTTTAGAAGAAAATGAAAAGGTTAAACGTCACTTTAAAGAGTTATATGATTCAATGAAAGTCACTCGTGACAAGAACAACGAAAAAATAACCTCTTTACAAAAAGAAATTGAGAATCTGAGGAGTCAGGAAAAAGGGAAACGGCCACTTATTTTTAATGAGAATGTTGCTTCAAAGTCATCCTCTGACTGCAAATATACTATGACTGTTAAATACATTCCTCCTCATCTTAGGAATAATGAACTTGTGTTTCATAACTATTGTGCCCACCTTAGGGATAGTCTAGAATGTCTTCGTGAGATTGTGAAAGAGGATTTCATAAATAAGCCTCTTGATAGAGAAATTAGGTTTGCTTGCATTCAGGCTAAACGATCTCAAGAGCTGCTAGAATGTCTAATTGCAACATGTCCTAAATCCTTAGGTGCAAAAGGTAAAGCTGTGATGCCTTGTTCTATGCCTAGTGCCAAGCATACAAACCATTCCATGCCCAGCTTTAAGAAAGTGAACACTAATGTGCCTTCTAGTAGTTCAGATCCTTGCACATCTAGTTCAGGAATGCAAAAAGTAGATCAACCAACTAATGTTCCCATAATTCCCTCTACAGGAGTAATCAGTGACATTAAAGCAAGCGGGTCAAAGCCTCCAGGCAATACCAAGCAAGATAGGGCCTCGCAAGCTAAGAATGTGCATTGGAAGAGAGTAGAAGACCATCCTAGGAACTTTAAGTTTGAGTTGAATAAAACGAATCGTGTTGATTCTAGTATTAGCCATAGGCGTACTGTAATTAATTCGAATTCTGATACTTTCTGCAAACCATGTAATAACGTATGCTTGAATTCTGTTGCTAATCATGAATGTGGTGTGAATGTTTTGTCTAATGCTGTCAAATGCCCAGTTAAAATTGTTAATGCTAAAAATCATGCTAAGAAGGCTAAAAGGCAAAGACAAAAGAAAGTTAGAAAACAGTGGAAACTCACAGGAAGAACATTTAGTAAGATAGGTTATCAATGGATACCTTTTAGCCATAAAGATAATCAGTTCTACCCTCAATCTGCTAAGACAATGCCCACTAGAAAATGGATGCCTACTGGTAGAACTATTCAATTAAGAAGTGAACATACTTTGAATAGGTCAAATACGGACACCAGCACTGCATCTATTCCTAATGATTCCATTGCTTCTATTTCTGATGTGGGTGTTCCAATCACTGTTACTAACCAAATGGAACCCATTCTTGCATGGGGATCCCAATTATCCAGTTATCCATTCTTGGCTGTGTTCAACTGCAGATCGTTCAAATCGTTCTGTGGTACCTGGACTCAGGCTGTTCCAAGCATATGACTGGAGACCGGTCGCGGCTCATGAACTTCGTGAGCAAATTCATCGGGACTATTAGATTCGAGAACTATCATTTCGGTGCAATAATGGGCTATGGAGATTATGTTGTCGGTGATAGTGTTATCTCCAGGGTATATTACGTAGAAGGTCTTGGTCATAACTTATTCTCTGTTGGTCAATTATGTGATTCTGATCTAGAAGTAGCCTTCAGAAAACATACTTGTTTCGTTAGAGAACTTGATGGTAAAGAACTTCTCAGAGGAACTCGTGGTTCAAACCTATACACCATATCTATCGAAGACATGATGAAATCTTCTCCCATCTGCCTGCTGTCAAAAGCTTCCAAAACAAAGTCATGGCTATGGCACCGTCGTCGCAATCACTTGAACTTTGGTACCATAAACAATCTTTCCAGAAAAGACTTAGTAAGAGGATTACCTAGACTTAAGTATGAAAAGGATCATCTTTGTTCAGCTTGCCAATTGGGAAAAAGCACAAAATATGCCCACAAACCAAAACCCACAAACTCTGTAATGGAAGTTCTTCATATACTTCATATGGATATGTGCGGGCCAATGAGAGTGCAAACAATAAATGGGAAGAAATACATTCTAGTAGTTGTTGATGAGTACTCTCGATTTACTTGGGTAAAGTTTTTGAGGACAAAGGATGAAACTCCAGCTGTCATCATCAAACTAATCAAACAGCTTCAGGTTCGACTCAACAATACAGTCAGAATTGTTCGAACTGACAATGGCACAGAGTTCGTTAACAAAGACTTAATTCAGTTTTATGAAAGTGTTGGAATCAGTCATCAAAGAAGTGTTCCACGAACTCCTCAACAGAACGGTGTAGTTGAAAGACGAAATCGAACTCTTGTGGAAGCCGCAAGAACAATGCTAATTTATTCAAAGGTTCCAATGTTTCTATGGGCTGAAGCCATTGCCACTGCTTGTTACACCCAAAATCGTTCCCTTATACACACCTCTCATGGAAAAACTCCATATGAACTTGTCCATAAACGAAAACCTGATTTATCCTATCTCTGTGTGTTTGGTGCTTTGTGCTATCCAACAAATGATGGTCAAGATTTAGGTAAATTGAGAGCTAAGGCGGACATTGGAGTATTTGTAGGTTATGCACCAAACAGAAAAGGGTACCGAATCTACAACAAGAGAACCCGAAATATCATGGAAACAATTCACGTTACGTTCGATGAGCTGACCGGTCAAATGGCTCCAGGACAATCCAGTTCTGGACCCACATTTTAACCTCTATCAAGTAGTCCTATCAGTTCTACTCTTGTTTCTAATCCCTCACCAGCAACTCCTTATGTACCTCCTTCAGAAGATGATTTGAAGAAATTATTTGATCCAATGTTTGATGAACACTATGAGTCAAGTGCTAATGATATGTCAATTCCATCAACAGAGGCTGCTTCTATCCCTGTCAATGAAGTTAACCCTTCAGTTTCAATGTCATTAAGTCAAGATGCGCCTGCTGCTGATCACTCTGTCTCATCAACAAATCATCAATCATCAAGTGTACATCATGGAATTGTTTCTGGCACCCATGATGAAATTAATCCCTTTGCTACTACCGAAGATGCTCTATTTGAAAACATATTTGCTCCTAAATCATCATCAGAACCATCTTCTTCAGGAGATATTGACTCTGCTACTTCAGTTCCTCAACAACAACCACATGAACACCTTAGAAAATGGTCACATGATCATCCATTAGACAACATCATTGGAAATCCCTCTCGTCCAGTATCCACACGGAAACAACTTGCAACCGATGCCTTATGGTGCTTCTTTAACTCCGTACTCTCTAAGATCGAACCAAAAGACGTAAAAACTGCCAAAAATGAAGACAACTGGTTCAATGCCATGCAAGAAGAAATTCATGAGTTTGATCGACTATATGTATGGGAATTAGTACCTGCTCTAGATTGTGCAATGATCATTGCTCTAAAGTGGATCTTCAAAGTAAAACTTGATGAGCATGGTGATGTCTTAAAGAACAAGGCTCGATTGGTTGCAAAAGGATACCGTCAAGAGGAGGGTATTGACTTTGAAGAATCATTTGCTCCTGTTGCTCGTATCGAGGCAATCAGAATCTTCTTGGATAATGCTGCAACTAAGAACATGGTAGTCTATCAAATGGATGTAAAGACGGCATTTCTTAACGGAGATCTTAAAGAAGTCGTATACGTCAGCCAACCTGAAGGCTTTGTGAATCCAGAGCATCCTACTCACGTCTATCATTTGAAGAAGGCTCTTTACGGTTTAAAGCAAGCTCCAAGGGCATGGTATGATATGCTATCAAAGTTTCTTCTATCTACTGGATTCAACAAAGGAGCAGTTGATCCAACATTGTTCACCAGGAAGTCAGGCAAACATTTAATTCACGTTCAAATATATGTAGATGATATTATCTTTGCCTCGACTGACCCCAATGAGTGTGATTGTTTTTCAAATGAAATGGGTTCTAAATTTCAAATGTCAATGATGGGACAAATGTCATTTTTCTTGGGATTACAAATTTCACAAAGTCCCGGAGGCATTTTTATAAATCAATCTAAATATGCAAATGAGATTTTAAAGAAATTTGGATTTGATTATAGTGACCCTGTTGACACTCCCATGATAGAACGTACTAAACTAGACGAGGACCACTCAGGGATCATGGTTGACCAAACGAAATATCGTAGTATGATTGGGTCCCTGATGTACGTCACAGCTAGTAGAATAGACATCTTGTTCGCTGTTTGCATGTGTGCTAGATACCAGGCTAAGCCTACCAAAAGGCACCTTAAAGCTGTTAAACGGGTCTTTCGGTATCTCCAAGGAACCATCAATATGGGACTTTGGTACCCGAAGGACACCGGTATGTCACTAACAGCCTATGCAGATGCTGATCATGCAGGATGTCAAGATACTCGTCGAAGTACGTCTGGAGGTGCTCAGTTTTTGGGTGATAAGCTTGTGAGCTGGTCTTCAAAGAAGCAAATGAGTACTTCTATTTCCTCTACAGAGGCTGAATACATAGCCATGTCATCCTGTTGTTCTCAAATCCTATGGATGAGATCCTAATTATCTGACTATGGCTTTGAATTCAACAAAATCCCTCTGTACTGTGATAATAAAAGTGCTATTGCTCTCTCATGCAACAACGTACAACACTCAAGAGCAAAGCACATCGACATTCGACATCATTTCATCAGGGAGCAAGTAGAAAATGGTGTGTTGGAACTATACTTTGTGAGGACTGAATACCAGTTAGCAGACATCTTCACTAAAGCTCTTCCTAGAGAACGTTTTGAGTTTATCCTCCCACGACTTGGTCTAAAGAGTCTACAACCGGAAACACTCAAACGTCTTCAAGAGGAAAACGAGGAGTAAAGGTCTTTCTTCATCTATCTCTTGTAAATAGTTATTCGAAAAATAAAATACAAAATTACAAAACCAACAAAAAGCAAATAGAAAAATATAAATCTTTCAAAAATCCATAAAAATTTGAAAATCTTGAAAAATTTCAAAAAATTATTGTCTTTTTGTCATGCTTTTCTCGATTCGATAATATCTACGGTCTTTGTGCTGTCATTCAAAGAATGACACGGGACTTTAGATGTTGTTCGAATGTCCTAAAAAAAAATCAAAAAATCCAAAAATATTTTTGGGAGAAAGTGAAATAAATGGTTTATTGTCATTTCAGGCAGTAACCCATTTTTCAAAGAAAGAACAGAGCCATGCTTTATCTTGTTTTTCAAATCTCATGCTCTGATTCTATAAACAATTACTTATTATCTAATGAAAACTAATTGCTTTGAAAAATAACTAGGACTCTATTTTTGAAAATCATCTGGACTTAACTTTTGTCAAAACCATCTATCTCTCAATCAACAACTTATGTCATTGATTGAGGGGGAGAATGATTTCAAATAAATCAAAAGGTTATTTTTCATATAATTGTTTTTCAAAAGATAATCATGCATGTTTAATCAATGGAGTTTAAAGTCTCAAAATCCGATCCTTATCAGTTAAAACGCTTTCATAATCAAGTCACAATTCTCCTTAAAACTTTCAAAATCAATTTAAATCTACAGAGATCACAAATCTCAAATGATTTGATAATTGGGGAGAATTCGTGATTTAAATTAGATTTAATCTGATAATTCGGTAAATGGTTTTATAAGGATGTACAAGCTCTCCTTCCCACATGTGCCAAATGATTTCAAATTTTCCATGCACATGTTGAGGGAGAGCATCTATCTTAAACCACAAAGAATTGAAACGTGATTGATTTGTCTCTAAGTGCAGGTTCCCTCAAGTATGTGCAAAACTCTTTCAAACCTCGAGGCACATATTGAGGGGGAGCAAAAATTTGAAAACCTCATTCTTCCCCAAAATGCTTTATCTACATGATTTGATCTGGGAAGTGATGTTGATATCTTTTAGAAAATGGAAATCAAAGAAGTTAATTATTCCTCTTGCCTCCGTGTGCTAAAACAATTTTAAATACATGAAGCACATGTTGAGGGGGAGCTCTTGTTCTAAAAATATCAAAAAAAATTCAGGTACAAAATGCTTTGATAATATATCACAAGTATCTGGATTGATCTTCAAATGGTTTTCAATTAGTTCCAACGGAAGATGAACAATACCAAATAGACCGACCAAATTTACTTTATGTATGGTGATATAAGGATGGGTAGGTTAGGTATTCGTTCCCACGATCCGCCAGAACCGGAGGGATCTACCTAGGGACAATCCACTTGATAGTGTAGAAGTCCTTAGGTATGATGATAAAAAGGAGAAAAATGAGATATGGGAAGAGTGCGGACTGAGATTGAGCTAGTACTGGAATAAACCCAACAAGGTTCTAGTTATGAAGTCTCGGTAAGTACTGAAGGGGTTGAAGAATGAAAAAGAATTGAATGAGAAAAAGGGTGAAAAGAAATAGCCCTCCATTTTTTCAATCTTAGGGCAGAAACCGGGTTCAATTCATATGCTACTGGTGGTTACCAAGGTAACATCGGTATTAAAGACAAGACGTCATGGACCCAGTGACGCACTGCACTACAACTTCCCAAGCTACTCAAGTTCCTCTTAAAAGGACTTGTTTCATTCTCATGGGGAACCAATATTATCTATCAACTTTCTCTTAGAGTTTGTTGATATTGAAGAAGGAGACCCTCTCCCTAGTCTCCGGCATAGGAACCAAAATATGCACAATTGAGTCTAGAGCCACGAGATCATCAAATAAATCTCATTAGGACACTGTCAATGAAGACTCTCTGTTTCACACAATGTGGAAAGAGAGATTATATCTTATGAGTCCTACGCATTATCCTTGTGGTATTGCCAGAACATCTGAGTGATATGCAAACATATTCACAATGAAGATGGAAAGCCTTCTGGAGCCAACATCAAACAAGCTCCTGGTGGGTGGCATGTGAGATCTATTCAATAAATCAACCATGTGACAACTGAACAGAAACAATGGGGCGATTCAATCTTTTGAATCAATCCTGGTTCAGGTTATGGATTGACGGATACCTTTGAAAAACCGGTCGTTGTGCTTAAAAACTCTTTTCTTTAACACATCGACTGTGTACAAATATTTCAAAACAAAAGGTGTTTATGATTGATAATTGATTTTCATTAAAACCATCGTGGTATTGTAAAAACAATTTATATTGAGCGATACACGATTGTTTTCCAAATCTCTTTTTATCAATCAGTGAATCTCAATTCGCTGGTTCACTCACTCCGTGTTGTCTTCTTTGAGACGTTTCGGTTTGAGAACAGCTAGAGCAGCTGCAAAACCCTGTCAAGGAAATTCTTTGGAATTTTACCTGATCACAGGCAGTACTTGTACTGATCAACGGGGAACCGTGGGCCGTGTACCTCAATTCAACGAAAGTGATCAAAGACACTTTTGTGCACTTTATTGCTAACTGTTGTATGCAGGTACGCCCGACGTTTGCAGCTGATCAGAATAAAGCGGTCAATCCATAACCGCATGCTCACTCTACACATTCATTTCTAAGGAAATCATGATAAGTGCATCAATGACTCTGATATTTTCACTCCATGCTTCTGCTACGCTGCTGCCAATATCATGAATCAATGAAAGCTTCCACTACTCTGATGAGAATTTATCATGATCCAGAATGTGAGCATGTCGGTCCATAAGTCACAACATCACATAATACCAACACCACAATGGATGAGTCAGAGATTTTTGTTAAGCTGATGATCTCAAAGCTGGCTCAAAACTCATTATCACGTGGATCAGTAAAAGACCTCCACTTGGATTAACCAAACGTGCAATGTGAAGAATCAATGACTACGAGCTTCAGAGCAAAGTATTACATCAAGAATGCAAGACCAATTTTTAATGTAATATCTGTTTGTATTCAATGTAATTTTAATGTGTGTTTGAGGTGACCTCCCTTAGGGGGAGATTGTTAGGATTTAGTAAATCTAGTTATTGAAGAGTCGGTCACCTCAAGTATATGTAATCGTTAGAAAGCTCGTAGTCGTAGATTATTATAAGTTAAGTAGTATTTAGTTTAAGTAACACCGTGGAGGACGGACGGGTCTTTACCCACTGTATGCCTGATCCACAGCCCGTAGGTGGCGATTTATGTAAGAACTATAAATACTCTCTACCTCCCAAGGTAGAGAGTTGGAGCTCATAATAATATGTTCATTTTCTCTCACTAAGTTCCCAAACCTCTAACTCTTTCTCTCTCTAAAACCTCTTGTATACGCCTACTTGTGGTTATGATCTAGTGTGTTTGTGAAATCCAATATGTTACACTTGGAAATAAACAAATACTTATATGTATAACGATGCACCTCATCGATTATACGACCTAGGCATTCTTCCCTAATGCCACTTGATTTGATTCTTAGCATCCTTCACTAATGACTTTGACACAACACTTGGCACCTTTCACTAATGCCTTCATCTTGACACCTTTAGCATTCTTCACTAATGCTTTTGACACGGACGATAAGCACCCTTCACTAATGCTTTCGTCTTGACACTTTCGGCATCCTTAACTAATGCCTTCAACACAACATCTATAGAGGAAGAAAGAACTATCAACAAGAGAACCTTAGTTGTCTTGATGATGACAAAGCATGGCAACTCATGGACTTGAGCTTGCTCGACTTCAAGAAGTGGTGATCTCGCCTTTAAGAAGAACCTAGGGAATTACACAAAAACAAAAGACAAGCTACATAAATCTCTTGGATCTGAGGTTAGAGAGATATAATACTTGGAGAAAGTATATGTGAAGTGGTGAGCTAAAAGGAAGAAAATGGCTCACTATTTATAGAGGAGAAAACTTACTGTTCCCCGGATCCCGCGAATCCCTCCCACAAGGGATCCGTCTAGCACAAAGCTAGGGATCCGTGGGACGCTCCTCTTTGCCCATGGGTATTTTTGGTTATGGGTCAAGGGTCATGGGTTATGGGTTGATCCATGGGTTTCTTTCTAGATACAATGTATCTCTAGAATACATTGAACTTGGTTAAGTGGTTTGTATAAAACCATGGGTGATGGGTCAATACCATTTTTTAGTTTTTACCCATTTAGTATATACTTGTTTTTACCCATTTTAGTATAAACTTGTTTTTACCCATTTTAGTATATACTTAGTTAAGTATACTTTAACCCAATATGTAAACACTAGTTGTTGTACATATGTATCAAAATCATAAAATCACTTATATTTGTTTTAGTGTTTTATGTGAAAACGTTAGTGTGTTAGAAAACTATTGAATCAAACTATTTACGTATTTTATTTGTTTCGTTAAAATGATTTTACGTTTGTTATCGACAAAGCATTAGAAGATCGTAAAATATAAATAAAAGTTTTAACAAAATCAATCATCCAAGTCTCAGCAAATCTCATTTAGTGAATACTCAAACCGCATGGCAAAAACTCATGATAATTGTGAAGCCCAACCATTCAACACTCAAGTCCAATTCATCTCATATACTAACATATCTAGTTAACATTCAAGCCCCATGTCAAATACTAATAGATATGTAGCCCATGGATAAACATCACTTGATCCATCAATTAAAATTATGATCTAACTAGCAAAGTCCAATCCAATACTAGGCCCCAAATCTCATTTAGTAAAATAGAAGAAAAATTCGGTTGGCCCACATGATCAAGAATCAACGAGTCCCTCACCTCAGGCCCAATGAGTTTGTTGATCCCAGTTGAGCAAACGATCTAATATAGAAACTGACTTTAAACAAATACTTATTAAGTATCACGCGGAATTTAATACTTAATCTTAAGAAGAAGAACAATAAACATTCAACACCTCAATATTATTATTAATACGAATACTCTAACCAGTATTAGGGTTTTACAACCTTGAAGTATATCGACCTTAGATATAAAACATACGTATATCTAATCTAACCTAGGACCTCCTTTTATAGGCTAAGGAGTCCTTTACATAATACAATACGTAACCTACAAGATAAATCTCTTTTCTATATTTATCTAATACATAATACTAAACCGACTATACAAGACTAGTAGTGGCTACAATAGCATATCCGTGGTTACACAATACTACTAGCCGTGGTTTGTCTTCATCAGTGGTTCCATTCTACTGTCCGTGGTTTTATCAACTCTGTCTGTGGTTCCAATACTTAGAATAATTCTTAATCCAAGGAACCAAAAACCCAACAATCCTCCCCTAAACTTGATACATTCCAACAGAATTCTCAAGTTTCATTTAAGCTAAAAACATCTGAATTGGAAGATGTAGCCAAACACTTACTAGATTTAAGAATTTTCTCATACTTCAGCAACAAATTGTAAGCTTGACCATCATAGAGCAACAACATCTTGATACAACCAGGCTTTAACATCTGAGCAATAACTCCTGGATACTTATTCAGTTGAGGATAATCACCTTCTACAAGCATATGAATAACTTCTCCAGAAACAGTTAAAACATGAACTCCACAAGTTTGATATAAAAACCATCTTGTAACATGACCATTGTAAAGTCCTTTCCATTCAGGTTCATCATGAGTAGGTTTAAATAAAATCTTCAAATGATGATAAACCAGTCTCTCATGATTATCATTTGGATGTACTTCACCAAACTTATTCTTGTAAAGTATCCAAAGATTCATCAAATCATCTCTATCAAAATATTGAAGCATCTGTGAAAATTTATTATACTCATAAACTTCATTGGTGAGTCTTTGAATTTTCCAAACTCCTTCACTTCCAAATTTAAGCTTAAACTCATAATAAATAAATTGATTAACATCTTCAACTACTTTCAGTCTTTTAGAATCAGATGTCTCCTGAATCTCAGATTTTCTCTTTTGTCTACTTTTATTGATCCCAGTTGAGCAAACGATCTAATATAGAAACTGACTTGTAAAAAAAGCTTATCAAGTATTACGCGGAATTTAATACTTAACCTTAAGAAGAAGAACAGTAAACATTCAACACCTCAATATTATTTATTAATACGAATACTCTTACAGTATTAGGGTTTTGCAACCTTGAAGTGTATCGACCTTAGATATAAAACATATGTATATCTAACCTAACCTAGAACCTCCTTTTATATGCTAAGGAGTCCTATACATTATACAATACGTAACCTACAAGATAAATATCTTTTCCATATTTATCTAATACAATAAACTAACCGACTATACAAGACTAGCAGTGGTTACAATATATTATCCGTGGTTACACAATACTACTAGCCGCGGTTGTCTTCATCCGTGGTTACACTCTTCTGTCCGTGGTTATATCAAACCTGTCCGTGGTTCCAGTACTTAGAGTAATTCTTGATCCAAGGAACCTAAAACCCAACAATCCTCCCCTAAACTTGATAAATTCTAACAGAATTCTCAAGTTTTCTTTAAGCTCAAAACATCTGAATTGGAGGATGTAGCCAAACACTTACTAGCCTTAAGTTTCATCTCATACTTCAGCAACAAATCATAAGCTTGACCATCATAAGATACTAACATCTTGATACAACCAGGCTTCAACATCTGAGCAATTATTCCTGGTTGCTTATTCAGTTGAGGATAATCGCCTTCTACAAGCATATGAATAACCTTTCCAGAAACAGTTAAAACATGAACTCCACAAGTTTGATATAAAAACCATCTAGTAACTTGACCATTGTAGAGTCCTTGCCATTCAGGTTCATCATGAGTAGGTTCAAATAGAATCTTCAAATAATGATAAGCCAGCCTCTCATGATAATCAGTTGGATGTACTTCACCAAACTTGTTCTTGTAAAGTATCCAAAGATTCATCAAATCATCTCTATCAAAATACTGAAGCATTTGTGAAAATTTATTATACTCAGAAACTTCATTGTTAAGTCTTTGAATTTTCCAAACTCCTTCACTTCCAATTATAAGCTTAAACTCATAAGAAATAATTTGATTTTCATCTTCAACAACTTTCAATCTTTTAGAATCAGATGCCTCCTGAACCTCAGATTTTCTCTTTCGTTTACTTTGAATCCATTCATCATCCTTTTTAATCCACTCTTCTTCCTTTTTATAATTCATTGGACTGAAATCATCTTTATTAATCCTCATACATCTCTCATAAATTTCCAAAATTCTTTCAAATGAGCATCTACTAAGATTATCAGAAACATAAATGCCGGAATTCTTAATAATTTTCATCAATACATTCCTCATTTGAGCCATAGTAGGAGGTTTCTTTCTTATAACATGTTTCTTTGTTTTGCTCACATTCCTTGCCCATCCACTCATCAGTCTAGCTTTCTCCTCATCATCCAACAGTGCCCATTCTTGTGCAGTAAACTCATCAAGTATTTGTAAAGAAGCTTGAAGATAGTTTTGTGATTCATACCATATAGCTAACCATCTCTCACTAGCTTCCTCCTCTTCTTTCTTTCTTTTATCCAAAGTTGCTTGTTCTTTAGCCAACAAGTTTCTTCCATACTCTTCATCATAAGCTTCTTGTTCTGCTTTATTTTTAAACTTCAGCACTACCTCTTTACCTTTCCCAACATCAGATTGAACCACTTTCTTCTTCAAAGGTTCACCAATAACCAAACTTTTAACTCTGGGTTTGGTTGCAGTAGACTGAACAGATAAAACAGGTGCAATGATAGGTGTAGAAATAGATGATGTTTTGCTCAGATTAATCAATGTACTTGCAGCTTCTTTCTCTACTTCTTTAGGCTTAGATGGTAATATAGAAAGAGTTGTGACAGCAGTGGAAGTGGTTATAATAGCAATGGGTATGACAGTAGTAGGAACAATAGCCAAGTCTAAAACTGCATCAGTGGTTACAAGGGTACTAACCATGGTTTCAGATATACTATCAGTTGTTGTGTTCTGCACTACTTCAACATTCTTCAATTTTTCAAGAACAACCTCATTCCCATCTTTATCAGAAACCAAAAAATCTTGATCTCCACTATCAACATCTTCTTCCATAGGTACACCAACAGATACATCCACAGCCTCCCCTGAATTCATGCCATCACTCCTCCCCTGTTTGGATACAAACTTCACATTCAGAGCTGAAGAGGAGTCCACCTTCTGTTTCTTTCTTCTCATAGCCTTCAAAACAGCAACCACAGGTCTTTTCACTTTCTCCAAAACCAATACTCTATGCTTCAATCTCCGAATATCCTTACCCTGAAACACATCTAACTCCTGTAGACCTGAAATTGTATTCTCCATTTTGGCACATGTAGCCGTCAATTCATTTAACCGTTCAAGAATATCCTCCCTACTTCGACCTGTGTGAACTGGTCCGAGAGGTGGTTCATTGGAAAAGTCATCATGTACAAAGTCATTAACCGTCAATTGAATGTCAGGTTCCAATCTATCCTCATCACTTTGAGCTGTGTTAACTGCTCCGAGAGGTGAATCCTTGGATATAGTGAACATAGCATCAGACCTGGCCTGATCATCTATGCACCCTGTAGCAGCCAGTTGGCTAGGGATTCCTCCACCTGTGTTAAGTTCCAAAGAACTCTCCACATTAGGAGTTACCAATGGTTGGGTCTTATTGATGTTTCCACTATCCTGACCAGCATCCAAGCATGAATCAATAGTGGAAGCCCTTCCAATCATGTCACCTCCACTCCATGTGACAGCCTCATTAACAACACCACTAACACTAGCCTGAGGAAGCTTAGTGCCCTGTGTTCTCCTAGTCCATGATGCAAGACCTTCATCAAACTCAGAATAAGTAGGCAAAGTAATCATGTGAGGAAATAAAGGAACATCTCTAATTATTACATTATGTGGCTGATTCCTCATATGTGCAAAAACCTTAGGAAGCATATGATGTACTTCATACTCTCTATCATGTTCAACAGGGTCCACTATTTGATGTGCCACAATCAGTTGAACAAACCTAGGATACAAATAATATTTACCCTTCTTCCGAATGTTTTGGACTAACCCCTCATATATCATCCGAGACCAGTTAAACTTCCTTCCATCAGAAAAACAAATAATAGCAGTAGCAATTTTTGAAGGAAAGTCATTAAAGCCTGTGGTCTTATTACTCATACACATCAACCAAGTGTGAATAAAAAACTTCCATTGTTGTGAAAACAAACTCTTAAAAAATTGTACCTTTTCACCTCTGTGTGTATATCCTAATCTCTCTAAACCAGCAACAATCTCAACATCTGAAAGATTATCAACACCATCAGTATCATCAAGCTTTAAAATAGCTCTAATGATCTCCTCAGTAACAGAGATAGCATTCTCATCCACAACAGTACTAAACACCACCAAACCATCAACCTCTTCAAGTTTAGAATTTCTCCAGAACTGATGTATGTAGGCTTTAAGAATGGTAGGTTCAACTGTTAAAGCATAGTGAATGGAACTGTGAACTAGGAAATCAATCATTTGATGAAACCCTTCAGATCGAGCATCCTTAGTGAGTACTGCAACTAGGTTATGTGAAGTGGAATACTTTTCAGCCATTGTGATTAATGATAGATATGAAGTGGGTTTTGTGAATAAATAAAAGAAAGTGATTAGGGTTAAAGTTGAGCGCCAATTAGAAGTGGTTTGAGAATCAAATAAATGACCCGTCCGTGATTTGGGGAGAGAGATATAGGTTTGCCAATGTTACCAAACAACCCCTGTAATAGCCAAATCTAAACACCAAGCTATCCGCGGTTCTAGAACTGCTATCCGCGGTTGTAACTGTTAGGAATTAGAAATTCCCGGTAGTAAAGAGTCGGTCACCTCAAGTATATGTAATCGTTAGAAAGCTCGTAGTTGTAGTTCTTTTAAGTTAAGTAGTAATTTAGTTTAGTAACACCGTGGAGGACGGACGGGTCTTTACCCACTGTATGCCTGATCCACAGCCCGATGTGTGGCGATTTATGTAAGACTATAAATACTCTCTACCTTCCAAGGTAGAGAGTTGGAGCTCATAATAATATCTTTCACTTTCTCTCACTAAGTTCCCTAAACCTCTAACTTTCTCTCTCTAGAATTCCATCTATATGCTACTTTGTGTTATGGTTTGATGTGTATGTGAAAAGTTATATCTTACAATTGGTATCAAGAGCCATGGTTAGATCATATCTTACACATCTTTGGATTTCTAGTGGTTTTTAGGTGGTTTTTGAGTTTGAAAAAGTTTAGTGGTTTTTGCATCATTTGGTTGATTTCTTGTGTTAAAGCTTGGATTTTGTTAGTACTTTTATGTTTAGAATCATCACAAGTGTTTAGGTTTTCATTTGGTAAGCTTGAATCATCTTGGTTGGGTTGTTTTTGGATTAAAAAGTGATGTTTATGTGGTTTCTCTTGCTAGCGACTTGATATACGGATTTATTTCTTCGTAGCGACTTGCTTCACAATTTTGTAGCGAGTTACAGTTTTGGAGCTAGCGACTTAGACCTAGCGATTAACAGTACAAGTAGTGGACTCTCCACTACGGGTAGCGACTTGGTGGTAGCGACTTGGTCTGTAGCGAGTTACTACTTAGCGACTTGATTTTGTCTAGCGACTTGGGTAGCGACTTGGTGGTATAGCGAATTAGTTGTTAGCGACTTGGTTCAAGAATTCGTAGCGACTTGGTTGATTTTTTCCCGTCAAAACTTCAAACGGCCATAACTTTTGAACCGTAACTCCGTTTTCAGCGTTCTACCCATCAAAACGACCGTGAGAACGAGGAGAATGGCACGCCGAATAAACTATTTAGGTCAATCTTCGAGGTCTAAATCCGCTCCGAACAGAAGTTATTGAGGTTTTTAAGTTTTTAGACCTAAATTTCTCAGGAAAAACGGGCATAAACCAATCCGAATCACAACCAAACAACATCTCTGCTTATCCCACAAACAATCATAAGACCTAACACACAATTGTCTATCATTGTGTCGATCCATTAGTCGTCTTAACACATTCCATTAGTCATTGCTTAACGGTTTAGTCTTGATTTTAGTAAAATCCCGCGAAAGATTCTATTTCTCGGTTTGAATCATAGACTTGTAAAATCCCGTGCATTCTACCACATCATGTCTTACTCTACTGACCCAGTGATTTCAGAAGTGCTTAAATTGTATGATGATGTAGTCAACCCTGAGAATGTTAGCTACACTGAACGATTAAAGATGATTGAATCAATCAATGAGGATGTGATATCTCCGGGTTCAGACTTTGAAAAGACTGAAATGCACCAGTCAATGCTACAAAATGCCATGCTAAAGGAATGTAACATTGAGCCCTTTCAACTACTTTATCAGCACCTCAAACTACTTTTATCTACAACTATGGATCGAACAAGCAGTGCTCTCCTTCGTCAGGATTTTCCCATCTTGACAAGAACTGTGCTACTAAACTTAGAACAACTGAGGTTTCAAATTACTAAAGAGAAGTTCTCAACTGATGAATCTAATGCAGCTCTTCAAGTAATCTTCGATCAATTTCAGCCATTTATCCGGGGGGAATATTCCTCAGATTTTGATGATGAAATGACTGAAGTGTCTTTCAAGAAACACACTGGAATGGAAATTAGCGTGTTCATTGAGACATTCATACAACTCATGGATAATGTGGAGAAGTACATTGAGGAAGTTACACAAAAAGATGAAAACGTGAATGAGTGTCAGGTGCAGTTGAGAAATAGTTGTGATAAGTTGGGTAATGTATCTGTTAAAGAATCGGGTGTTGTTGAATGCAGAATGTCAGAGTCAACATATAATGATGAGTCGGGTAAATCACCAGATGATGGATCAGTTGGCACTGAATACAGAGGCTCAGAGATTGATAAGCTTGACACATCCAGCGGTCCAGTGACTCTCATTACACATGTTGTGGATGCAGATAACAGACCAGAAATTGAGCAGGTGTCATGTAATGAGGTACCCTTTACTGTTCAACATAGTGCATCTGCTAAAGCACTTAAACAAACTGATCATAATGTTGAACATGTCTTTCATAAATGTTCTGTTACTGAGGCTGAGTCTGAGATTAAGTGTTTCAAAACAAAAGATTTGGTTGATAAGAAGGCTTTTGATGAACTTTCAAACAAATTCTCAAATCTTGAAAAATATTGCATTTCACTTGAAATCGCGATTCAGAGTAAAGAAGAAAGTTTTCAACTTAACAAACCATGTAAAAAACCGGAACTTCCTGAATTCCGTGAACTTTTTGAAATTAACACTTTGAAAGCTCAGCTTCAAGACAAAGAGTCAACCATTTACAATCTGAAGAAACATATTTCTGTCTTGAATGAGAAAAGTAATTTAGTCATGAATACACAAGACATTGATGCTATTATAACAAGAAATAATGAACTGTCAATTTATGTGGCTAAATTACTAAAGGAAAATGAGTCTTTGAGAAAGCATCACGTAGAATTTAGTGAGTCTGTCAAAGAAGCTAGAACTAAGTCAATGGAACAAAACTCTTTGATAGCAAAAATTGATGAACTCAAAGCTCAACTTCAGGAAAAGAGTTTCACTATTGTTGCCTTAAAAAATGAGCTTAGGAAAACTCTAGGGAAAAGTGTGAACACTAAGTTTACAAAACCATCAACCTTGGGGAAACCAGTTTCTCATCCCATTAGAAACCGGTCCATTGTTAGGCAGCCTACTGCGTTTATATCCGAAAGACCAAAATTTTCAAAAACACGGTTTGCCTCCCAAGTTGATGAGAAACAAGTTTTGTCAAAACCAGTCACTTCACCTGAGTTGCCTAAGAATTATGCTTCTAGTTCCTCTAAACCTCAACAAGCATCTACTTCTACTCCCAGCACCTCTAGGATTAGTTCGAAAACAGTGTCAAAATCAAGCATTAAAACCCAGAATTCATATGATATTAATGACTTGTGTAAGAACTATTATCTAGAAAAAGCTAGAAAAAAGGCACAGATTCGAAAAGACGGAATTTTAGGTGCAAGACCTAGGGTGATGAATTCTACGAGATTTCAAGGCACTGCTAGTAGTTGTAAACCACTACCTAGGAACACTCAAAAGACTAGGGTTTGGCGTGCAGCTAAGAGTAGTTATTTGCATAAGAATGCTAAGCATGCAGAAAACAAAACTAGAAATTCTGAGTCTTTTCCACATAAGAAACAGTTTCCTAATTCACATGCCAAGGTACTATCCACTAAGACCACTAACGCGACTAAGGTTCAACATGTTGTGAAACAATACAAACCAAAAACTTCGCCTAGATGGATACCAACTTCTAAATCTTTGGAAACTAGGATCAAGGATAAGTCTTCCACTGTGCATAAGAAGCCTTACAATCCTAGACCTTGCCATAAGTGGATACCATCTGGTAGAATGTTTAAGGATGCTGGACTTAGGTGGATTCCTACCGGAAAGCTGTTTTCTGATGAAAAAATCAAGGTTGACCGTGAAACCCCAAAGAGTTTGGATACTAATGTCACTAACCCATATATATGCAATCAAGCTTGTAATGTTAGTACAGGTACTCCTTACTCAGTTGCAGATACTTCGATCCTTCAATACATGGACTGGCTTAAAGTATGGATTACAAATGGATTGATATCTCATAACTCACGGGCTCAAGTTTCTCAACATTGATACTCAACCGGCTATGACGTCTGTTCACTTCAGTTCATGCCTCGTACTTCATCATAATGGCGTCTGCAGATAACACTTCAGGCCCCGTTCTTCAAAGAAAAGAAAAGTGTACACTCTTCTGTGCGCTTAATCTTCAGCTAAAGAGAAATTCTCTCGTGAATGGTCATACTCATCTACATTCTTCATCAACAAGCTTCATGTCTTTCCATGCTCATTCAATCATCAAGTGGATCTACGTTCATTGGTGTATACTCCTATTCACTTGTTAAATCAAAAATGGCAACTTCGGATGCAATTTTTGAGGGGGAGAAGAGTGAATATACTACATGATGATGGATGTTTGAATAATGGTTATACGACTTAATTTTTGATGATGATAAGTGTATATTCTGTTTGATGAAGAGTGAATATACTAAGGATAACTGGGATTCATTGTTTTGATTTTTGATGACTCTTCCCCAACGCCTAAACGCTTCACTTACTAAGGATAATTGGGAATCAATGTTTGGGATTCATTGTTTTTCCATGCTCATTCAATCATCAAGTGGATCTACGTTCATTGGTGTATACTCCTATTCACTTGTTAAATCAAAAATGGCAACTTCGGATGCAATTTTTGAGGGGGAGAAGAGTGAATATACTACATGATGATGGATGTTTGAATAATGGTTATACGACTTAATTTTTGATGATGATAAGTGTATATTCTGTTTGATGAAGAGTGAATATACTAAGGATAACTGGGATTCATTGTTTTGATTTTTGATGACTCTTCCCCAACGCCTAAACGCTTCACTTACTAAGGATAATTGGGAATCAATGTTTGGGATTCATTGTTTTTCAAAGATATGTTTGATGAGTACTTTCAACCTCCGACGAATGTTGATCATCCAGCTTCTGAAGCTCATGCTCCGGTTTCTATTGACTCAACTGGTTCACCATCTAAGAAGTACTTCTTGGAATTCTCAAGAAGCCCAAATCTCCAGTTATTCCTCAAGGCGTTAATAATGACTATCATAATATTGCAGTTGCACTCATGAATAATGATCCGCTCTTTGGTATTCCTTACCAAATCTTCACGGATTATTGTTCATGAATAGTGATCCGCTCTTTGGTATTCCTTTGCCAAATATTTACGGATTATTGTTTCTCTCAATGTGCACGCTATAAATCAACCACATGAACTTAAAGAAAAATGACTTCCTCATCCGCTCGAAGACATTATTGGTGAATCTTCCAGATCAGTCTCTACATGTTTACTTTTAAGGAAGAATGCATTGATGTTGAGGAATCATTTGTTCCGGTTCATTCAGTGGGACAATGTACATCTGATTGTATGTTGTTTTCACGTGTTGGGCATTTGACACAAGTTGATGACTTCAGAGTTAATCATTTATCACTTATTTAAGATTGAAGTTGTCTTTCACAAAGGCGTGTTCTTATTTCATAACTTGCTCGGGCTTAAGAATTTGAGTTGAAGACTTGGTTTATCTAGTTACCAGCAGTCGGGGTGGATGGTTGAAGACCTGGTTAACTATCACTATTAGGAGTTACGTTGTTTTACTCAGTGTCACATGCAGATGACGATGTGGATAATCTCAAGAGGTGTTAATGTCTCATACTTTGTTTGAGTAGTGAGTACTTAGAGATTTGCTTGAAGCATAGATTCTCGACACCGTTCTTCCATCTTTAAGTGCAAGCTTAAGACACAAATGCGGGGAATTCGACTTCAGTTTCAAGTTTGGTATATCGGGTTTTTCTTCAACAGTGGTCACTTCAAATTGTCTACATATGGGTTGATAAAGATAGTCAGAGAGAGTTTGTGTAGCAGTTGATTCTCACAGGATTCATTTGGGCTATTTGAGTTATTCTCACAAGATTTCAAGTTTATTGATTTATTATGTTTTGCTGATTCTGAGGTATCAAAACCAGCAAGGGGGAAGGATGTATTATTCCAACTATTTGGGGGAAATGGTCTCTGGAGCCTTTTGGTATGTGTTACTTCAGCGTTCAGTTGAAAGAAATGTGAGGAGAATATATGGTACGTGAGATGATATTGCTTATCGACATCTTCGATATGTTTAATGGTAAAGTGCATCCGGCTATTGCTTCATGTACACAGTGGTATGATGATTCCAATGAGAGTGCAAACGATTAATGGGAAGAGATACATTTTAGTCGTTGTTGATGACTAATCTAGATTTACTTGGGTAAAGTTTTTGAGGACAAAGGATGAAACTCCAGATGTCATCATCAAACTAATCAAACAGCTTCAGGTTCGACTCAACAATACAGTCAGAATTGTTCGAACAGACAATGGCACAGAGTTTGTCAACAAAGACTTAATTCAGTTTTATGAAAGTGTTGGAATCAGTCATCAAAGAAATGTTCCACGAACTCATCAACAGAACGGTGTAGTTGAAAGACGAAATCGAACTCTTGTAGAAGCCGCAAGAACAATGCTTATTTATTCGAAGGTTCCAATGTTTCTATGGGCTGAAGCCATTGCCACTGCATGCTACACCCAAAATCGTTCCCTTATACACACCTCTCATGGAAAAACTCCATATGAACTTGTTCATTAACGAAAACCTGATCTCTCCTACCTTCGTGTGTTTGGAGCTTTGTGCTATCCAACAAATGACAGTCAAGATTTAGGTAAATTAAGAGCAAAGGCAGATATTGGATTTTTTGTTGGTTATGCACCAAACTAGAAGGGTTACCGAATCTACAACAAGAGAACCCGTAATATCACAGAAACAATTCACTTTACGTTCGATGAGCTGACCGGTCAAATGGCTCCTGGACAATCCAGTTCAGGACCCGCACTTCAAAACAGTCCCATTGGTTCATCCCTTGTACCAAATCCCTCTCCAACAGCTCCATATGTACCTCCATCAGAAGATGATTTAAGGAAATTGTTCGATCAAATGTTTGATGAACACTATGAAACAAATGCTGATGAAATGTCAAATCCATCAATAGAGGCTGCTCCTATCCCTGTGAATGAAGTCAACCCTTCAGTCTCAATCTCATTAAGTCAAGAAGCGCCTGCTGCTGATCACTCAGTCTCATCAACAAATCATCAATCTTCGATTGTACATCATGGAACTGTGTCTGGCATCAATGATGAAGTTAATCCCTTTGCTACTCCTGAAGATGCTCCATTTGAAAACATTTTTGCTCCTGAATCCTCATTAGAGTCATCGACTCTGCTACTTCAGTCCCTCAACAACTACCACATGAACACCTCAGAAAATGGACTCACGATCATCCATTAGACAACATCATTGGAAATCCCTCTCGTCCAGTATCCACACGGAAACAACTTGCAACCGATGCCTTATGGTGCTTCTTCAACTCCGTACTCTCTAAGATCGAACCAAAAGATGTCAAAACCGCCATGAATGAAGATAGCTGGTTCAATGCCATGCAAGATGAAATTCATGAGTTTGATCGACTTGATGTATGGGAGTTAGTACCTGCTCCAGACTGTGCTATGATTATTGCTCTTAAATGGATCTTCAAAGTGAAACTTGATGAGCATGGTGATGTGTTGAAGAACAAGGCTCGATTAGTTGCTAAAGGATACCGTCAAGAGGAGGGTATTGACTTTGTAGAATCTTTTGCTTCAGTTGCTCGAATCAAGGCAATCAGAATCGTTTTGGCTAATGCTGCTAGTAAGAACATGGTAGTCTATCAGATGGATGTAAAGACGGCATTTCTGAACGGAGATCTTAAAGAAGTCGTCTACGTCAGCCAACCTGAAGGATTTGTGAATCAAGAGCATCCTACTCACGTTTATCGTTTGAAGAAGGCTCTTTACGGTTTAAAGCAAGCTCCAAGGGCATGGTTGTCAAGATACACGTCGAAGTACGTCAGGAGGTGCTCAGTTTTTGGGTGATAAGCTTGTGAGCTGGTCTTCAAAGAAGCAAATGAGTACTTCTATTTCCTCTACAGAGGCTGAATACATAGCCATGTCATCTTGTTGTGCTCAAATCTTATGGATGAGATCTCAATTATCTGACTATGGCTTTGTATTCAACAAAATCCCTCTGTACTGTGATAATAAAAGTGCTATTGCTCTCTCATGCAACAACGTTCAACACTCAA
Organism: Chrysanthemum seticuspe; assembly: GCA_019973895.1. Classification (NCBI taxonomy): domain Eukaryota; kingdom Viridiplantae; phylum Streptophyta; class Magnoliopsida; order Asterales; family Asteraceae; genus Chrysanthemum; species Chrysanthemum seticuspe. The sequence goes on along the minus strand of BPTQ01000008.1, from coordinate 146,414,207 downwards.
GAGCAAAGCATATCGACATTCGACATCATTTCATCAGGGAACAAGTGGAAAAGGGTGTGGTGGAACTATATTTTGTGAGGTCTGAATATCAGTTAGCAGACATCTTCACCAAAGCTCTTCCAAGAGAACGTTTTGAGTTTATTCTTGCACGACTTGGCTTGAAAAGCCTTCAACCAGAAACACTCAAACGTCTTCAGGAGGAAGAGGAGGAGTAAAGGTCTATCTTCATCTATCTCTTGTATATATCTATTCGAAAAACAAAATACAAAATTATAAAACCTTAAAAAAATCAAATAGAAAAATATAAAACTTTCAAAATCCATAAAAATTTGAAAAATTCGAAAAATCTTCAAAAAATATTGTCATTTTGTCATGTTTCTCTCGATTCGATAATATCTACGGTCTTGATGTTGTCATTCAAAGAATGACACGGGACTTTAGATGTTGTTCGAATTTTTATATATAAAAAAAAAAAAAAAAAAAAAAAATCAAAAAATTAAAAAATATTTTTGGGAGAAAGAGAAACAATGGTTTATTGTCTTTTTCAGGCAATAACCCGGTATTAAAAGAAAGAACAGAGCCATGTTTTATCATGTTTTCAAAATTCCATGCTCTGATTCTATAAACATTTATCTGCTGAAAACTAAATGCTTTGAAAAATAACTCGATCTCTATTTTTGATAATCATCAGGACTTATTTGTCAAAATCTTTATCTCTCAATCAACAACCTATGTCATTGATTGAGGGGGAGAATGATTTCAATTAAATTAAAAAGTTATTTGGCATTAAATTGTTTTCAAAAGATATACATGCATGTTTTATAAATGGAGTTTAAAGTCTTAAAATCCGATCCTTATCAGTTCAAACGCTTTCACAATCGAGTCACAATTCTCCTTAAAAGCTTTCAAAATCAATTTAAATCTATACGAGATCACAAATCTCAAATGTTTTGATAATTGTGATCGGGGGAGAATGTGTGATTTAAATTGGATTTAAACTGATAATTCGGTAAATGGTTTCACAAGAATGTACATGCTGTCCTTCCCACATGTGACAAACGATTTCAAATTTTCAATGCACATGTTGAGGGGGAGCATCTATCTTAAACCTTTGATTTGAAACGTGATCATTCATCCCAATGTGCAGGTTCCCTCTAGTATGTGCAAAACTCTTTTCTAACCTCGAGGCACATATTGAGGGGGAGCGAATTTATGGAAACCTCATCCTTCCCGGAAATGCTATATCTACTTGATTTGATATGGGAAGTGATGTTGATATCTTTTAGAAAATGGTAATCAAAGAAGTTAATTCTTTCTCTTGCCTCCGTGTGCTTAACATTTTCAAATACTTGATGCACATGTTGAGGGGGAGTTCTCGTTCTAAAAATATCAAAAACAATTCAGGTACAAAATGCTTTGATAATACATCACAAGTATCTGAATTGATTTTCAAATGGTTTCTATTGGATCCAATGGCAGATGAACAATACCAAATAGACCGACCAACTTTACTTTAATGTACGGTGATATAAGGATGATAAGGTTAGGTATTGGTTCCCATGATCCGCCAGAACCGGAGGGATCTACCCAGGGACAATCCACTAGTTAGTGTAGAAGTCCTTAGGTATAATGATAAAAGGAGAAAAATGAGATAAGGGAAGAGTGCGGACTAAGACTGAGCTAGTACTGGAATAAACCCAACAAGGTTCTAGCTATGAAGTCTCGGTAAGCACTGAAGGGGTTGAAGAATTAAAAAGAATTGAATGAGAATAGGGTTAAAACAAATAGCCCTCCATTAATTCAACCTTAGGGCAGAAACCGGGTTCACTTCATATGCTACTGATGGTAACATCGGTATTGAAGACAAGACGTCATGGACCCAGTGACGCACTACACTTCAACTTTCCAAACCACTCAAGTTCCTCTTAAAAGGACTTGTTTCATTCTCACGGGGAACCGACATTATCTATCGACTTTCTCTTAGAGATTGTTGATATTGAAGAAGGAGACCCTCTCCCTAGTCTCCGGCACAGGATCCAAATATGCACAAATTGAGTCTAGAGCCACGAGATCATCAATAAATCTCATTAGGACACTTTCAATGAAGACTCTCTGTTTCACACAATGTGGAAAGAGAGATTATATCTTGAGTCCTACGCATTATCCTTGTGGTATTGCCAGAACATCTGAGTGATGTGTTTACATATTCACAATGAAGATGGAAAGCCTTCTGGAGCCAACATCAAACAAGCTCCTGGTAGGTGGCATGTGAGATCTATTATATAGATCAACCATGTGACAACTGAACAGAAACAATGGGGCGATTCAATCTCTTGAATCAAACCTGGTTCAGGTTATGGATTGACGGATACCTTTGAAAAACCGGTCTTTGTGCTTAAAAAACTCTTTTCTTTAGCACATCGACCGTGTACTCATTTTTCAAACCAAAAGGTATTTTTATGATTGATAATTGATTTTCAATAAAACCTTCGTTGTATTGCAAAAACAATTTCTATTGAGCAATACACGATTGTTTTTCAAATCTCTTTTCATCAATCAGTGGACTTAAAATTCGCTGGTTCACTCACTCCGTGTTGTCTTCTTTGAGATGTTCCGGTTTGAGAACAGCTAGAACAGCTGCGAAACCCTGTTAAGGAAATTCTTCGGAATTATACCTGATCACAGGCAGTACATGTACTGATCAACGGGGAACCGTGGGCCGTGTACCTCAATTCAACGAAAGTGATCAAAGACACTTTCGTGCGATTTATTGCTAACTGTTGTATGCAGGTACACCCGACGTTTGCAGCTGATCAGAATGGAGCGGTCAATCCATAGCCGCATGCTCACTTAATACATTCAACTCAAAGAAATCATGATTAGTGCATCAATGACTCTGATATTTTCACACCAAGCTTCTGCTACGCTGCTGCCAATATCATGATTCAACAAAAGCTTCCGCTACTCTGATGTGAAGATTTCATGATCCAGAATGTGAGCATGTCGGTCCTAAAGTCACTACATCACATAATACCAACACCACAAAGGATGTGTCAGAGATTGTTGATAGATGATGATCTCAAAAGATGGCTCAAAATTATTATCACGTGGATCAGTAAAAGACCTCCACTTGAAGTAACCAAATATGCAATGTGAAGAATCAATGACTATGAGCTTAGGAGCAAAGGACTACATCAAGAATACAAGATCAATTGTTAATGTAATATCTATTTGTATTCTATGTAATTTTGGTACATGATTGAGGTGACCTCCCTTAGGGGGAGATTGTTAGGAATTAGAAATTCCCGGTAGTAAAGAGTCGGTCACCTCAAGTATATGTAATCGTTAGAAAGCTCGTAGTCGTAGTTCTTTTAAGTTAAGTAGTAATTTAGTTTAGTAACACCGTGGAGGACGGACGGGTCTTTACCCAATGTATGCCTGATCCACAGCCCGATGTGTGGCGATTTATGTAAGACTATAAATACTCTCTACCTTCCAAGGTAGAGAGTTGGAGCTCATAATAATATCTTTCACTTTCTCTCACTAAGTTCCCTAAACCTCTAACTTTCTCTCTCTAGAATTCCATCTATATGCTACTTTGTGTTATGGTTTGATGTGTATGTGAAAAGTTATATCTTACAGTAACATACCGTCGGTGGATACAGATGTTCACTCCTCCAAATATCCAAGAGATAGAGCAAGTAAGTCTGTGTTAAAATAGGTAAGATCTCACAAAATATGAAGAATTACACACACATTTTTTTTTTTTTTTTTTTTTTAGCTAACTAACACAAGCAGCTCACACACCAGCTCCTATGTATACAAATCCTTCATACATGCAAGACAAAAAACACAAAACAAACACAGAGACAAATATTATTGTTGTCAGTGGTTAGTAATAGTCAGAAGTGGTTTCAAAAGACCTATCCGTGGTTTAGAACAGGTAAGTCAATATAGTCAACTTCTAGAACTAATATCAGTCCAATACCCAAGAAACTCATTAACTCTCCAACCACATTTAACTTGCCCCATATTTACTTCAATAACCCTAAACTTCACTTATAAAAAGAACCCATAATCTCATATAACGCACACACCAATCAAAATCAAAACCCTAATTTGTCCAAAAACCCCAATAATGAGCAGCTCCAACCCAATCAATCTTTCATCAGATGACAATACCTCCTCCAACAGCAGTCTGGAGAGATGGAAAAAGAACTATTTGTCAAGCAATCCAAGCAAAGGAGAGAATAGCTCTTCTTTAAATCCGTATGTATCACCCTATGAAGATACAGACGAAGAAACATCTCCCATGGCAGGCAGTGCACCTCCACAAGAATCCAATCCATGGCGATTTGACAGACCTCCACAAGAACCACAACCATTAAAATCTCCCTTTCTTCCATCATCAGAAGATGATAGTGTGGTGAATCCAAGTGATGCTTCTGAAGACTCTGATAACTCTTCTAAGAAGAGGACTTCAAACCCCAAACCTTCATCATCCAACCCCCAACCAAGACCACGAGCAAGAAACCCACCACTCCCTAAGGACAGAGAGGTGGTTCTTGGTCTTTCTGCACCAAGTTGTGGTGCTTCTTCACACATCATAACAAGGAAGGGAAAAAGGAAGATGGAGTAAGTTGCTGAATGGTGGAATGAGTAGATGGAGCACAAGAAGAATATCATATCATCCATCTATCTGTCACAATCAGCTTTAGCTTCTTCGTTTGCATCAATCCATCCTTCCCATTTTGATCCTTAGCTGCTTCGTCGTACTGGTCATGCATATGATAAATGCATATCCAGCATTTAAACAATAGAAGCAAGGATAGTAGTAGTAGAAAATCATGTATAGAAGTAGTCTTTAATTAGCACTTGAAGTTTCATTGTAAGCTATAAGCTGTAAACTGTTTTGAATGAACAATGTAACTTCAGTACTTCTTGAATCTCTATAATGACTTGTCTTTTATCTGCACAATGGTTAGTGGAAACACAGAACAACTAGTAGTGGTTTGAACAACTCTATCAGTGGTTAGAAACAACACTATCAGTGGATAAAAACAGAGATAGCAATACTAAGATTACATAATAACAGTCCAATACTTATACAAACTGATACAAAACAATTTGAGAGTTTAGAGATTAATCATTCCAATACTAACAACAAGATACTAAAACCTCCCCACATCAAAAGCTTTGGTGAGAAGATCAGCAACATTGAAATCAGTATGGATTTTTACCATTTGAATCAATCTTTTCTCATTACAATCTCTAATAAAGTGATGTCTTATCTCAATATGTTTAGTTCTAGAATGTAAAACAGGATTTTTAATAATGCAAATTGTACTGTTATTATCAATGTAAATCTTAGTATGCATAAAATTGTACCCAAAATCCAGCAATTGATTCTGAATCCAAAGAACTTGACCACAACAACTAGCAGCAACCACATATTCAGCTTCTGTTGTAGAATTAGCCACAATAGTTTGATTTTTACACTGCCAAGAAATTAATCTGCTTCCCAAGAACTGACATCCTCCAGTGGTAGACTTCCTATCCAGACTAGCTCCAGCATAGTCATTATCAGTGTAGGCCACCAAGTCAAAAGGGGAATCCTTAGAGTACCAAAGGCCCAATTTCGGATGACCTTTCAAATATCTAAAGATTCTCTTAACAGCATTCATGTGTGAAGTATTTGGTGTGACTTGAAATCTAGCACACACACATACTGAGAACATAATATCTGGCCTAGATGCAGTAAGATACATCAAAGATCCAATCATGGATCTGTGCAACTTCAAATCAACTTTGGGACTTCCATCATCTGGTAGCATAGGTTTCTGAGTCTCCATAGGTGTACTTGCACTCTTTACATCTTGAAACCCAAACTTCTTCAAAACATCTGCTACATACTTGTCTTGACTAATGAAAATACCATCAGTCCTTTGTTGAACCTGTAGCCCCAAAAAGAAAGTGAGTTCTCCCATAGAACTCATCTGAAACTTATCATGCATAAGTTTCTCAAAATCTCTGCATAGCTCCTTGTTAGTAGAGCCAAAGATGATGTCATCTACATAAACCTGAACCAGTAAAATATCATCTTTGTGCTTTCTAATGAACAAAGTTTTATCAATCAGTCCTCTTTTAAACCCATTGTCCATCAAATAAGTAGACAGGCATTCATACCATGCCCTTGGAGCCTGATGCAATCCATACATAGCCTTCCTCACCCTGTAAACCTTGTCAGGATGATCAGGATCTTCAAAACCAGGAGGTTGACAAACATAAACCTCCTCATCAATAGTGCCATATAAAAATGCACTTTTAACATCCATCTGATACACAACAAAATTCTTGAATGAAGCATAAGCCAAAAACAATCTAATAGCCTCTATCCTTGCAACTGGTGCAAATACTTCATCATAGTCCAAACCTTCAGTTTGTGTGTATCCTTGAGCAACCAATCTTGACTTGTTCCTCACAACAATACCTCTTTCATCCCTCTTGTTTTTGAACACCCATTTAGTCCCAATAGCCCTCTTCCCATTTGGAAGATCAACCAATGTCCAAACTTCTTGAAGCTTAAACTGTAAAAGCTCCTCTTGCATGGATTCTGCCCAGCCTTCTTCTGATACAGCTTCTTCCACTCTCTTGGGCTTCTTTTGAGACAGAAAACAAGCAAACAGGCAATTTTGCAGATCTTTATGACTGTTTCTTTTGTGAAGTGATCTTGCAAAGAACCCATGTTCAGGAAAGGGTTCAGTGTTCTTAACCCTGCTTCTTGTTTGTACTGGAGTATTCAAATTTCAAAGTATTTGTTCCTTGGGATGAATCTTGTGAATCCTTGTAGTGGTGATTGGACTTTCATGAATGACAGTTTCCAAGTTTGACAAATCAGCATTGAAGAAATCATCCATGTCTTCATCATCAGTAGGAGTATCAATTTCAATCAAACCAGGCATATTAGGATCATGTGGATACTCCTCATCACCAAATACTGTGTCATGTGGTCCAGAGAAAGTACTATCACCAGTACTTGTAGCCGGGATTTCACTTGAACTATCAGTGGTAGAAGATGGCTTGTCAGCGGTTACAGTTGGCCTATCAGTGCTTTCAGTAGGCTTAGCAGTGCTTGCAGACTGCTTTTTCTTCTTTTCAATTTCTTCTACCGACACTGAGTTATCATTCAACAACTCATCCTTATCTTGATGATGATCAACTTTGCCTCCATCTTTCAGTACTTCATCATCAGTGGGACTTTGCTTATCAATGATGGAAGGAACAGAACCAGCTTTCCACTTTTCAACCAAATAGAACTCCTTTGGAGAATCAGCTTCCTTTGAAGATGTATCTGCCTCAGAATCCTTTTGTATACCTGCATCAGCATTAGTGGAAGTTCCTGCAATGATAGGCTCATAATTCATAGATTTGGTTAGCATATCAATGTTAAACAGCCAGTCTGGTCCTTTGGTCTCAACACTAGGAGTCTTTTCACTGAATTGAATATGTAAGTTCTCTTCAACAATTCTAGTCCTCCTATTGTATAGTCTAAAGGCTTTGCTATTAGTGGAATAGCCTAAAAAGTATCCATCATCTGCTTTTTCTTGAAACTTACCTAGGTAGTCTATGGTATTCAAGATGGTAACAGGACGCCCAAAAGGTTTTAGGAATGCAATCATTGGCTTCCTATCATGTAACAGCTCATAGGGGGTCTTGTTATGAGGCTTCACTACCTTACTTCTGTTTTGCACATAACATGCAATTCCTATAGCTTCAGCCCAAAAGGTAGTTGGTAACTTAGACTCTGACAACATGGTCCTAGCAGCCTCAATTAGTGTACTATTTTTCCTTTCAGCTACACCATTCTGTTGTGGTGTTCTAGCAACACTAAACTGCCTTTCAATACCTTTAGCTACACATAACTGATTCATCACATCATTCTTAAACTCAGTTCCATTATCACATCTGAGTACTTTGACCTTATGATTTACTAGATTTTCTATCTTAGTAATGAAACTCTTAAGAATCTCACTAGTCTCACTCTTAGCAGCCAAAAAGTATACCCAAGAAAATCTACTATAATCATCACTGATAACTAGGCAATACTGCTTATGATTCAAGCTTCTAACAAAGGTAGGTCCAAATAAGTCCATATGAAGCATAAACAGTGGTTGTGTGATGGTGTTTACAGTTTTGGTCTTACAAGAAGCTCTATGTTGTTTTCCTTTTTGACAAGCCACACACAGTTCCTTACACTCAAAAACCTTTGAAGGTAACCCTCTCACTAAGTTTCCTTTTACCAGTTTATTGATTGTTTTGTAATTGAGATGACCTAGCCTTCTAGCCACAATTTTGACTCATCAACAGATGCTTTAGCAAACAAACATAAGGACCTATTAGGAAGAACATCTTTAAGATCAAAACAATATATATTTTCCTTCCTAGGTACCCTAAGTTGTATAAACTTCTCATCAGGCATCTTAAACTCAGGAGACAACACCACACACTCAGTTTCCCCAAAAAGTACCCAGTTTTTCTTATCACACATTTGAGAAACACTAAATAAATTGTACTTAAGTCCCTGTACCAAATAGACTTTTTCAAAGTCTAAATTCCCTGTTTTGATTGTGCCTCTACCAAGTATCTTTCCTCCATTTGGATCATTGCCAAATGCCACATATCCTCCATCAAAAGCTTCAAAATCTTCCAGATTACTTCCATCCCAAGTCATGTGCCCAGAGCAACCACTATCAAAAACTCCTTTATCTTTTAGCTCAGTTTGAAGATTTCCCTGCACATAAAATTACACAAGTTAGTTCCTCTTGTGGACCCAAGCCAATACTGACTTGGGTCTGCCCTGTGCATCAAAATATTCAAATTTCTTTAGGTCCATTGATGCACAATTGACATGTGGTAAAACCTTTGTCTTAGGCTTCCATTGCCAACTAGCTGAGGCCTTAACAGCATAAAAATGATTTCCAACCACTGTATCAGTTATCACCTTTGGAATTTTTAAAACTTCTTTTGAATCAGTGGTGATATCTTGCTTAACAGTGGTTTGATTCTGCTTAGCCGTGTTTACATTTTGCTTAGCAGTGGTTGGAACCCATTTAGGTGTAGCAGTGACAATTGATTTTGTATTCCCATTCCTCATCAGCACTGCTCTTGGAATCATGTTACTGTTAGGATGAGGGTTTGTTTTTCTTGAAAAGTTTTGATGATTTACCCTCCTCTAATGATTCTAAACGGGTGGTCTGTTTTTATGACAATTTCTCTGTAAGTGTTCAAAACTACCACACACAAAACAAGCCTTTTTAACACATTGAAACTCATCACCTAATCTGTTAGAAATTAGACCATTTAAGCTTCTTTGATTACCCCTAGGTTTATATTGTTTCATCTGTTCCCTAGGAATTTCCCTGTACTCCACAACTTTCTTGGTGACTTTAGCTCCAAATCTAGGTACAAGGTTGACTTGCTGAGAATCAACTTTCTTAACTTTCTCTATCTTTTCAGACTTAGTTGATTCAGTTCTATCATCCTCAGAGTCTGATTCCCAATCTTCAATTATGGGAGCATCAGATAACTTATCAGAACTTATCTTAGGTGTTTCAGTCTTATTTATCACTTCTACAGGTTTGTTAAAACTGAATTCACTACTAAATGACAGTTCTTTAGCAGGTGGTGCATGTTTCATCAAAGAGGGTGGTGGCATATTATTGTATCCTAGACCAGTACCATCTTTGAACAGTTTTTGACCTATTGGCTTATTTACTAGATCAGAAGCATATTGTGTTTTAGCAACCCTAACAACATGTTTTTCTTTTTCATCTAGGGCCTTTAGTTTTACACTCTCTGCCTCTGCTAGTTTATCTTTAAGCATTTTAATCTCTCTGTCTTTAAGATCAATTTCACCACCTAGTATATTGATCTTTTCTACATACTCAAACTCACATTTAATACAGAATTTTAGCTTCTCTTCCACACCTTCTAGACCAACTCTATAACCTAAGTTATCTAGAGTCAATCTTTCTACTTCTTTTCTCATACTCTCAGTGATAGCTTTTTGAGATTCTAAGTTATCATAACATGATTTAAAAGAGCAGGTAGATGTTTTAGAATCATTAGCTACCTCAGATTCTGAACCAGAAGATGAAGCATAGGCCATTAGAGCAAATTTATGCTCTTTAGAAGCTTCACTAGCAAGAAAAGCTGCATTAGGACCTTCTTCAATCTGATCACTCCAATCATAATCACCAATCCCATCCTGAGCAACCAAAGCCGAAGAAGCAGCAGGCTCTTCTGATGTCTTCTTTATACCCTCAATTCTTTTAGGAGCTCGACATTCCCTAGCAAAGTGACCTTTCTTCTTGCAGTTAAAGCAATCCATCTTGCTTTTGTCGAATCCTGCTCTCCTTTGACCATCATACCTAACATGTCTTCCAGTCCTCCTCAGAAACTTCCTTGCTTGGAGAGTCAGCATTGCCATTTGCCATTGAAGGTTAATTTCATCAAGATCATCAGGATCAATTTGATCTAGATCTTGATTCAAAACATCAACACTGGTAGTTAAATCTGACAGAAAAGCACAAATTGCACCATCACTGACATTATCACTAACAGTGGTATTGTTTGCAATTGCCGTGGTTATACCATAAGCAGCAGTGAATACATCTTTTGGGATTTTGTGATTAGTGGATACAAAAGCAATGTTTTGATTAGCAGAAGATGAGTGAGAAAAGTTATTCTCAGACTCATAAACCTTCAAGTTGTTGAAGAGTTTATCTAGAGTCATTGTAGCAAAGTCCGTCTTATTTCTCCACACAATTGTATGAATAGCCCATTCAGATGATAAAGTCCTAATGAACTTCAAATTAATATCTTCTTGAAGGAACTTGTAACCCACTGACTTCAGTTGACTGATAAGTTTTTGAAGTCTATTGTATGTACCATCAATCTTTTCTCCACTAAGAGCAGTGAAGGTTTCAAATTGATGCTTGAGCATATTCATCCTTGACTTCTTTGTAGCTTCATTACCAGCAAACCTTAATTCAAGAGCATCCAATAATTCTTTAGCAGACTCATATTGATCAAAGTCCAAAGCAAACTCATTTGGTATTCCCATAGAGAGAATACTGTGAGCTTTGATCTCGATTTTCCTTTTAGCTTTATCAGGTTCACTAACAATAGCTATCTCTTTACCATCCTCACCCTTCTTAGGAAGAGTGTCTCCATTTTCAACAACATCCCAGAGAGCATAATCAATCATACGAATGTATTGCCTCATTCGCATCCTCCTGATTTGATACTCACCATGTTTGAGCATGGGCACTTTTGAAGCAGTCACCATGTGAGTTTCGTCAGACATCTTAACTTACTTGAATAAAGATTAACAGACTTCTTCTTGGTTACAGTTTCTAGATCACAAGCTCTGATACCACTTATTGATCCCAGTTGAGCAAACGATCTAATATAGAAACTGACTTGTAACAAAAGATTAACAAGTATTACGCGGAATTTAATACTTAACCTTAAGAAGAAGAACAGTAAACATTCAACACCTCAATATTATTTATTAATACGAATACTCTTACCGTATTAGGGTTTTGCAACCTTGAAGTGTATCGACCTTAGATATAAAACATATGTATATCTAACCTAACCTAGAACCTCCTTTTATAGGCTAAGGAGTCCTATACATTATACAATACGTAACCTACAAGATAAATATCTTTTCCATATTTATCTAATACAATAAACTAACCGACTATACATGACTAGCAGTGGTTACAATATATTATCCGTGGTTACACAATACTACTAGCCGCGGTTGTCTTCATCCGTGGTTACACTCTTCTGTCCGTGCTTATATCAAACCTGTCCGTGGTTCCAGTACTTAGAGTAATTCTTGATCCAAGGAACCTAAAACCCAACAACTTTGAATCCACTCTTCTTCCTTTTTAGAATTCATTGGACAGAAATCATCATTATTAATCTTCATACACCTTAGATAAATCTTATAAATTCTTTCAAAGGAACATTTATTAAGATTATCAGGAATATGTATGCCTGAATTCTTAATAATCTTCATCAATACATTCCTCATCTGTGCAATTGTAGGAGGATTCTTTCTTATAACTTGTTTCCTTTCTTTACTTATCCTCCTTGCCCATTCACCTAAAATTCTAGCTCTTTCCTCATCATCCAACAGTGCCCATTCTTGTGCAGTATACTCATCATGCATTTGTTGAGAAGCTTGAAGATAGTTTTGTGATTCATACCATGTAGCTAACCATCTCTGACTAGCTTCCTCTTCTTCTTGCTTCCTTTTCTCTAAAGCTTCTTGTTCTTCAGCTAACATCTTTCTTACATACTCTTCATCATAAGCAACCTGCTCTGCTTTACTTTTAAACATCAACTCTGGTTCTGCAATCCCTTTACCTTTACCAATGTCTTGTTGAACCACTTTCTTCTTTAATGGATCACCAATAATCAAACTTTTACTTCTATGTTTAGGTGCAGCAGATTCAAGAGATAAAACAGGTGCAATGATGGGTGTAGAATTAGCTGAGGTTTTACTTAGATTGATCAATGTACTTGTAGCTTCTTTCTCAACTTATTAAGGTTTAGGTGACGATACAGAGATTGTTGTGACAATAGTGGAAGTGGTTATGATAGCAGTGGGTACAATTGCCATTTCTGAAACTGCAGCAGTGGTTTCAAGAAAACTATCCGTACTTGCAGAAACACTAACAGTGGTTATGTCCTGCATCACTTCATCTTCTACCACAGTCTTCAAACTTTCAAGAACTGCCTCATTCACATCTTTATCAGATACCAAAAATTCTTGATCTCCACTATCAACATCTTCTTCCATAGGTACATCAACATCTTCTTCCATAGGTACATCAACAACCTCCCCTGAATTTATGCCTTCACTCCTCCCCTGTTTGGATACATGCTCCACATTCAGAGCTGGAGAGAAATCCACGTTCTTATTCTTTTTCCTCAGATGCCTTTTAGCAGCAACCCCAGGTCTTCTTACTTTCTCCAAAACCAATACCATGTGCTTTAAGCGCCTAATGACTTTACCCTGAAACACAGACAACTCCTGAAGACTTGAGATTGTATCCTCCATTTTGGTACATTTAGCCGTCAATTCATTTAAACGTTCAAGTATATCCTCCCCACTTTGACCTGTGTGAGCTGGTCCGAGAGGTGGTTCATTGGAAAAGTCATCAGGTACCAGCTTAGGATCCGTCAATTCAGTTTCATGTTCCAAACTATCCTCATCACTTCGAGCTGTGTTAACTGCTCCGAGAGGTGAATCCTTGGATAAAGTAAACATAGCACCAGACCTTGCCTGATCATCTATGCACCCTATAGTAGCCAGTTGGCTAGGGATTCCTCCACCTGTGTTACATTCCAAGGAACTCTCCACATTAGGAGTTTCCAAAGGTTGGGTCTTAATTATGTTTCCACTATCCTGACCAGCATCTAAGCATGAATCAGTAGTGGAAGCCCTTCCAATCATGTCACCTCCACTCCATGTAACAGCCTCATGAACAACACCACTACATACTGAGTCTCCATAGGTGTACTTGCACTCTTTACATCTTGAAACCCAAACTTCTTCAAAACATCTGCTACATACTTGTCTTGACTAATGAAAATACCATCAGTCCTTTGTTGAACCTGTAGCCCCAAAAAGAAAGTGAGTTCTCCCATAGAACTCATCTGAAACTTATCATGCATAAGTTTCTCAATATCCTATAGCTCCTTGTTTGTTGAGCCAAAGATGATGTCATCTACATAAACCTGAACCAATAAAATATCATCTTTGTGCTTTCTAATGAACAAAGTTTTATCAATCAGCCCTCTTTTAAACCCATTGTCCATCAAATAAGTAGACAGGCACTCATACCATACCCTAGGAGCTTGATGCAACCCATACATAGCCTTTCTCACCCTATAAACCTTGTCAGGATGATCAGGATCTTCAAAACCAGGAGGTTGACAAACATAAACCTCTTCATCAATTGTGCCATACAAAAATGCACTTTTAACATCCATCTGATACACAACAAAATTCTTGAATGAAGCATAAGCCAAAAATAATCTAATAGCCTCTATTCTTGCAACTGGAGCAAACACTTCATCATAATCCAAAGCTTCAGTTTGTGTGTATCCTTGAGCAACCAACCTTGATTTGTTCCTTACAACAATTCCTCTTTCATCCCTCTTATTTCTGAACACCCATTTTGTCCTAATTGCCCTCTTACCATTAGAAAGATCAACCAATGTCCAAACCTCTTGAAGCTTAAACTGTAGAAGCTCCTCTTGCATTTATTCTACCAAGCCTTCTTCTGATAAAGCTTCTTCCACTCTCTTGGGCTCCTTTTGAGACAAAAAACAAGAAAACAGGCAATTTTGCAGATCTTTATGACTGTTTCTTTTGTGAAGTGATCTTGCAAAGAACCCATGTTCAGGAAAGGGTTCAATTTTCTTAACCCTGCTTCTTGTTTGAACTGAAGTATTCAAGTTTCCAAGGATTTGTTCCTTAGGATGAATCTTGTGAATCCTTGTAGTGGTGATTGGACTTCATTTATGACAGTTTCCAAGTTAGTCAAATATGCATTGAAGAAATCATCCATGTCTTCATCATCAGTAGGAGTATCAATTTCTATCAAAGCAGGCATGGTAGGATCATGTGGATACTCCTCATCATCAAATAATGGCTTTGCATGTGGTCCAAAGAAAGTACTATCAGCAGTACTTGCAGCCGGGGTTTCACTTGGACTATTAGTGGTAGAAGATAGCTTAGCAGTGCTTTCAGTAGGCTTAGCAGTGCTTGCAGAATTCCTTTTCTTCTACCGACACTGATTTATCTTTCAACAACTCATCCTTATCTTGATGATGATCAACATTGCCTCCATTATTCAGTACATCATCATCAGTGGGACCTTGCTTATCAATGATGGAAGGAACAGAACCAGCTTTCAACTTTTCAACCAAATAGAACTCCTTTGGAGAATCAGCTTCCTTAGAAGTTTTTTCAGCATCAGAATCCTTTTGTGTACCTGCATTAACATTAGTGGAAGTTCCTGCAATGATAGGCTCATAATTCATAGATTTGGTTAGCATATCAATGTTAAACAGCCAGTCTGGTCCTTTGGTCTCAACACTAGGAGTCTTTTCACTGAATTGAACATGTAGATTCTCTTCAACAATTCTAGTCCTCCTATTGTATACTCTAAAGGCTTTACTATTAGAGGAATAACCTAAAAAGTAACCATCATCAGCTTTTTCTTGAAACTTGCCTAGGTAGTCTATGGTATTCAAGATAGTAACAGGACACCCAAAGGTTTTAGGAATGCAATCATTGGCTTCCTATCATGTAACAGCTCATAGGGAGTCTTGTGATGAGGCTTCACTACCTTACTTCTATTCTGCACATAACATGCAGTGCCTACAGCTTCAGCCCAAAAGGTAGTAGGTAGCTTAGATTCTGACAACATTGTCCTAGCAGCCTCAATTAGTGGTCTATTTTTCCTTTCAGCTACACCATTTTGTTGTGGTGTTCTAGCAACACTAAACTGTCTCTCTATACCCTTAGCTACATAGAACTGATTCATCACATCATTCTTAAACTCAGTTCCATTATCACATCTGATTACCTTGACCTTATGATTTACTAGATTTTCTATCTTAGTAATGAAACTCTTGAGGATCTCACTAGTCTCACTCTTAGCAGCCAAAACGTATACCCAAGAAAATCTACTATAATCATCAGTGATAACTAGGTAGTACTGCTTATGGTTCAAACTTTTAACAAAGGTAGGTCCAAATAAGTCCATATGAAGCATAAACAGTGGTTGTGTGATGGTGTTTACAGTTTTGGTCTTACAAGAAGCTCTATGTTGTTTTCCTTTTTGACAGGCCACACAGTTCTGTACACTCAAAAACCTTAGAAGGTAACCCTCTCACTAAGTTTCCTTTTACCAGTTTATTGATTGTTTTGTAATTGAGGTGACCTAGCCTTCTATGCCACAATTTTGACTCATCTACAAATGCTTTAGCAAACAAACATGTTAAGGACCTATTTGGAAGAACATCTTTAAGATCAAAAAAATATATGTTTTCCTTCCTAGGTACCCTAAGTTGTATAAAATTCTCATCAGGCATCTTAAACTCAGGAGACAACACCACACACTCAGTTTCACCAAAAACTACCTAGTTTTTCTTATCACACATTTGAGAAACACTGAATAGATTATACTTAAGTCCCTGTACCAGATAGACTTTTTCAAAGTCTAAATTCCCTGTTCTGATTGTGCCTCTGCCAAGTATCTTTCCTCCCTTTGGATCATTACCAAATGCCACATATCCTCCATCAAAAGCTTCAAAATCCTCCAGGTTGCTCCCATCCCAAGTCATGTGCCCAGAGCAACCACTATCAAAAACTCCTTTGTCTTTTAGCTCATCTTGTAGATTGCCATGCACATGAAATTACACAAATTAGTTCCTTTTATGGACCCAAGCCAATACTGACTTGGGTATGCCCTGTGCATCAACATAATCGAATTTCTTTAGGTCCATTGATGCACAATTGACATGATGTAAAACCTTGGTCTTAGGCTTCCATTGCCAACTAGCTAAGGCCTTAACAACATAAAAATGGTTTCTAACTACTGTGTCAGTTATCACCTTTGGAATTTTTAAAACTTCATTTAAATCAGTGGTGATATTTTGCTTAGCAGTGGTTTAATTTTGCTTAGCCGTGCTTACATTTTGCTTAGCAGTGGTTGGAACCCATTTGGGTGCAGCAGTAACAATTGACTTTGTATTACCATTCCTCATTAAAACTGCTCTAGGAATCATGTTTTTGGTAGGATGAGGGTTTGTTTTCTTTGAAAAGTTTTGATGATTTACCCTCCTCCAATGATTCCAAACTTGTGGTCTGTTTTTATAACAATTTCTTTGTATGTGTTCAAAACTACCACATGTAAAACAAGCCTTTTTAACACATTGAAACTCATCTCCTAATCTGTTTGAAATTAGTCCATTAAAGTTCCTCTGGTTTCCCCTAGGTATGAATCTTTTCATCTGTTCCCTAGGTACTTCCTTGTACTCTACAACTTTCTTAGCAATTTGAGATCCAAATCTAGGCACAAGGTTGGCTTGTTCAGAATCACCTTTCTTAACGTTTTCTATCTTCTCAGGCTTAGTTGATTCAGATCTATCATCCTTTGTATCTGATTCCCAGTCTTCAATTGTGGGAGCATCAGATGACTTATCAGAACCTATCTTAAGTGTTTCAGTCTTACTAATCTCTTCTACAGGTTTGTTAAAACTGAATTCACTTCTAAATGACAGTTCTTTTGCTGGTGGTGCATGTTTCATTAGAGAGGGTGGTGGCACATTGTTGTATCCAAGACCAGTACCCTCCTTAAATAGTTTTTGACCTATTGGTTTATTTACTAAATCAGAAGCATACTGTGTTTTAGCAACCCTAACAATATGTTTTTCTTTGTCTTCTAAAGCTTCTTGTTTTACACTCTCTGCCAATTCTAGTTTCTCTTTAAGCATTTTAATCTCTCTATCCTTAAGATCAATTTCACCACCTAGTATATTAATTGTATCAACATACTCAAACTCACATTTAATACAGTAATTAAGCTTTTCTTCAACACTTTCTAGAGCAACTCTATAACCTAAGTTATCTAGAGACAGTCTTTCTACTTCTTTCCTCATATTCTTAGTGATAGCTTTTTGAGATTCTAAGTTATCTTGACATGATTTAAAGGAACAAGTAGAATTATTAGAATCATTAGATACCTCAGAATCTGAACCAGATGATGAAGCATAAGCCATAAGAGCAAAGTTATGCTCTTTAGAAGCTTCACTAGCAAGAAAAGCTGCATTGGGACCTTCTTCAATCTGATCACTCCAGTCATAACCACCAATGCCATCTTGAGAAACCAAAGCTGAAGAAGAAGCAGGCTCTTCAGTGGTCTTTTTAATGCCTTCAATTCTCTTAGGAGCTCGACATTCCCTAGCAAAGTGACCCTTCTTTTTGCAGTTAAAGCACTCCATCTTGCTTTTGTCGAATCCAGCTCTCCTTTGACCATCATACTTAACCTGTCTTCCAGTCCTCCTCAGAAACTTCCTTGCTTGGAGAGTCAACATAGCCATTTGCCATTGTAGATTTATCTCTTCAAGATCATCAGGATCAATTTGATCTAGATCTTAATTCAAAACAGTAACACTGGTAGTTAAATCAGCCAAAAAAGCACATATTGCACCATCATTGACATTATCACTAACATTGGTATTGTTAGCAATAGCAGAGGTTATACCATAAGCAGTAGTGGATGCATCTTGAGGATTCTGTAGGATCAATATATTTATTGTGTTGATGATTCAGGTGGTCTTGGATGATCAAAATACATGTTTACCATTTTAGAGAGAGAAAGTAGAGAGAGAGAGGGTGTTCTTGCTAGAGGTTTACACAAAGGGAATATTAGATTGAATGAAGCACCACCCCTTCCATGGATGGAAGGGGTATTTATAGTTACAGAATACACGACCTCCTATCGGCCTGTGGATCAGGTATACAGTGGGTAAAGACCCGTCCTTCCTCCACGGTGTTACACTACGCTAAACTACGCTACTAAATAACTAATAAACTACTAAACAACTAAAATAACGACACGTCTACAAGCTAACTTATGCTAGATCATAATTGGGGTGACCGACACTTTAACATGGAATTTTCTAATTCCTAACAATCTCCCCCTAAGGGAGGTCACCCCATGTTTTACATTTCGAATCCTAGCATTCTATTCTTGACTTCGTTCTTGAGCTCGTAGACTTGAATTCTTCACTTTCTTAATCTTTGTGCTTTAGTAGCGATTCTTCAAAGTCCGCACTGGTTTGTACTTTTAGTGGAGGCCTTTAACTGATCCACATCTTTGATGATCTTCGAGCTTTCTTTGAGATCATCAGCCACAGTAAATCTCTGGATCACCCTTTATTGTGTTGCCAACATGTGAAGTTGTGACTTTTGGACCGACATGCTCACATTTTTTGAATCAAGACATCTTTCCATCAGAGTAGCGGAAGCTTTACTGGCTCATGATATTTGCAGCAGCGTAGCAGAAGCATAGTATAGAAATATCAGAGCCAGGTTATGTAGATATGCACCAGTCATGATTTCTTCAATTAAGTCTGGATGCTGTGAGCATGCGACTTTGGATTGACTCCTCAATTCTGATCAGCTGCAACCGTCCAAATATACCTGCAAACAACAGTTAGCAATAAAGCACACGAATGTGTCTTTGATCACTTTCGTTGAATTGAGGTACACGGCCCACGGTTCCCCGTTGATCAGTACAAGTACTGCCTGTGATCAGGTAGGATTCCTAAGAATCTCCTTGACAGGGTTTCACAGCTGTTCTAGTTGTTCTCAAACCGGAACGTCTCAAAGAAGACAACACGGAGTGAGTGAACCAGCGAATTGATATTCACTGATTGATGAAAAATGATATGAAAACAATCGCGTATTGAATTAAGAAAGAGTTTTGCAATACGACGAAGGTTTTATGAGAAAGATCAATTTTTCAAACAAAATACTTTTTGTATTAGAGAATGAGTACACATTCGACGTGCTAGCGAAAAGAAGAGATTCGCACATCGAACGGTTTTTCTAAAAGTATTTTTCAATCAGAGATACTTTTTGAATTTGAAATGAATACACATTCGACGTGCTAGAGAAAAGAAGGTTTGCACATCGAACGGTTTTTCCAAAAGTATTCGTCAATTCCATTCCTGGACCAAGGTTGATTCACGAGTGAATCGCCCCATCGTTTCTGTCCAGTTGTCACAAGCTTGATCTTACGAGAAGATCTCACATGTCACCCACCAAGAGCTTGTTTGATGTTGGCTCTAGAAGGATTTCCATCTTCATCGTGAATATTTTCATATCACTCGGATGTTCTGGCAATACCACAAGGATAATGCGTAGGACTCTTAATATATTCTTACTTTCCACATTGTGTGAAACAGCAAGTCTTCAAGAATTTAGTGTCCTAATGAGATATTGTGGATGATCTCTTGGCTCTAGACTCAATAGTGCACATTTGGTTCTTGTGCCGGAGACTAGGGAGAGGGTCTCTTTCTTCAATATCAACAATCTCTAAGAGAAAGTCGATAGATAATGTCGGTTCCCCGTGAGAATGAGACAAGCCCTTTTAAGAGGAACTTGAGTGGCTTGGGAAGTTTAGTGCAGTGCGTCACTGGGTCCATGACATCTTGTCTTCAATACCAGTGTTACCTTAGTAACAACCAGTAGCATATGTATTGAACCCGGTTTCTGCCCTAAGGTTGAATTGATGGAGGGCTATTTCTTTTCACCCTTTTTCACATTCAGTTCTTTTTCATTCTTCAACCCCTTCAGTGCTTACCGAGACTTCATTACTAGAACCTTGTTGGGTTTATTCCAGTTCTAGCTCTGTCTCAGTCGGCACTCTTCCCATATCTCACTTTTCTCCTTTTTTCAATATACCTAAGGACTCTACACTATCTAGTGGATTGTCCCTGGGTAGATCCCTCCGGTTCTGGTGGATCGTGGGAACAAATACCTAACCTAACCATCCTTATAACACCATGCATAAAGTAAAATGGTCGGTCTATTGGTACAGTTCATTCTTCTTTGAAACCAATTGAAAAATCATTTGGAAAAACAGTCAAGGTACTTGTGATACGAGATCAAAGCATTTTGTACCTTAATAGTTTTGATCATTTAGAAAACCTCCCCCTCAACATGTGCGTGTGATTTAGAAATTGTTTGGCACATGGAGGCAAGAGGACTTTGAAATATTTTCTTTGATCACAATTTTCATACGAAAAAGCCATTTGATTTTCTTGGTAAAATTCTCCCCCTCAATATGTGCATAGGATAAGAGAAATCCTTTTAACACATAGAGGCAAGAGTTCTTTTGAAGCACATCCACGATCACACAAGCCATTAAGAAACCATTTAAAACTCAATCAAGGTACTTATGATAAAACATTGAAACCTTTGTACCTTGATAGTTTAATTTCTTTAGAAATGCTCCCCCTCAATATGTGCTTCAATTAATGAAAACGTTTAGCACATATGGGAGAGCTGCCTGCACTTTGAGTCAAAACGATCACTTGTTATCAGATTTCATATTTAAATCACATTTTCTCCCCCGATCAAAAATATCAAATCCTTTGAGATTTTGGATCCCAAGTGATTTAAATAGGTTTAGAACAACATGGGAGAAAACTATGTTCAGATTAATTTAAATCTGATAGTGGAACAGATTTAGACATTAAAAGATTGTTAGTGTCAGGTATGATAATTCTATAAGAGATCTTTTAGGTAAAATAAAACATTTTCACAATCAAACAAGAACAGAAAAAATTTCATTTTGCAAGACCTTTAGCCTTTGAAGAAAATCATACCATGACATAACATTAAATCTTTTAGATCACCACTTATTATAACGTACAAAATGACTTTTTGATGAAATATTGTTTGAAAATAATTTATCTTGAAATCACTTAAGATTTGACAAAATAAAGTCCGGTTGATTTCAAAACTTTGAATCCGATTTATTTTCAAAACAACATTTTCCATTTTCAAAACAACATTTAAAAATGATGTCCTGCACAAAGATACGTTAGGTGGTTGAGAAGCTTATGTTGTTGTTTCTGTAGGGTTTGTAAGAAAACCATCTGCTGATGCAGTGAGACTTCTTACGTTGCATTTTTTTATGCCAACTGAGGTCCAATTAAGCTCCGTTTCTTCACTTGCTGAAGAAAACCATCTGCTGATGCAGTAAGACCTCTTACGTTGCATTTCATGCCAACTCTCCATTGAAGTCCAGTTAAGCTCCGTTTCTTCATTTGTCAACCCAAGATATAGTTACCCTTTCCTTTCGGCATCCAATCATCTTCAATTGTGGGATCCGGATCGGGAACATTCATATAACCAATATACCTGCATACGTTAGTGAACACACATACAAATATATGGTGGTCGACATCACCCAAACAGCAATCGACTAATAAAAGTCTAACCAACATGTCAATCAGATCATATAAAGCATGGGAATTATGTGTTCATCAAACTTTAATCATCTAAACCTAACAATCATATCCTAGAAACCTAGTCCTTCAACATAGGCAATTATATTTTTTCAGATAAACACGTAGGATAATTAAGAAAGTCCGTTAGATGATATAAATTTGAAAAATATTCTTCCCCTCAATCAATGACTCTTTTTCTTGAAAAGTTTTAAAATTGCTGAAGTCATCGATTGAGTTTTTGCGAATTAATACGAAAACTCTGATCCTGATTGATTTTTCAAGCAACTCATTTTACCACCATTTTGAAATACAACAAATATTTTTCTGAAGAATTTTAGACGGAAAAACATTTGTGTAGGAACAGCAGTCCTTCGACATACTTTCCTCAATATATTTTAGGATAAGTGCACGAAATATTTGAAAATTGGTTTAGCGCAGCACTTTCCTTTCTATAAAGAACGGGTTGCTATATGAAATAATAGCAAACCATAGTTTAAGCACGGGTTACAGTCTGAAATAACTGTAAGCCATATTTTGTGACATGTTTAGAAAAGAATATTTACACCTCCTGCTCGAACTTCATCTATGGTCCCGTGCCATTATTGAATGACATTTCTAAGACCGCAGATGTTATCGATACCAGAAGACATGTCTTGGAAAAACAATATTTTTGGTATTTTTAAATTTTCTGATTTTTTATGGGTTTTTGAAGGTTTTAAATTTTTCTATTTTCTTTTGTTGGTTTTATATTTTTGTATTTGGTTTTTGATAAATATATACAAGGATAGAATAGATGATATAGTTAAAGAAGATGATGATACGAGTACCGAGATAAGGATGTCGAGCAGCACGTCGTAGAAGATAGAATACGTCATCTCTTAAACTTCCACCACCAAAGCATCCGAGGCTCCAGAATAGAATGTAGAACATGAGCTTTTGAGAAAACGAGACTTTGGCAGCTTCCCCCCAAACCGAAAATCCATAAGATGAGCTGATTCGAAGCTCTATTTCAAGCTTGCCTTAGCCAGGTGCACAGAAAAGCACACCATTATCATAAATCCCGCTGCTGAGACGTACACTTTTCTTTTCCTTGGAGTACGAGGCATGAACTGTGTTCATACGTCATAATCTCTCTCTTTTTAGCTCTCTAGGCAAAACATATAATCATCCCCATTATCATTCAGTAGGCTCTTTGTTGTGACAGCTGATGGAGAAAACCCAATATGATGAATTTGACCCTGAAGAAAACTAACCCGAACTCGTGACTCAAACTTGCACATATGTAACAAAGAGCGGTGCCGAGACTTCATGCCCATTTGAATCTCTAAGTACTCTATACTCTTCAACCAACCAACCATCGAGTATTAGACGTATATCACCTCTTGAAAATCCACAATTGAATGTGACACTGAGCACTACAACGTAACTCCTTTAAGTGATAGTTATTTTGAGGTGATAAGAGCCCAATTCCCCCAAGTGGTAAAAGAAAAGGTAAAAGACACCCAACAATAACTAGATTTCCATGTCTTCGTTTTTTATAATAAGCTCGAACAAGGATCATGAAGTATCTTCATCCAACCATCCTCGATACCTTCAGATACTAACTACACTCGCCCGTGATATTTCACTTCAATCTCAAATAAATAATACTGAATTAACGCCGTTGTCACATCTTCTGAACTGCTCAAATCTAGCCTCCTTTGATCTTAAAAGTGAACTTTGATAATGGTTTCATCCCGACCATGGTTAAAAGCACATAACCCCGTAAAACCTTGTAATAACCAAACTGCCATGAAGAAAACCCAAACACACACCCAATTCATGAAGTACACCCTTTTATCCCTTCTTTGAAGTAGAAACCGTAGCACCAACATTAGATAAGATCCAGAATTACACTTTCCTTTCTCCAGGATGGTTCCATCATTACGGGATTTTACAATTCCATGGTTTAAACCGAGAAATAGATTCTTTCGCGGGATTTTACAAAACCAAGAATAAACCGTAGGATAGATCCGGAAATGCACTTTACTATTACCAGGATGTTTCCATTGTCACGGGATTTTACAAGTCTATGATTTAAACCGAGAAATATGTTCTTTCGCGGGATTTTACAAAATCAAGACAAAACCGTAAACAATGTCAGCTTGAATGTGTTATGACAACTTTGGTTTCAGTGAATATTTGTTTTAGGGGAACATGCAGCGGTTCATCAACGGTTCAATATCTAACATCATCAACAATTCTATACCCGAATGTAGACAACTTCACAAACCATACTAAGTCAAGTAGTATAAACTCCTTTTCCCTGGAGGTTAACCGTAAAACATCAAAGTACACGTTTCTCCCCCATGATGGTTTTGAACTTTCGGAAGCATCATAACGTGTACAACCATTTGCACGAGAAGTTCTTATGATAAGCAAACATCTTGAAAAATCATAACTGATTTTTAATGAAGTACCCATATGTAGACTGTGAAGTATCATTGACATTATGT